>JAJJMC010029784.1:6868850-6926376 GCA_023531435.1 Papaver californicum | reverse complement strand
AGATGTGATTTTAATTATACCGTAATAGTACGGCTATCGATGAGACGGTATATAAGTATGGATCGTCTTTATAGATTAAATTATTATTATTTTTAATTTTTCATTAAATTAAAATAAATATTGAAAATAATAATAGAAAAATTAAAAAAAGGTAATTTAAAACTAATAAATAAATAAAATATATAAGTGGAGAAATCTAGGATCTTCAGATTCCAACACTATTGCGTATACAGAATTAATAACCATTTTCTATAATAATCTTCACACTATTACACAAGACGATTTAGGACCGGTGATTACACCTCGGAAGATAAAACTTTATAATCAAATTATTTTCTTCTCAAAGTATTAACAATTCTCTTTACTAATGATGCTGGTCTCTAAAAAGGAAATATGAACAATTAAACAAGCAAGATGACACATAAAAAAAAATCGTTATCGTGACAAATCAAGAATAAAGACTAAGAAAATTTAGTATAGAAAAGAAGTTAAAACTGTCATATATAATAGGGCTTCTTCCAAAACCATAGTAGTGAGATTTTAATTAGCCATTACAAAAGATTAAATTAATTAAAAAAAAATGGGAAATGAAAACTAACAGGGGTAGTCAAATGTGATTTGTAAAAGACTTGTAGAGAATTTTCAAATATGCTGTTAGTCAATTGAGATTATGAGATAGTCTCCCAAACTCTCTTGTTATTGGATATAGGCTTTTTCAAAGTTTTTTAAATTCTCTAAAAACACCATTTTATTGGATTAAGATTTGTTAAAAGTCACTCAAACACTCTTGTTATTAGATATAGACTTCAAAATCATTGATTTGTTACTTATTGGGATTTTGGGAGACTTTTTTGATGAAAATATGCATGAGCAAAATCTCTCCCTTACAAGTGATATTTTGAGAGACTTAAAAATTTGGGTAGAACAGATATAATGCAAATGTCCTCATTCCTCAGCCTTATCGAATGACCAAAATCCATCCACGACTATTCCTTAACTCCCTCATGCCTATCTTCTTCTTCTTCATTCCTTGGCATTTCTTCTTCCTTCCCCCTCTGTCTTCTTCTGCCATTCCTGCTTGATTTTATACCACGGCTAGGATTGATAAAAACCCCAATAAAAACCCTAATTTTCTAACCCCATTTTCTCCTGATGATACAAAAGGAAGTTTTGAGGAGATCATTGAACGTGTTGAACCTGGTCACCCGGAGAGAAAAGGGAGGAGGAATCAAAATGGGGATTACAGGTCTTTTACCTCGACTCAAATCAATCATGATTCACATCCATATAAAAGACTTACGTGGTTGTTCTGTAGTCGTAGATACATATTCTTGGCTTCACAAGGGAGCATTATCTTGCAGCAAAGAGATTTGTAAATCAGAACCCACTTCCAGGTATTAATGCCCTAGTATTCCCAAGAAATATGATATTTTTGAGATGGGTTTATCTTGATTCGGCTCAATGCTGAGTCTTTAGGTTGATTTCATTTGATTATTAAAAAACATAATTAGGGTTTTTAGCTGATTGAGTTGAATGATAGACTAGGCATTTCCAATTTGATTAAAGGCTGTAACTTTGGGCAATTTCTAGTTAGTTGAGAAATTATTCTAAAATTGAAAGTTTTTTTTTTTGATTGGAAAACTTACATCTTTGGATATACTAATAGAAGTGGAGTTGTATCTGAATTGCAAAATATTGTTGATTGTGTAGGCATATCGCTTACTACATACATAAAGTGAATCAGCTTCGGCATTATGGTTTCAAACCTATACTTGTCTTTGACGGAGGGCATCTACCTATGAAGTGTGAAGAAGAGGCCAAGCGCTCTAAGTATTGATGCTACTTTACCTTATTGTCATTGAGGAATATAACTTTATAATATTGCACATTTATTCTGTTTGATGTCGAGAATATATATTTTCCTTCACTTTCATTTGATTTATCCCTAATGGTTAAGGCTTATAGGTTACCTACCAGATACCATCTTATTTTCAAACTACCAAGAAGGATGAATTTGGGATTGAATCTCAATATGCTATACTCTGTAAAGAATATCTGCATGAAGTTGTTATTGTAATGATGATGATCGAGGAAGGAAAACCTTGAGCAGGCAATGAAGCATGAGTCAATGGGAAACTCTACAGCTTCTTATGAATGCTACCAAAAAGCAGTTGACATCTCCCCTGCAATTGCTAATAAACTCATCCAGGTAGAATAAGACAACATCTGACTTTCAGAACCTTATGGAATTCTAACTGACATATTTGTTGGTAACATCACGAGGGTTTCCTTTCTTTTGTTTATTTCTCAGTATGGATTGGCATCTGCCCTTGTTTTTTGAGTTCTGTATTTGTATATCTTATTATGTTCCCTTACTTTCATGCTAAAGGTATTAAAGAGGAAAATTTTGATTTTGTTGTTGCTCCTTATGAGGCTGATGCTCAGATGGCCTTCTTGGCCATTAGTAAACAAGTGGATGCAGTCATTACTGAAGGTTCCGATCTGATTCCATTTGGGTGTCCCAGAGTAAGTGTACTAGTGACCTTGTGCTCTATTGCATATCTCTTATGATATTTTTCATATACAATATAATCGAATATTAGAAATAATACACTTTTGCCAATTGTTTTGTATCCTATGTTTTGATTTCGTGTTGTTATTTATATGTTTTGTTATGTTTACTATTAGATTATCTTCAAAATGGACAAATTTGGGCAAGGTGTTCAGTTTCAATCTTCCCTGCTACAAAAGAGTAAGGAGCTGAATTTGAGTGGATTCACTCAGCAGATGGTTCTTGAGATGTGCATCTTAAGTGGTTGTGACTATCTACAGTCATTACCAGGAATGGGTCTAATGAAGGTTCATGCACTTATTTGAAGGTTTTAGGCATGTTTGGATACAATAAAAGGTGCCCTTTCGTAGGGTAGGATTACATATACAGGGTACACGGGCCAATTCAGGCTCAAAAGAGCAAATAAATTATGAAAAGATATTTACAAAATATTCCTTTTTATTTCTATTTTAATGATTATGAGATAATTGATATGCAAGATTCTGAATATGATATGCAAGATTAGTTACTGCATATAAGTTATTTTTTATTTCATATTATGTTAAGATCTAACCTATACACAACAATGATAAAAATTCTCATGCAGATTTTTGAATATACTTTTTGGTTTCCTTTTCAGACTTATGATCTTTCATTTATATATACATATACTATCTCAAAGTAAAACATGCAATTGACTTGTTCTTCTGATTTTGAAGGTATGTTCTTATTAGTGGATTATCATTCTCTTGGTCTTTGAATTCTGTTGATGTTCTCAAATATTTAAAAGTTTGCTTGTTCTTACAGGCCTTCCATAAAGACATCGACTTTACAGGCCTTTCGAAAAGTACCAAGTAAGTTCTGAATATGTTTTCCTTGTCCAGTTCAATCAAGTGTTTTTTTATTGTTATTGTTAGAGTTTTTGTATATGTGAACTTCACTGATATTAGTTATATACACATGTATACTATATGATAATGTTTTTTAAGTTATCGTAATAGAATGGATCCTTCAAGCCAAGGTGATGCTAATAGTAACAAAGGAAAGACTGGTTTCTTTTCTTGGAAAAACCAAGAGAGGGAAGTACTTCTAAGTCTGTTGGTTGATGCAACAAAACGTGGATGGAAGGATAAGAATGGTTCATTTAGCAAGAGAACCATTGAGACTAGTATTTTACCGGTTCTAAACCAGAAATGTAACTGAAATAAGACAGACGAAAACTATAAAAGTGTTATGAAATGGTACAGTCCCATCTTACCAAAAAAAACTGTGCGGACCAAATTTGAAAACTCAGGTCCAAAGAAAATAGCGTGGAATGAACCTGACTCTAGTACACCAGCAACTGATATCAAAGATGAACTTATGGGCGGTGTTTCTACTGAGGTTACTTCCATTGCTTCTCATATAGATGCACTATGTTCCATCATAGAAGAAAAGGTTGTTGATAGGCGAATGGAAAAGATGGAGAAAATTAGAGAGCAAAAGAAGAAGCAATATGTTAGTGACAGTGTATATGCCGCCATTATGGAAATACCAGATCTTACTACGGATGAACGTTTTCAAGCGGTAGAGATGTTGAACACCAAAAGCAAAAAAGAAAAGTTCATTTACTTGTCTGCAAATGATCGAAATGACTGGATTCGTTCTAAGTTAAACAAGTGAATGTTATTTTATTATCTATGTAGGGTAGGATTTATGTCTTTTGCGAGTGTTTAACATCTAAGCGTTTGACAGAATAATTGGTTGGCACGAGTTTTCTTCATTTCATTTCATTTTTTTCTTTGGATATTTCTGTTTTGAGCACTCCATTTTTAACTAATTATTAAGTTATATGTTCTTTATTTGCTTGTTTTTAGTTTCATTATTTATATTTATATCTATTTGTTGTTATATTATAATAATATTTATAGTTTGTATTGTTTCTTTTATTTTGTTAGGCATGGAGAAGTCCAATCTTGAAGAAATATTAGATGAGGAAGATTGGATGTAGAAGAAAACAATGAAGAAACTGATGAAGAAAGCCAAGAAAAAGAAAGTAGTGATGATGAAGAAAGTCGAGATGATGAATATGAAATGGGAAGCGAAAGCGATGAAGAAGATGAAGAATTATCCATTATTTTGATTATTTCTTAGCATTATATAATTTGCTAAAGATGATAATGTAATCGATGGAAATCATAACTCAAATTGAAAGACCAATACCCCGTAGACCAATTACGAGACTTGGGAACACTTATATATATAGATTACTAATGGATGATCCTGAAGAATTCCTACGAGAATGTCGAATGTATCCGTCTGTGTTTCAAAAACTATGCCATATAATTAGAGAAAAAACGCATGTACAAGATACACGTTTTATCTCTGTTGAAGAAATGCTTGGCACATTCTTACTTATTGTTGGTCAAAATTCTCGGTATACCGTCGTTCGTGATACGTTTCGTCGATCTCATTGGATGGTCAGCTCAAACTTCAATCGAATGTTGAGGGCCTTGAATACCTTATCGCCGCTGATGATGGCCAGCCCCTCGAGAATAACCCAACCTAAAATAAAAGAAAGTACATGATTTTATCCTTATCTTAAGGTAACAATGATTTTTTTTTATATATGCATACATATATATTACTCAATATTATAATGACAACATAAAATTTTGAACTTGTTTTAAGATTGCATTGGAGCTATGGGTGGTACATATATTCCATCAATTATAAAGGACGGGGATGTGAGTGTTTATCGTAATTGTAAAGGAGTATTATCTCAAAATATTTTAGCTGCATGCAATTTTGATTTAGAATTTATATATGTGTTGAGTGGTGAGAAGGTTCTTCTCATGACGCAAAGATTCTAAATGATGCTTTAACAAAGAGGAACGGACTCGCCATTCCGCAAGGTAATTATACATAATTTATTTGTAGCAATCTCTTTGAATATGATTATTATGTATATAATGATTAAGTTAATCATAAAAAATTAGGTAAATTTTATTTGGTGGATTGTGGATTTGCAAGCCGACGCCAGTTCTTAGCTCCATACCGTGGTGTTCGTTATCATCTCCAAGAATACTCAGGTTCCGGGCGTCAACCAGTAAAAGTTGAATTGTTCAATCTTCGACATGCATCTCTAAGGAATGTAGTCGAGAGAATATTTGGTGTATTCAAATCACGTTTCTTAATATTTAAGAGTGCACCCCTGTTTCCATACAAAACACAAGCAGAAATAGTTTTGGCATGTGCAGGACTACATAACTTTTTGCGCAAAGAATGTCGTTCCGATGAATTTCCAGTTGATGAAAGTGAAGAGGAACCAGATTCTTCCACTGAACAAATAGATCTTGAAGACAATCTTTCCCGGAATCAAACTCAGAGACAACAACGAGAAGATGCTTATCAGTGGCGAGATAGGATAGCAAATAAAATATGGGATGAGTGGAATAAAGAGAATGGAAACTTAGGCACAGGACAACAATGAACTAATAATTTTGACAAATGACACAAATTTTACTAGGTATTCAATGATACTTGTGTTAATTGTATAACGTGCATAATAAAAAAGTTGATAGATGTTTTGAATTTATGATTAGATATTTTACATCTTTTTATCTCTAAAAATCACAAAGACTCTCTAGAAATCCACTAAATTTGTATCTACAAATCACAGAGACTCTCTACAACACTATCTTTCTTCATCTTATTTCGTTCTTTCCAGTTCCGTGTTTCACTTCAAAACTACACATCATTCTTAACTGTCTTTCGATTTAGAGGGATCCGTAATTAATATGTAAGTAACTTATCTTGATAGGTGGTTAACTTTTGTTTTTGCTGCCATTTTTTTATTCTATTACATATTGTTTGTATCTGAATTGTCCATATGATTTTCAATTGTTGTTTTTTGCAAATCAAATTTGAATAATATTCATTTATTTATTGTGTTTTTGTAGGCGATATTCAGTAAATGTTGTAGGAACTTGCAACCGAGAAGGGGAAGAAAATTGCATTGCATCGAGGAGGTGCCAAGATTGCACAAAGTGAAAGTGGTAGACCTCGCTGCTATTTTATCGGCAATATCTCGCATCAAAGAAGGTCCTAAATCAAGCACCAACTGAGATTCTAAAGGCACCCAGGATTACAGTATCGTTCTAATAGCACGAGTATGTGTTTAGCACTAGTGTTTGTGTATGTGTGCATGTGGAATGTGTGAGGGATGGTGAGCGTGTGTGTACTGCACGTGAGAGTTCTGGATAGTTTGAGTATATAACATAAAGAAGAGTCATGTAACAATTATCTTTCTCTTAATCAAATTCATTGATTCAAATCGTTCAGCTCCAATGTAGCATTTCTCAAATGTTATCTTGGTATCAGAGCATCAGTCTCAGATTTCTATCTGAGGGAATCGATCCTTCTATTCACTACATTCTTCTCTTCACTGTATTGTTTAACTCTCATTATCTGTTTTCAATTCAGCTGAAAGTTCTTGGAGATTTGTTTTGCAAAGTTGGATTTGATCCCGATGTTCTACTGCAACGTCTTCAAAGGAATTAAGCATGACTCTTAGGTATGAAATTTGATTTTCTCACTTGTGCTCTTGGATTCATGGATTTCTTCTGATTCTTGGTATAAATCTTGATTCTTCAACCTCAACTGTTAAAATTGAATCTCTGCTGGTAATCTCCATCTCAATCTTTTGCTTACTTCATACTTGATTTCATGTGTTCAATTTCTACATCATTATCTCAACAATTTTCAGTTTCATCACCAGACACTGTTTTCATCATAACTAGTTTCTAACCTAGTTCTTTTATCAAGTCCTATTGGTACTGATTCCTGAATCTGTTTGATCTGAGCATGCTAATTTCTGCTACAAGAGTTAGTTAGAGAGAGGCTTAATTTTGTTCCATTGAATAGTGAAGAGAGTTTCTTCTTAAATTCAGTAAAAATTTGGGGTATGTGTGTGAGTTGATTATTTGCTGCACTACAATGTGCTTAATCTTGCTTTGGTTAGCTTCTCCTCTCAACTTTACTTTGGTATAGTCCTCATCATGTGAGAGATCATGAGTGTGTTGTCTTGCAATTTTCATGATGAATCTGAAAATGATGTTCTAGAATTGATTTTGGTGATGGTACTGGTGTACAAATTGGAGTCTCTTTGTTGAGTTTGTATATACTCAGTATACACCCTAGTGTTCATTTCTATCTTAGTTAGGTTTATCATTTTTTAGTTCAAAATAAAATGATACAAATTCTTAAATCAATGCCATGTCAATAATACTTCTGGTTCCATGTCAGGCTTGTACATCGATTCGCAGGTGAAATTTTTCTTTTAGTTGTGCTTCAGATTTCTCTCTTCATTCATCTCTTGAAAAACTTTCAGCATGAACTAGTTAGCACTTAACTGATCCTTGATATTATTCCTGATCTCGGTATTCTTATAGCTGTGGGTGAAGCTGTTGAATATGTTGTTTCTGGAATGTACGGTCTGGTTCCAGACTTTTCTTGGGTGCTGTTAGTTGGTGCCTTCTTGGTGTTTCATCAGTTGGTCAGCTTTTATGAGAGAATTTCCAAATTTGGCAGATTCCATGTCAATTCCAGATTTTAGTGCAGTTGTTAGAGTTGTGTTGGCTTGCTTGACTCAAGCGGGAAGGATATGCCTCTCAAATCCGTGTGTCATGATGGAATGCTTCAGGTGGTTTCCACAAATGATGGAATTACTCTTCGACTTCAGATGCTACTCCAGTCTTGTTGTGCTTCCTTGCATACCTCTGGTTCATCAAAAACTTTGGATCCATTCCTTTGGTTGAAGTGTGCCTTTGCTTCTTAGGTTTCTTAATTCCATTCTTATGTGCCTTACGAGACTGGTTGTGAGCTGGGTGATTCTTTGACTTGGCCATTTCTTACAGAGAAGATTTTCTTCGGCCGACTGCAACAGTAAGAGTTTTCTAAGAGGTCTAAGACAGAATAGATCATCTCCAGCAATCTGTACTTTGTCTCCACATTCAGCAGTCATCCTGGTCGAATGGGTATTCAATTGATACAATTGGGTACTCAGAGGCAAATGATTTGTATAGATCCTTCAATTTATCACCAAAGATCTTTGTTGCTCCGTTGTTGTTCTCTTCTTTGAAGTTCAAGTCATAGGTTTTGTCTGATCCATAAAACTCAGAAGCAGCAACATCCATTCCAATGACAACTTCTTTAGTGTAGCCAGCTTTGGCAATGGCTGTCTTAAGCAACTCAAGTCCTTCCTTGTTCTCTTGGATGTTGGGAGCAAAGCCACCTTCATCACCAACATTTGTTGCATCTTGACCATACTTCTTTTTAACGACAGACTTCAAATTGTGGTATACTTCAACTCACATTTTCATTGCCTCCTTGAAGGATTTGGCTCCAACGGGAAGGATCATGAACTATTGCATTGCAAGTTTGTTTCCAGCGTGTGATCCTCCATTAGTAACATTGAAAGCAGGAACATGACAGGAAAAGACTTTTGGTTGCATATTTTGGGAATCAGACCTTTACTTGGAATGTAGCTTCGTCTTTGAAGCCGTTTGAAGCTCATTTCTCACAATGGAGACACAAACTGATATGGAAGAATTTCGTTTCGCTGTTGGTTCAGACATAAAGTCACAGATAATCACAAACGCTGGGATTCAGGCAGAGTGCGGTAGAAGAGATGGTGTTGACAAGAAAGTGGGTTCTGCTACATTTGAACCTGGAGTTCTTTATTGGGAACGAACTTGGCAAGAGTATCAATCCTGATACAGCTGAGACTTATGAGCAGCTGTGCAGGTGGCAATTTTGAGTGCTGACGGTAATCAGAAAGTGAAGGACTTGTTGCTGTTGGATGTTAATAGCACGAGTATGTTTAGCACAAGTATTTGTGTATGTGTGTGGAGTCAATCTCAAATGGCCTCTCCAAGCCCCCTTGAACTTGCGGGAGGGTAATAGCACGAGTGTGTGTTTAGCACTAGTGTTTGTGTATGTGTGCATGTGGAGTGTGTGAGGGATGGTGAGCGTGTGTGTACTGCACGTGAGAGTTCTGGATAGTTTGAGTATATAACATAAAGAAGAGTCCTGTAACAATTATCTTTCTCTTAATCAAATTCATTGATTCAAATCGTTCAGCTCCAATGTAGCATTTCTCAAATGTTATCACGTTCATGTGGCATGTGTTTCCATTCATGGTAGAAGTGCCGCAGCATGAAGAACTACTTCAGATGATAGGATTGTTGCACGAATAGCTATGCACAAAGCTGGTAAGCAAGTTCGAACAATGCGAAAATGTCAGTTTCTTTGCTTGAGATAACACAGACTTAGCTACGTTGATCATTAATGATAATAGGTTTATTCCCAGAGATTCTGCTGGCTAAAATAAGCCTATTGAGTTCATATATAATTTTTCATGTGAGATATTTCGTGAATTGTGTGTGACACCAAAAAAGTTACACTAAATATTTGTATAACAACATTAAACTTAAGATGATATTCCATTTGAGGGAAAACTAAAAGAATAATCCATCTAAGCCTTCTGTTTGTAATCTAAAGTTATTTTATCTTCAAGTTAGAAAGACTCATCAAGTATTAGCTAATGGTCATCCTCAAGTTAGAAAGGAAGTTGGATAACTTGTGTAGGTTACCCAATTAATTCCACATCGAAAAAACAAAAAGATAATATTTGGTTGTTTCATCTTACATCAGTGTAGTTTTCCTTCTTGATAAAGTAACTAATTGGTCCTAAAAAATTTTCTGTCAGGATCGACTGAACTTTTCCCAGATGTGCAACCTTAGTGAATCTATCTTTGGGTTGTCAAATATTTTTATTATTTAAAAAAGAAGACCTAGCCTTATTCTCCATTAGTTTATTTATTTCTCAAGTTTTTCTCTTTTTTCATTATATTTTGATTAATCAAGTGTTGTTTTAGTCACTCTGTTTTGATATTATAGGTGACGAGGTTATTTGGAAGATTAACTTCATTCACGATAGGTATATATAACTCTCTTCTCTGATTCATTGTGAAGTTTAAACAGATTAGTAGACATGCGAGTACAACTAGCAACACCAAGCAATCCTCCTTCACAACACTCTCTTTCTGTTGTATGCCTGCGTATGCAATATCATCAATGGCTAATGCATCTGGTAGGGCTGTTAATGTGTCCGGGTCTTCTCGGGTATCATAGGACCCAGACCCGGACCCTGATATTTTAGTTGGTTTTGGGTTCTAACGGTTCCGGGATCGGTTTCTAATTCTATGGACCCGGAATCGAACCCTATTAAAACAACGGGTAATTATCGGATCCGAGTAATTATCGGTTATCAAGAAATGATTACAAAAAATAAAGGACCAAGCAAAGGAAATAGGAAAAATGTTTAAATTGAATGCATAATACACATTGTAAGTCAAATTCAAACAATCCAGGAGCACAAAACAACACAATTTCTATCTATTATGTCTGGGGTTTTGGGGACACAATCCACTTCATTCCTACTAATAAATCCAAATAAAGACTACAGGTAGAAGTAGAAAATTCTGGGAGATAAAATTTCAATACACCGAAACTATCACTTGGGAAAACACTACCTCATCCAAAATGTTGCCAATTGGGGCTTCAGTTATGATTTTGGATAACTTATGGAGTTTGAATTATAAATCATGACTGTGTCTAGCCCTCGTGTTATCAAGGTAAAACACTTTCCGCCTCAAAATGGACAGTCGGGCCACCTTCACCCATTTTCTGGCACACATAAATATAATGGGATTCTGGATCTTCCAAAATAAAACCTGCAGGAAGATGACCGTTCTCCGTGATAGGAACAGGTTCCAGGAACGATTCTGATGACGAACTAGTGCCATCTGGCTTTACAAAACCTGGTCTGGCTGCAAAAAGTGAAGTAAAAATCAAAAGGATAGAAAGGAAAGAAAAGAAAAGTTAAGTAAAGAGAAGCGAATAAATATGACGAGGTAGAACAGCCAAATATAGCACACTCATACAAATACAGGAGGTGGACCCAGTTGCAAGAAATTGAATGCTGCTAGCTTCACACAATGCATTAAGATCAAAATGGAATACCTTGCTAAAACTAGAATAAGCGAGTCTTAATACGGGAAGAAAACATTTGATGAGCAACATGAAAGCTTCTATTTGATCAGCAAATTAGCTAATGCACTACTATAATTACAATACGTGGGGGAATTAAATTGTAAAACATTCAATTTATCTCTGCAAAGATAAGTTAGCTTAAGAGAAACCCCAAGCAGGACTTAAGTCATTCTTCTTAAATCTCTTCAACACATTTTCTAATCATGTTGAATCAATTGGATAACCAAATCATGTTCAGGTAAAATCTCTTCAATACATTTTCAAGTAAGCTAATACATGGTAAAGATGAACAGATCCCAATCCACCATTTTTATTCCTCCTCTAACATAATGTTTGTTTGTCCTAGTAAATTGATCTAGGTGCAATATCCGTACATAAATACCAAGTCATTTTACTTAAGTTTTCTTAAGTTTAAAGTCCATATGCTGCCCTAGCACTCCCCACACTTCTAAACTACAACTAAAATTGAACACACTAAATGAGTTCAAATGTCAAGATAGAAAATCAATTTCCCTAGACTAAACTATTATTAGTGATATCTAACTTACCCAATCAAACAACAATTATAATCTTATGGGAATTTCAAATTGGTTTGTTTCACTTCTTCCTCCAAGCTCATACTCCTCTTTTTCATATACAAAATTTCATTCATTAACTTAATAATATTAAACCTAAATCTCCATTTCAACACAAGATTTCAAAGATTCTGGTAAAACAAACTGAAAATTTTAAATAAGAAAATAAGTTTTTAATTGAAATAATGAAGAAGGAGAAGAAGAGTGAAACTCACTGAGCTAAGTCTCCTAACTGTCTCAAGATCCCAACAAGTCCAGCAACTGAAACACCTTGAAGAACAACTTTAGGTTCTTCTTGTTCTACTGCTTCTCTATACGGTTCTGGTTTCCTAAACTGTATTCATTTCGAACTTCAACTCGTACCAGAGGCATTCTCACTCACTCACTCTCTATCTTTGTGTAGAAGAAGAATCAATCTTATTCGCTGAAGAAGAAGAAGATAGAGATAATATGAACTCCCATGGGAGAAAACAGAAGAAAAAAAATGGTGCGCAAAAAAAGAAAGAAATCAATTTGAAGACGACGTTGCCAACTCTGCAAGGGAAAGGGCGATTCCACCAAATCTATGCCGGGAAGGGGCGATTTCAACCACTCTTCTGTTGAAGGGAAATTAGAGATCGTTCTAACCTTCAGAGAATCAAATATACAAACCAAAATTTTCATGAAGGTCATCCAACATCTAATACTCTAAACCGAAGGAACAAAAGAATTACCGGGAAACAGAGAGAATGAAATGAAGTGAAACAGATTTAATTTTTCTATATATATATGACCTAATTTTGGTATCTAATTTTAGAAAATTAACCCTCTATGAATTATCTGATTATCCACGGGTACTCGACGGGTTGGACCCGGATGGAACCGTTTACTATCGTGTCTTAACGGGTCCTACCCATTAGAGTCCAAAATCACTAACGGGTCCAGTTTTGGGACCCGGACTTGATTTATCCGGTTTCGGGATGGGTTCGGGTATTCGGATACCCATTGACAACCCTAGCATCTGGTATAAAGAATTTTACATGGCTCAAGCTTTGTTATCTCATTCAAAAAATGACCCAGGTATTTGTTGTGGTTTTGATGTATGGTGTAGTTTGGGTGTTAGCATGGTTTGAGTATGTGTTATTTTTTAATTTTTGGAGAATTGATTCATACATGTGGGTAACAATTAACAATTAACAATCAATATCATGAATGATTATTATTATTTTTATTTTTTTGTTTTGTTATTTGTTTTGTACCTATACTGTTATATCCTTGATCATGCACCTGGTGTAGCTATTATAGCTGGGTATACGTAATTATACGAAAAAAAAAAAAATTCTTTCTCATCATAAAGCCTTTATTTTATCTTTCATCAACGATAACGTTTTTCTTATTACTCTATTGGTGTTGGTTTTTGATGTTGTCTCTGGTGGAAAGGCATACCATGTAAAATCGTTTATGGTGTCACTTATTTATCTGCTCATTAATTTGTGTTTTTTTCCGTTTTAAGACATAGATTAATGTTTATTTTATGTTCTTCCTCATTGAGATCAAGTTCCAGTTTTGTGGTTGCATTAAAGAATAGGTGAAAATGATCATGATTTGGGGGTACTTTTCTCTTTTTTGTTCTTTTTCTTATTTTTATCTATTTTATGTAGTCTCAGTATAACTTTCCTGCATGTACCATGGTCCTTGTTTTGTTTTGATTTTTTTTTGTGTATTGCTTTTTCAGTTACTTAATTTTTTTGGGGATTTGTGGGGGTTTTCAATTCAGGATAATCAGTATGTTTTCTTAGAAGATTTTCTTATTCAGTTGAGGTGAGTTCTATATTGATCCAGATATAACCCAGTTTGAAGATCTGGAATCGCGGTCCACAAACACTTATATCTTACGGGTAATCACTGTGTAGCCTAATCATTGATTAAATTCTTCCCATGATTATTCCCCCTTCTTTTTTGCTACACTTTCATTGTTTCCGATATTCAACAGATTTTATGATTGTGCTAATTAGTTTGACAATTTAGATTAGAAACTGTTTATCCCTCTTTCATTTATTTGTTATTATGCAAATCATTTATGTTGTTAAGATGCTATTTGAATTATTCAGCTTTTGTCTTATCTAAATGTTGTCCTTTTGGTGGTGATACTTTTATTATTCTTGAATGATGAGCTGGATAGGTTTGAGGGCTAAATAGTACTACTGAATGATGTGTGTCGTAAGTACAACAAATTAATCAATATATTCCCATTAATTAACTAATAATATAGCGGTAGTAAGGATCGTTCCCACAAAAAGATGTGTCATTGAGATGTTATTTAGATTAGCAAAACTGGAATAAAAGCAAATATTAAGGGGGATTGGTTGTTTAAAGAAATTAAAAAGAATAATAATAAAGATGATTATGGAATCGTTCGCCGTTACCAAACGTTGACTGGATTTGTATACTTATCTACCTTTTGTTAGAACCATGCATCACTAACCGTAGAATAGCAGCTAGATCAGTGTTATCCCCCAAACTCCTTTTATCACTGGATACATAATTTTTCGACTACCAGATTCTATTCGTCTGAACCACCAAGTAGTAGATCACTCAAGGTGTAACCCAATCGAATGCTTTAGGCTTTGTGAAGTTAGGTTGATCTCAGTAGTTAAACTCTTAAATCAAGGTCCACTTGCTGGTGTTGTCTTCACTCGTAATTTCTCCACAAAATCCATCTACAAGTTCTTCCGATTTCTACTTATGTATGAGTCGAAGGACAATTACTTATCTCATAACTCAATACTAGCATTAGAATTATCAATAGTTTAATCCAATTATACACTTGAACAATCAAGAAATCAATCATAAACCTTAAATTTAATGAAAACAAATGATAGTGATTAAAACTCTGAATAGATTTGTGTAAGTAATAAAGCTTCACGGTTAGAACATTGAATTCATCTTTAATCAATAAAAACTAGCTACTCATGATACAAGAAAGAAGAAGAAATAATATGGTTTCCCCCAAAAGTGATAAACCCTAGAATTTGGAATAAATATCTCTTGTCTCTGTTTGTTTATGTAAAACCTTAGGTCTAAGAATATGAATATCTCCCTCTATATCTCCAAAAATATTAGAAGAGTCTCTTAAATTGATATCCCAAGTTGTAGAGGTGCCCGTGCTTAAATCCCGCTCATACTAGGTTTTGGGAACTCAAAAATATCATAAAAACCCGTCAAAACTACCTAGCTCTCGTATATGCCTCGATAGCCTGACCCTCTGAGAATTATGATTTTGTCGATGACTTGACCCTATGAGAAAATTATTTCTTTCTGGATTTTCTTTTCTCGATGGCTTGACCCTCTGAGAAAAGTCTGAATTTGTTTTTCTTATAACTTCTTCATATGAAGTCAGAATGATCTCATTCTTTCGCCGTTGGCTTTGTTTCTTTGTTGTATTTAATATGGTGAAGAGAAATCCTGAATTTGGGAAACTTCCACTTGGTCTTTGGTCCTTCTTCCTTTGCAACACTTCTCTTCATGCACAATCTAACACTTTGTAGCTCCTTTTTGGACGATTCACCTAATAAAAGTATAAACTACAAAACAAACGTAATATACAATAATTTACAAGAAATCTAGCAAACACTAGCATGAAATTGACACTCTAAACATGTAAAATATGCACTTATCGAATTCCCCCACATTTAGATTTTGTTAGTCCTCGAGCAAACTAAATTAAACATAAACTAAATTAAAATAAAACTCCATTTCGTTGAGGACACGATTACACTTAGCATGTGTAACAAGCCTTTAAACCTCTAGGTGTCCCTAGTGGACGAGTTATAGTCTCGTGAGGGTTTACAAGAGGTATACCCACAAAACCTACTCTAACTTCAAAGTCGCAAGCATCTAAAGAGCTATGAGGACATAAAGTTTCTGCACACTAATAATAAGAAGTTAGAAATTTGAAAAACATTATTCTCATGCTTATCTCTTGAGCTAGGAAAAAACCACCACATGAAAGAATTCAGGTTCGAGGGCGATCGAATGTTTCAACTTCTTTCTCACCAATAGGGTTTTATGAACTTGCACTCAAAAGATGCACTTTATGGTTCTCATGTGTGCAGGCACGAGTGAAGATATAAATCCTACATAAGTTGAATGGTGGGAAGGAAAAGTAACCTTCCGAATTATATGAAGATGTTATCCCACAGATAATGGGACGAAAAAGAACCTTTTTTATTTCTAGTGACCTCTAAGAAAGGAAATCTACCACTATGCAAGGATGGGAACACTTACTTACCTTCTCATTAGGTTTACAATCGACACCACTCTCACAGCATCCAATAGAAACGTCTTCGGTCTTTAATTGTTGATGATGAACTCTTGAACTTCGTAGAACCTTAACAATTGTAATTATTTTCCTCAATTTCTTGTTGCTTAAAACTTCTTTATAGATTTCTTCTTCCTCACGGCCTTATTGAATGAATACAAAAGGAAATATACTAAAGCGATGATAAAACATATTTTTCTTTTCTCTTTCTCTTTTCTATTTTTTTCTATTTTTTTATTTTGTTTTTTATATGCTAAAATTGAAATACAAACAAACAAACTAACAAATGAAACTAATGTATCCATGGGAAAAGGATTTTACCACTTGATTCTTCACAACTTGTATTGTCTCGATATCATGAACTTCACTAACTCTCATCTTTTGTTTTCTTTCGCTCTTGTACATAAGTCTTCAACATGTATATATAACTCTTCTCTTTGTATTGTTGCTTCACTTGAATATAAAATTTGCCCTTTCTTGTACTATTGCTTGTAAACCTTGAACGTCTTCAACTTTCCTTAAATTTATGATTCTCCCCTTGTTGATGATAATGACGTTTCGATGGACCTATTGTTGTCTAGAGAATGGTGCCAACTGCAAACAAGACTACAAGATAAAGTTAACAATTCTGATGGGACCCTCGTGATTGATAGAAATAGCACTCAAGAGATCAAAAAGTAGTGCTGAAGTTGGTGCGAAGTTAAGTAGCTCATCACTCTACACGGAATTAACGCAGATGAAACACTCTAAACGGACTATTTAGACAGGTACAAACAATTGTAGGTTTGGTGCCTCACTCATGGATATTGAATGATCAGCTTCTCTAATATTGTATTCTCTACCGGCGGTTTAAGTCCCTTTTTGTCAGCCCGTGCCTCTCAACAACTAAGAACTTCGAATTTAGTTCTCTAATACTTTTATGTTCTGTTATTTCGTTTAGAACTCCGTATGTAAACTTAGCTAGAAGTATACAAAGTGACCCTAAGTTCTCTAAAAGTTGGAGGTTTCATGCAAATATATACAAAAGTTTAAAAATTCTACCTACAAAATAAAATACTAAAATCTATATGCTTAACCACTCCCTCACACTTATAATTTACATTGTCCTCAATGTTAACTCACTCCTTCAATGTAAAATCAAGATGGGAAATGCTAATATGATATGAAAACTAAAAAAATAAAATCCAAAGATAAATATAGAAATACAAAACCGATGGGTTTCCTGCCATGCAACGCTTAGTTTAACGTCCTCAGCCTGAACTTTGGGTTATTGCCCATAAAACAACAATCTGAAAATATTGGGATCCACCCAGATGATAATCTGTAGTTCTAATACCAGCTTCACAAAAATGTTAGCATACGAATAAAATAAAAAAACTGTTATTTGGTGGAAGTTTCCCCCATACTTAGTCTTTTCTACACTTGGGAGTGTATAAAGAACACAGAACAAGAGAACTTCTTTGGGTTCCTCTCGGTGAACCTGCACAGTGTTAGAATAAAATATATCTAGTGGTGGATAGTTAGAAGAAAAATAATTCTTAAGAATTTTAGTAGCACAAATACCCAACCCTAAGTGAGGTAGCTTCTTAAAAATCGGGTTAACAACCTTTTGGGGAACTATTTCGATTGGGAGAGGATTGTAAAATATATAGGTATGCAAAGGATTAGACAAACCTTTCACGAACTCTTGTATTACGGGATCCTCATCATTCTTAAAGAAATCCAATGAATTATTTACCTTATGTATATCGTGGTCCCCTATCAAATTTTTCAAAAGCCATCCTTCATCAGTTTCTGCTTACAACCAAAATTTCACCATCATTATAATCCTTGGTAAGCTCAATTAGGTCTTCCACGAAATCAGTCAATTTGGTTTCTTTCTCAATCTCAATTTCTTCAACACTCTCGTCATCGGATCAAAAATTAAGTTCATATGTAAGAGCGTCCTCTAATGTGTACTCCTTAGAGATATAAAAATCCCTACATTCATCATCATCAGAATTTGAATCCTCTCCCAAAAAGTCTATTTCGTTGGTGCAGCTCCCAATATCTTCATTTGAGTATGTTACACCATTTATGACAATAGATATGTTATACCCAATTTTCTCCTTTTGAATAGGCGAATGATCATTATTATGATCCGGAGTTGGAATAATTTTATCATTGTTGCATGGAATTTCAGAAGGTTTATCATCTTCAGAATTATCATCGATCATATACAAATTACTAAATGTGGAAAAATCATAATTATTTTGGCTTTAAACCAACCTCTTTCCTTTGTCATTTCCTCTTTAAGTTGACCCATGTGATTCTTTAGGACATTCATATTCCTTTGAAGTTCTTGGAGTGTATCTACAGTGTTTTGATTCCCCTGCTCAAACTGTTCAAACAACTGGGTAATGTTAGATTCAATGTAAGGATATCGTATCCCTTCACTTAAATATCTCTAGCACAAATCTTCTTCCTATGAATGGGTGAATGATGATGAATACGATCGGAAATTGGGTCGAGAATAATATAGTTAGGTTCGGTTGATGAAGATCTCTCTAAAATTGAATCCATACATTTCATATAATATCGAAATTCATTTTCCAAACTAGAAAAATATGATTAATAACATAACTATCCTCCCATCCTCGTGATCGTCCACGTACATACCCGTCATAAGGTTGTTGATATGTATGAGAATAATCATAAGGTTTCATAGGATATTGATCGTAACCAAAGGATTGGTTTTGATTATACCCTTGGTATGGTTGGTAGTTCTCATAAGATTGAGATTGAAAATTGTATTGATTACCACTATTATATGTTTGATCTTGTGCACCGTACATGTTATTTCTGAATGGAAACATGACGACTCACAAGAATATAATATCTTTTACATGTTTAAAGTGTCAATTTCATGCCAGTATTTTCTAGATTTCTTGTGAATTATTATATATTACATTTTTGTAGTTTATGCTTTTATTAGGTGAATCATCCAAAAAGGAGATACAAAGTGTTAGATTGTGCATGAAGGGAAGTGTTACAAAGGAAGAAGGACCAAATACCAAGTGGAATTCGCCTAAATTCCACATTTCACATCACCATATTAAATACAACAAAGAAACAAAGTCAACGACGAAAGAATGAGATCATTCCGACTTCATATGAAGAAGTTATAAGAAAAACAAGTTAAGACTTTTCTCAGCGGGTCAAGCCATCAAGAAAGACAATATTCTCGGAGGGTCAAGCCATCGAGAAAAGAAAACCCATAAAGAAATAATTTTCTCGAAGGATCAAGCCATCGAGAAAATCAAAATTCTTGGAGGGTCAGATTATTGAGGCATATACGAGAGCTAGTTATTTTTGACGGGTTTTTATGATATTTTTGAGTTTCCAAAACCTAGTATGATCGGGATTTGAGCATGGGCACCTCTAAACTTCAGATATCTATTTAAGAGACTCTTCTAATACTCTTGGATATAGACTGAGATACACATAATTCTTAGACCTAGGTTTTACACAACAAAGAGAGAAGGGAGATTTATTCCAAATTCTAGGGTTTACCCCTTTTGGGGGAAACCATGTTATTTCTTCTTCTTTCTTGTATCATGAGTAGCTAATCTTATTGATTATGGATGAATTCAATATTCTAAGCGTGAAGATTTATTAGTTAATACAAGTTTGTTTGAAGTTATTATCATCATCGTTTGTTTTCACTATATCTAGGGTTTATGATTGATTTCTTAGATTGTTTGGAGTGCATACTAGATTAATCTATTGATCATTTTATTGTTAGTAGAGAGTTGAGCGATCCAAAATTGTCAATCATATCCTACATAAGTAGAGAACTTAAGACCTTGCAGAGGGATTCTTTTAAGCAATCATATGTGAAGACAACACTAGCAAGTGGACCGAGCGTACCGAGTCTAACTACTAGAATCAAACCTAAATTCACAAATCTTAAAGCGTTCGATCGAGTTATACCTGGTAAGCGTACCTCAAGGCGGCTCAGTTGGATAGAAACCGTTGACTAAGCATACATGTTATCCGGTGATACAAGGAGTTTTGGGGATAGTTAAGTGTAGTTGTTATTCTACGGTTGGTGATGAATGATTCTAACAAAAGATAGATGAGTATAATAATTCAGCCAACGTTTGGTAACGGCGAATGACTCATTAATCATATTTTCTTCTTCTTCTTCTTCTTCTTATTTTTAATTGTTTTAAACAACCAATCCCCCATAATATTTCTTCTTATTATAGTTTACTAATCTAAATAACATCTCAATTACACATCTCTCTGTGAGAACGTTCTTACTACCGCTATATTACTAATTAATTAGTAGGAAATATATTGATTAATTTGTTGCACTTACGACACGCATCACTCTACGTGCCTTTTCTCTTCCAAAAGAGAGCCATAGTTCAGTTACTCAAATCAATTATTGAGGCTCCATGTGTTTCAGGGTCGACATATTATAGTTTACTGGTGAGTTATAATCCAAATTAGCAGAAACTAGGATGAAAAATCCCATTAGATAATGAAGTTTGCTATAGAAAAAGTTTCCCGATCAGTTTTTCATTTCATTTTATGCATGCTTACACAGCCTCTTTGGTCAATTTAATGGATGTTCCCTCTTTCATTCATTATCTTAGGTTTCAGAATAATAGGTCAATTTAACGCCCAATCAATGACGAAACCTAATGGCCATGAGTGCATGATGTGGCAAACGACAATCTAGAGCCTCGAATAAGCTCGCCAAACTATGTATTTTTTCAAATGAGGCATCATCTCAAAATTTACCTATTTATATTAGTTAATAATTTTGAATATCGATGATAATAGATTGAAGCTCACACTCTGTGGTGGAGCTTCAACGCTGGTGGAGAGTTATTCAAACAAGAACGGACTTGATCAATCACAATTGTCAAGGTATACCAAGGTACAATCCCATTTTGTATTATTTATAGCTACCAGTGGAGCTAACGAGGAATATAGTTGTTGTGGTTTGCTGATATTATAACATTATATCTTGCAGGGCTATCCAAGTGTTGGGATTGGTTGTATATAACCATTTGAATGCAGCCAATTTATTTTTATACCTTGGATATCTTTGCCGTATTAGATATCCTGGAACTGTAGGTGGGTTTGAGGTGTGGTGGCGACGTTGAGTCAGGATTGTTCCTGATATATTGCTGGATGACCAAAGGTTGGGATTTTCTCCCTTTCTTTGTTCTGATTTGATTCTATACTTTTGGATAGTTGTTTTTGAAGGTTTTGTTGCATATACGTTATTTTGCCAAAACATACACATTATTTTGCCAGGACTTTTTTTTAAAACTAGGTGTGCCAATAAGATTTATACTCATTCTTCACTTTTCCAAGGATATAATAGCAATAACCATTGTAAGATGCTGACAAACTAAAACTCGAAGCTTCCATTAGCATCTAGAATGAAGTGTAGTTTTTTTTTATTTAGTTTGCCTTTTTCAATTACTTTTATCATCTATCTGATTTACGTGATCTCTTAGAATTTGAACTTTATGCATATCAAATAGCGCATATTTAAATTGTTTGTTTTGAAATGTTATCTGAGTGTGCATCCACAAATAAGCAGTTGGGATGAAAAGGTTCGGTGTGTGAGTTTTTTATATTTTTTAGAGGTTGGTTAGCATTAGGAACCTAGCTGAACTTGGTTAGCATTTATACATCTAAGCTTCCCTGCATTATAAAGAATATCGTCTTAGATGCATCAATGTTATCCTAATTCATGCTAGAAAAACTAATATTACCCAATAGATTCCAGTTATACCGAAGATGAGGTGAGTGAGAGTCACTCTTAAGAGTGGAGCCGTTATGCGATTCCTGTTGTTTAACATCATTTTCAAAGTACTGCACTTATGCAATCATGATTCTATCTATGTAATTTGTACATGGTTTTAGTTATCTTTGACATTTTTATTGATTTTATACACATTTTTTTTACTCAAACCAGAAGCAATTTTGTAATGTTTTTTGTAGTACATGATACATCTCCTCCTGCTACAACTATAACAACATCTAACCCAAATTAAGGTAAGCTTCCACTACATTTATTCGAATCATCACGATCAACCGACTTTGTTGAAATCTATCATCATTAGCAGCTCTTCTCAGGTATAAAACAACATGTTGTATCTTTCATAACTCAAAGAACACTTTTACGGAGTGAGCAACACCATCAAATTTAAGCAGACGCTTAGTAACTTATTGGTTTTAGTACACATTTTTTTTACTCAAGCCAGAAGCAGTTTTGTAATGTTTTTTGTATTACATGATACATCTCCGCCTACTACAACTATAACAACATCTAACCCAAATTAAGGTAAGCTTCCACTACATTTATTCGAATCATCACGATCAATCGACTTTGTTGAAATCTATCATCATTAGCAGCTATTCTCAGGTATAAAACAACATGTTGTTTCTTTCAAAACTCAAAGAACACTTTTAAGGAGTGAGCAACACCATCAAATTTAAGCAGATGCTTAGTAACTTATTGCACTAAAATTCAGTGCTAATTAGCACTCTATATTTCCTTACTATTGCATTTTCTATTTCTATCGAGTCTGTTCTTTAGGTTGTTATATATCTTACTACTTTTGTATTTGAGTCTGTGCCAGTCTTTTAGTGGATCTTTTAGCTTGAGAACTTATATATGCTTTAGTTTCCAATTGTTCTTTTTCTTTCATGTAATCTAGCAGTAAGGTTTTAGTTGTCTCAGACATCCAATTTGCCTTATTTCTCGCTATATTCTTTACATTTTCACGGTAATCTTATTCAAAAATCAAATCCTAGTCATTTGATTTTAGTTTGCATTGTTGATATTTTGGTGATGGGTGTATCCAAAAAGTTACAATGTAGCAAGTTCCTGCCAATAAGCATCCACTATGGGCATCGGTATCGCACTTTTAAACAACGTAGTTAATAGATATTCAAAACAGGTCTGTAGCCAATATACGGAAAATAAAAAACAAATTTTCCCCAAACATGCTTCAATATTATTCATTTATATATATATATACTCTTTAAACATCTTCTAAATTAACTCTATATTAAACCTCTTTTAAATTAACTCTATATTCTTACTTATATATATTCTTAAACATCTTTATATTAACTCTAATATTTACCTACGAGGCTATTAGTATCTTTACCTATATAATGGAGTATAACATAGAACAATTATATGAATGATAAAAATACGAGCATCTTAACCTATGTAAATTAATCAAGAGAAACAACAAAAAGTGGGAAGAAACAACACAGTCTCAAAAAGAAGAAACTAATCAAGAGAAACAACAAAAAGAGGGAAGAACCAACACATTCTCAAAAGGGAGAATAACGAAGAAAGAATAACGTATCCGAGAAACAACAAAAAGTGGGAAGAAGCAACACATTCTCAAAAGAAAGAACTACGTATCCGTAAAGATCAATATGAGAATATAGTCTCAGTATTAGAAAGAAAAACGTATCCTTAAAGATCAATATGAGAATATTAGTATTGGATGACCCGTATTCATAGAAGATAATTTCCATCACTATATACCTTATAAGTTTCGTTTATAGTAAAAAATTTAATGTATTTTGAACAAATAATTTGTTGTTTTTTACAATTTTTTCACTTTAGACACATCAATAAGATACATCAATAAGATACACCAATATGAATTAAGTGAGTTACAATTTTTTTATTATTTAAGTTACTCAGTTTTTTGATTTACATGTTGGTTTCGGGTGTTAATGTTGTTATGGCAACGGATCTACTTGCGTTGACAATGTTGAAACCTCCTAAGGAGTTTGTAAGTACTATTAGTAGCATGCATTTTTTTTAGTAATAAAAGGTTTTTTTTTTGTTGGTAATATTTGTGTTTTCTTATATTTTCCGTTACATTGGTCTTTGATATATATTTTAAACGAGTCACAATACCATCAAAATATATAACTGCAGAGGAATAAAATTCCCCTTCTAGCTGAACTTGGTGCATTGTAAAGCATATCATGTTACATGTATTAGAGCTAACCCAAGTCAATCTAAAAATACATAAACTACTCTTCCAGTTTGTCATGTTGCTCGCTAGCTTCATATAAAGGTAAATATAACCATGCTTTTTTTATGTGGTATCCATGCATGAAGGATCCTGAAAATGATGCTATGAGAGAATGGTGGACATTTATCCTTATTAAAGATGACTCTTAAAGAGGTCTACAGTGAGGGTTTTACTACAGCCATTGTGACTTGATCTGTGAACTGTAAAGTGGAGATAGCCATTATGGAATTTTAGTAAACAAATAACAGAAAATGTCAGATTGATTTTATGTTCACATTAGCATAAGACAGAAGACATAGGGGTTATGTTAAAGACGAGGAAGAAATTCGAATTCGAGGTTCGGTGGACCTTCCTTTTCTTCTACTGATCAATTTATAAATTAAACTAAGAATGCACTGACACAAGCATAGATAAATCCTGATGTCTACTTTTGGGTTCCCATTTAGTTATCTTCTTTAAAATGCTTTTACATTGTATTCATTTTTGATGCTTCTATCTTCATTGTCTTTGCTGCCAGATTAGATAAGCAGAACTCATGAGAAAAGATTACTCAATATCTGTTCGTACTTGCCTTTCCTAACCTTCCACCATAGTTGATTTGTGTGTGCGTGAAGGAGTGATCATTTTAGAAAAGTAGTAAAAATGTGTTTGTTCGCTAAGACTTGTGAAAATTTGTTTTAGACCTAATTTAAATACTAAAAAAGAAAACTCAATTAAATGGTTGATTCAAGAATAAAGAAAAAACTGAAGCTAAATATTCCACCATTAACAAATTTTTAAGTGATTCAATTAATACCAATAACCATGCAACTCAGACATTCAATTTGATTCTAAAATATTCTCAATAAGTAGATTTTCAAAATAATAGTTGTAAATCACAAGCATGGAACATCAAGAGCCCTAGACTAAGCATGAATCATCAAACGAAATCATACTATTTAGTAAAAATCATATAATCAATTTTAAATCAGTGCAAAAATCATAAAAAGAATTGTAAAATTAATTAAATAAGAAATATACCACTTTATTATTGGAAAAATGGCTTCCTCCGTCGCCCCAATAATGAGGTTTAGCTCCTCATATCAAACTCCCTCTCAAAATATATGTTCATAGCTCAAAGTGTTTAAAAGAAAAAAAATAACACAAAAGGTTTGATAAGGTTATAAATGTTGCAAACTGTGTTCTCTGTATGGATGAAGAGAATAGAAAACGCTAACAATTCTACGACAGGTTCTGGACGTTGAAATAATATAAATAATATGCAAAAGTTTCAGCGACTCTTTTCTTCTGTGATTTTTTGCACTTTTTCTTCTTCCTTGAGAGTTTTTTTTTTCTTCTGAACTTTTTCCGCCTCCCAGGTGCCTTTTTTTCTTCAATCTCCTCTCTTTATATAGGTGTATTAATCCTAATAACCTCTCCTCAATCGTTAAGGAACAAAATCCCCATCCAAAACCAACTCGAAATTTTGTTTTATCCAAAATCAGGTCGTGATGGTTTTTCCGGCAATAACATCAATTCTCTAGCTCTTTTCTCGTCAGAAAACACTCTAGTTGACGTGTTTTGATTGCTTCTTCAAGTGGTGATATCGAATCATCCTTTCTATCCTATAAAAATAGGTTTCCAACTAATTCAGGACTCTTTCACGCGCGAAGAATTATTTTCCCACCAATTTCGATTTTGAACCAAAAGAGAGGGGTTCCCTTAATCCAAATACTGGGTGCCTTTAGTATTTTTTTTCTGAGTGCCTTTATCACTTTTTGAGCCAATTTTTCACAAAAGTTTATTTCCCAAAAATACCTACAAATACATAAAATACCAAAATAAGTATACAATTGAGTACTAATAAAATAGATAATTGAGAACAATTTAGACACACAAATGTGTCTATCAAGGAGGTACCCATGAATCAAACCAGAAAAGAGGTTTTTATCCACATCCAAGAGGGATGATTAGAGCACGAGTTACTAAACAAAGAAGACCTCATTGGTATACCATTCCAAATTGAACATCCATTAGCTTCTTTGAGAATATAGGGGATCAATATGATGATTACTTTCCATGTATTTCATGAATAATTCTGAACCGTAGTTGATTTGAGTCTTTAACACCATATTGGTAAGAGAGCTACTTTCATGAGTTTTGAATTTTTTATGTGAAATTCGAAACGAATGATCTAATGATTGAACCTATTAAAGAACAACAATAACATGATTTTTAATTCTTTATTTAAGGTCCATTGATCCACCTCCTCCTTTTTTTTACCTCACCTATATTTCCTAATGATTTTAATACTGATAGGTTGGTGAAGGAGAATGGTAACGAAGAAGAACTCGGTGAATCGGGAACGTATGCCATAATTGAAAAAATGGGTGAGAGTTTTGCAGGTGGACATAAAAAAATAAAGTCCTAGATTAAGAAAAATGATTCGATATTATTTTGAATTTAAAAGGTATGAAATTAGCTTGTTTTTTTCCTGTATAATAAATTTAGTGTATTTGCATATTCCGTATATCATGTCAAAAATTGTAGTACTGTTACGATGGTTTTGATAGTGGATGTGACATAGTGGTTGTCGGTATCTTTGAGTTTGTGAGTGCCAGAGGCGTGAGTGGTATTATTTGAGATGTAGATATTGTTGTACATTATTATGTTTTGGAGAGGGTTGACATGGTGTAAAACTTATTTGGGGTGGAATATAGTTAACTATTAAGTATTGAAAACATATTTGGGTGGAATATAATGAAACCTTTGTTTGATTTTGTAAATAAAAAAATATTTGGCGTGATATCCAAAGTTGGATATGGGGAGGAAAGAGAGATCATATTGTAGTATGTCATGGTTTGTGTATGCTTCTATTTTGTACGAATTAGATAAAACATTGGAAAAGTGTTGTTTTCACGTGTTTATTTGTATTATGTTAGGGCCTACAAGAGTATGAGCCATAAATATCATCTTACGAAACCAAAAAATTAAATGTTGAAGATATATGCATAATGCATGTCCAAGTTTACTACATTAAGTTTGCCGGTACGGTTGATCTTTTGCTTTTTAGCCTATAAATTTGAAAATCCAATTCTTGGTTGTATTTGCATGTTACTTTTGTAATTTAAGTAAATGTTTGTAGAAGGAATAAAATCCAATCATGGAAAAATATTTATATACTCTGTGTTTTTAGTTTATGCCACCGTCATTTCGTTTGCCATTTAGTTGACCAGTTCCCACTATTGTCAGTTATCTTCGAGCACGACAGTTTACCCTCACAATTAAACTCAGGTATGAACCTGAATGGTGGCTCAAATTGTTGATATTTGCTTGTCCACAAGGTCCCTCAATAGAAGTTTAATAAACTTCCAAGAACTTTACACTCTACTTTCATAGGTGAGGTTCCTCATGATTTTCATTCTATAGATACTGTTTACATATCATACGTAGGCTACATGTAAATCTATACTTCCTCTTATACGAACAGAGTAAGAGCACTATCTTATTATGAATTTTAATACTTTCCTGTAACTAGATGTGTATGTAGGAAATAATTTTAAACTTTGTTGATGAATTGTACAGTTGTAGGAATAGAGAATGACGTATGAATTGTAAATAACGTGAACATCATGTATAATGTTGCAACAAATTCGTTTGTCTGTGTTTTTGAAATTCATAATCGAATACCATCAGATATAAAAAAAATAATCATCTTTTAGTAATTAGGTGTCGTTATATTATAAATTTTCAGCAAATTTGGATGCCTTAGGTGTGTTTTATTTTATTATTGTTTAGGTTGTTGAGTTCTTTGATTTGCATATTGGTTTCGGGTCTTAATGTTGTTATGGCAACAGATATACTTGCATTCACAATGTTGAAGCCTCCTGGGGTGTTTGGAGCTGATATTGTAGTTGGATCTGCGCAGAGATTTGTTGTTCCAATGGTTATGGAGGTCCACATGCTGCGTTCTTGGTTACTTCTCAAGATTATAAGGTAATGATGTCTGGAAGAATTACTGTTGTTAGTGTTGATTCTTCGGGAAAACCTACTCTTCGTATGGATATGCAAACAAGGGAGAAACATATCCTAAGAGATAAGGCGACCATCAACATTTGCACAACTCTGGTACAACACTATCTCAACTTAATTTATAGGAGTGACGTTGTGGTTCGTGCTTGAAAAACTTTTATTTTTCTACTCATGAATAATATTTTCGGTATGGATCTAAAAAGTTAGGTTATTTTTTCTTTTCTTGATCAGTAATTATCCATGTGTAGGCGTTGCTTGCACATGGTTGCCATATATGTAGTGTATCATGGACCAGAAGGCCTCAAAGTTATTGCCTAGCGAGGTCATGGTTTAGCTGGCACTTTTTCACATGGACTGAAGAAACTTGGAACAATAGATGTTCAAGGGTTCTATTCTTCGACACTGTAAAGATTAAGCGTGTTGATGCTCATGCTATTGCAGACGACGTTACCAAGAGTGCAATGAATTTTAGGATTGTGGATTCAAACAATGTAAGTGTTGGTCCAAGGAATTCCATTGGTTTCTTGAATGGATTGAACATGTTTTACAACTTATTATGTATCTATTTACCATTCACATATTATTGTAGCCTTCGAGGAAGCAGCCACCTTGAAAAACGTGGGTGAGCTTTTCAAAGTGTTTTCTGGAGGAAAGCCTGTGAGTAGCTATCTGTACAATATGCTGACGATATTTGAATCATTTTATCAAATTATTTTTTATTTTCCATTATATTAAAAAATAACAAGAAATAAATTTCTTCACTACGGATTCTCATATGGGGATATGTACTGCCACAAGCTCAGATATCCAATTGTCTACGGATTCTATTTGGTGTTTTTTTTTGTTCCAATTATTCAGTTGGTTGAATAAAGCCTAATATTCTATTTAGTTGCAATTACCAGGCAGTTATGTAGAATCAGTAAGTTTGCATATATTTTGATACTAAGGAAGTTACTACTTTGGATTCTATGAAAATTAGGTAAAATTGCTATGGTTTCAGTAGAATCATGTATTAATTAATTTCACCATGTTTAGTAGTACTAAACTACTAATTAGATTAAGTAGTTTGTCGAGCCTATGATTCTACCAAGCTTCACAATTTGAATAGAAAAAAATCTAGGTCAGTCGCATAAAAAGAGAATCTAGGTCAGTCGCATATAGCCCCTAAAAAATTGTATCTTCCCTATGTGAATACAAAGTTTATGGGTTAGTATTTAAGAATCCACCATTAAAGCATATAACTCCTAGGACAACATAATCACCAAAATTTCTACATTTGAAGTTGGAGTACTGTTAATGGATAAATATTTTCTTATACTTTCTGATATGGTTTTTAGACACCCATTAGAATCAAATAAAATTCTAACTTATTCTATTTTTTACCGTTTGTATTTTTTACTTTCGAACAGTGTTATAGCGTAAACTTTTGTTGTGCGAAAAATTTCATAGAAATAAAAATGTAATTTGATTTACGGCTAGATATTGATTCTTCGCACATATCAGAGTTAGAATGTTGCGTTGTATAAAATTCATTTCTTTGCACATATTAGACTTAGAGGAATGCATTTTCTCTGCACAAGAAAGATTATTACTTGGTACTCAGAAATGCAGTGTGGTACAAGCCAAAAGAAGACTTGATATTTGACTTTAACATATGCTGCGAGAAAGTTTCCCCACATACAAATTTTTACTTATGACCATAGCACACCATCGTGATTAACAATAACTGCTTTCATTATTATAGAATTGTAGTTTAGCAAAGTATCGACTTTATTATTATGCTTATCCACTTCAATATTTTTTGAATGGTTAATAATTTTTAAATGTTGATTATGTGATGTTGTAAGCACGTCACCGTGAATTAAAAATATATTTAAATAACAAGAATATCAAAGATAGAGAGATGGGGCTTGCAGTAGGCACAATGCAATTGTATGCACCCTCTTTCGTGCACTTTGGTGAGAATAAAAAACTTATACCAAAAGCCAAATATTCTATATGAACTACACACCATAGTATTAATATGAAGAAATTTTGTAGGTGCTCCATATGTACAATAAGAAAAAACATAGGTCCTTGTATCCAAAAACAGGACAACATTATCGCAAAAGGATCAATATGATTTAGCCGACCTTATATGAAAATTTTGTAGGTGTTTTCTAGATTTCTGATTCACAATTTGTTTTTTTAGCTATTGTTTCTCAAATCATTGGTTTTATTTTTGACTCTGTAGAAGGGAAATAATTAGTGTTGAAAATAAATCTAGAGGTGTTAATACATACCTTGATTAAGGCATGATCTTCATATTACCGTATCTTGAAATTTAGAGATTAAAAAAGAAAAAGGAAGGAATAGAAAAAACACTGAGTTTAACCCAAAATTATGGTAGTCCAACTTTCGGCAGATTCTGACAAACTCAAATGAAGATTGTACTTGTTTCAAGATTTAAGCAAAATGATATAACATAACTGAAGAATGTCAATAAAATCATATACCTTAAGTGTATAGATCTTCACCCACCATTCCCCTAGGTAAATCACCATAGTTACATTTAGTTGCATTCATGGATATAAAATTCTTCTTTAAGCCAATTAATATTTGGTAGATGGTAATTTATATGGTTTTTCCAGTATGCGCATTTATAGATTTTGAGAAATTGAGGATGAATGTCACAGAAAGGGCTTTCATCATGTTTAGCCAACTAAAATGCACCATTGAGTAGTAATATTTGTGCTACCATAGATATATGTAAAAATGAAGCCCAGAATCCCAATTAGCTAAAAGGCCTTGTAGTCTCAATTATTTTGGAAAGTTAGCGCCGACACAAAGATGTAAACCTCCACAAATAAAGTTTACACAAGGATATAGATACCTCCAGCTGACAACTAATTGATCACAAAGGATTCAAATTCTTTCTAAAATATGCTCATTGCTTGATAGATTCTGAATCAAAGATCAGATGCATCACATATTACATGAGAGTTTGTTAATTTACTTAAGTGGAGGCTCAACATTGAAGCACCCAGCATTACACTTTTACCCGGTAAAATTAATAACAATAGTCATTCCAAGAAAATAATAACAATTATTATGCAATGAAAAATTGCTCCCTCTCAAAGACTGAACCAACTTCTTATATATGCAAACCAGTAGTTAAGTTTCTGCAAACACTTTTAAACCATCTCCATGACCAGAATTAATACGCAATTGGTTAAACTTTAGAATGTTGATTGTTTACAAACTAATTTACACAACTTGATATTTTACCACAAGTACCACTATATTTCAACCCAGTGCTCATGTAAGGAAAGAAACTTGGGTTGCAAATTGCGTAATACAATTCAATGAACAGAGGACGCAAATGTAGATACGCGTAGTTTAAGCCAATATCTAACAAATATGGGTGTAACTAAGAAATGTAAGTTTCGAGGGAACTTAACCCTAAAGGGGTAACCACCCGAAGGAATAAGTTAAGATGACCTACTCAATGTGTTGAAGCTCCTGTTGGTAGTAATCATGTGTATTCTACCTACTCAATTTGAGCCCGTCCTTAGCTGTATACAATCTCTCAACAATTATATCTATAAAATATTTTTCAAGAACAAATATAAGTTAATTTTAGGTCGAATATCGAAAACATTTGATGGTTAATAGAGTTTAAGATGCTCTGGTTATAATTCTAAAATTGGATTTTCGACCAAGACTAAGAATAAAGAATTACATCGATTCTCAAATATGAGTTCTGAAATTTTTTGAGAAATTTATGTCGAAATTTCTGATTCAAAACGAAGATACTGATCACATTGTTACAAATTTGAGATCTGATTACAAATCAGAAAAACGATTCTCGTTGAAATCAATTTTTTTTGTAGGTCTGATTATAGTTTTTTTTAATTTTCTGAAATTAGATTCCGAGATCGATAACTTAACAAGTATACACGAATTGATATAGATATATTAAAATCATCTTTCCAGATTAAAATTGATTCTCATCAACTTTTTCTTACGACTTCAAACGAATCTTCAAAAAATGTTGTTGACGACGAATTAAGGTTTGCATGTTTAATCAAGTACTATTGATACTCCGATTTCGTTTCGAAAACCTAAATTCAAATTCCATTCTTTTACAAAAAAGTGATACAGAAAAACAATTGAACGGAAATGTTAGTGTTCTTATAACTTGTTGAAGAATAAGAATGAAGAATGAGATAGATAGTCTTTACAAATTGAACAAAATTCATCTGAAATGATTTTAATCCTTGATGAATATTCTCGTCGAAAACATAGTCCCAACACTAGCAGGTGGGTTACACACACATTTGATAGTTTATTCCTATCAAAAATGAATTGACGTGCCATTCTTGTAGTTTTTCGTAAACCTCCTGTCAAATATCTTCAATTCTTAAAGTGTTATAAAAAAACTGGAGAAAATATTTATATTATCCATAACACACTACTAATATCACTCGTAACTGATTCATGGCATTTATATCATCCCAAAAATAGTAATATTGTCTAACTCTACCTCCAGCTCCATTTGATAGCTTCCAGCAAGGCGATGGCTTCCGCATACTCGATGTTTAAGGCCGGGATATTGAAGGACTTGGCAACATAAAAGGTACCTGCATAGTCTAAAATGATTATTCCAACCCTGCAGTTTTTGATCTTATAATTTCCGCAACATCAATATAAATGTGAGAATTATTATTGTCATGCATACAAGATATATCAGTACTAGTATTATCATGAACATACATATGATTTTACTTTTTATCAATTTCAACACTGAGATTACTAAGCATGGTAGTTGTGTGATGTAGAGTGTCGTGTGGGTTCTGTGCGTGCTTGTCAAAAGTACACCAACATTTACTTCTCCATATCTGCAAAATAATAATAGAAACCATATTATAATCAATCTCAACATTATCATTTGATGTCTAGATTCCTTACCAAACCAAGTTATAATTCATTGTTGGATTATAGGGTACAACTGCATGAAAAAAATTAGATAGAGGATCACCTGCATGGGAACCAAAGTTGCTCTTGCAAAAGAGCAATATTTTAAAATGTGATTAGATGTTTATTACTCACTCACACATATAGGATAGATATGTCTATCTATCTAATAGAAATGCCCCAAACTTTTCTTTAGGAGAAGGACTCATGTATTTTTATCCATAATTTTTTTTTGGGAATTTTCGTATGACAGGATTGGAGCCATTGCTTCTCTGTAATAACTTGAGTATGAAACCCATTTTCCTTGAGAATTTGCTGATACATAAAACTAACTGAGAACTTTTCAGATCTGGTCAAGGTTCATTTAAGTTGATATTCTTCTTGAAGAGGGATTTGAGTATCAATTGTTTGTGATTTTTCCATTTTTTGGATGTTCCAAATTTTACTAGGATGACGAATTAGGTCTGAAACTTGGCTGACACGACAACATGTTGATGTTCATTGCATGCGATGTTCTCTTTCCGGAATCCATCTATCACATACTATGCTAATCTAATTTCCTTTTCCTAATATGTCCATAAATATTACTTTTTTACATTTTTTAATCCACTTTGAATACCATTCCAAATCCAAGCTCTTTGTCATTTTATTATAAGATGAAGACGATGTTTTCTCACAAAGTATGTGGCACAAATATTTGGGTGAGTGACCATCCTCCATACTAACTTGGTTAACATAGCTTCATTAATATGTCTGATATTTTTGAAGCCCAACCCACCAAATTTTTTCAGTGTACATATGGAAGACCAAGCTTTTGGTTAATATCCTCTTCTGTTACCCTTAATTCCCGAACAATACTTCCTTTAGATAGTTACCATTTGGTCAAAAGATTTTGACTTATCTCTGTGTAGGAATAGTGGATAACTCAAATACCTTTCACTTAGAACCATCTTTTTCGAACCCATTGTTTGCAACAACGCGTAACTAAATTGATTTGGAGTGTATTAGCTAAAAGCCACTCCATATTTTTCAAAGTTGATGACTTGTCCAAATGCTTTCCAAAATCTTCTAATAAGTTCCATCAAATCTTTAACTTCCTGAAAATTGGCTTGTAAGAACAACAAACAATCATCGGCAAAAATAATTGTGTGGCTGCCGAGCTTGATGTTTCTGCTTTTACCCCATTAATTTTGTTGTTTAGCTTTGAATTGGATAATAATCTAAGAATGCTTCCATATACAAAATAAAATAAAAGGAGACAATGTGCCTTATTGTCTCAATCCACAAGTAGGTTCAAATCTCTCACAAGGCTGTACATTTAGTTGTAGTGTTGATATACTATTTCACTAGGTTACACCAGTCAGTTGCAAATCCAAGTTGCTTAAGAATTTGAAAAAGAAAACTCCACTCCACCATGTTGAAGTATTTCGACATATAAAGCTTATTGCTAAAGAGTGTTTCAAGTTTTACTTTGTACCATTGTATCCATAAGCTATTGCACAATGATAATTTTGTCATTAATACACCTTCCTGACACAAATTCATACTGAGTTGGAGATATGATTCTGTTTGATACATGCTTAATTTATTCTGTTCGACATTAGTATAAATATGATCTTGTAAGAGAGATTTCAGAAACTAACAGGTCGATAGTCCATAAGAGATATAGGAGAATCATTCATGGGTAAGAGTGCTTGAAAAGTATGATTCAAATATTTTAGCAAGTTTATTTAGCCTTGAAGAAATCTTGCACCATGGCCACCAAATCTTGAGCCATTGTTTCCCATCTATATTGATAAAAACCAGCCTGAAATCCATCAGGGATTGATGCTTTCTAAGCATGCATCTGGAAAATGACACATTTTATATCATCCATAATTGATATCAGAAGAATATTCTCGTTATCTTCAGACGTTATGCGTGGTTGAATTGGCTGCATTTGTTCAAGATCTTGAGGTGAATGCTTTGAGGTACTAATTTTTCTGAAATTGGTAACCAGAATATTTTTTTTCACTGCGTATGTTGTGCCAAATACCAACACAGTTCTCTAGAGATTCTATAAAGTTTCGATGTCTTCTGGAGTTTGCTTGAGAATGAAAAAACAAGGTACTTCCATTATTGTCCAATGGAACTTGATTTCTAGAATTTTTCTAAGAAAACTATTCTTCTCTGTGATAACACTCTTTAAGATGTTAAGTAAGATCCATATACTGTTGTGGTCCGAAGAAATCTTGTTCTTCTGAGGCTTCTTGAATTAACTGCTTAATCTCATTGAATTTCATTTTGATATATGACCAAAATGAGTGTGGTTCTATTTGTTCAATTGTAACTTTGTGTTCTTGAGTTTCATAACCAATCTATAAGTATTTAAAACTTGTACTAGTTAGCTCTGAGATGTAGTAATAGTTTCCTAACAAGTGTTATCTCGATCCAAGTTTTATAGAATTTAAAAGGAAGTGCTCGAGACCTCAGTTTTGCATCATTGCAAAGCAATACTGGAACAAGATCAAATACGACTAAAGATAAATTTTGGATTCTCGTATTAGGATACTATTACTGCCACTGAGTATTCTTAATGCTCAACCTAATCTTTCAAATCAACTTTAAAATGTCTATTTCACCAAGTATACGGATGACCAGTAAAAGGAACATCTAATAATCCAATACCATGTACATTCCAAGCAAATATATACATGTTTAAAAATACAGTTTCCATGAATATCACCAATATCCTTTGGAGTTACCTCATTATGGAATTCATAAGGAAGGCCTTTTCTCTTGAAGCTACATCCATGATGAATAAATTGATATTTCGTTCCAATCATCAAAGGTGACCATTCCTTTAACCAAAGGAGACTGCCTCCAATGATCCACAAGTCTCGATTCTTAACAAAGTTATAATCCTTTATATTTGCAATTTTAAACATAAAAATTTAAACAATACAACTAATAGTAAGCCAACAAATATTATTATTATTATTACTACTGTTTGTACCGATCCTAAAACGATACACATGGAGAATATATGGTCTGTTCTATAACTGTACTAGATGGCTTATCTTAGAAGCCCAACATGGATTATTTAGGAAGCTCAAAAGGCTTTTTGGCCCAAAAAATAATTTTCTAATAATGGGATTAGGGGTTAGTTTATAATATCCATGGCTTAGTGGCTAGTTTGTGAAGCCTAATTGTCTCCAAGAAATATCAGATTTGTACCGGAGCTGTTTGTTTGGATGAGGATTAAATTTGTTAAGATGTATACATATCCTGATGAGATAAACAAGGATCTTTGCTGGTTATATAAGATAACTACAAATCTAAATGAGATAAACATAGATCTTTGGTGGTTATTTAAGATAACTACAAATCTTAAGGATATATGTACAAATCCAGGTAGTTATTAAGATACTAACAAATTCCAACAAATAGATTTGATTTTTTCCTATAAATAAAAGCTTAATGTCAACTCAAATTTCTATTTATTTTTTCCTTTATCCACGTGCATATACATAGTTCTTCTTTACTTAAGCACTGGAGTGTCTTAGCAGGTACCCTTTACTTTTTCATCAATAATTTCAAGAAGATTGAGTTAATAACTGAGATTCAATCAATCTACACAAACACAATAAGTGAACATGATATTTTACCGAACACAATTTGATATTTTTTTAATCAGCTTTAATTTTTGATTTCTATTTTTAATTGCTTCTTTTACAAACTAAAATATAACAACGAACAACAGAAAAACGTTTTTACAAAACTCACAACTAGGGATGCACATACCCGACCCACCGATAAACGGGTTGGGTACGGGTGATAACTTCCATTACCCGCCTTCTGGCGGGTCGGGTGCGGGTGACACCTTCTCTCACCCGCCCAACCCGCCCAACCCGCCCTTGATCTAAGGAGATCTTAGCCGTCCATAACAACATATATGAGTCCAAAATAGCTTTACCCTAAAATCCTAATTCCAAAGCCAGAGCTCGGCATCTTCCTTCGTCGTCTTCTCCACTCACTCTCCCCAGTAGATCCACCACCATCTCCATCACCACCACAAAAACCTACATATGCTTCTTATTCTTCTCTTATTTTTCTCACTATCTGGCTATATCTATCTCGACAACTGCTTCTTTCTTCACTTCTCTTTCACAACCGAATGAAACTCTCTATCATCTCTGTTTTACAACTTAACTACTCGATTTTGTTCAAATTTTAGGTTTTGCTTCTTCTTCTTCAAGGAGATCCATCATAAATAAAACTCTTAAACCTTTAATTTTCAAATTCCTCTTGAACTGTATCGGTATGTGGAATTGTAGGGTTCTCCACATTCCAAGAAGATTGTTTGGTAGTTGTTTTTATATTTCGTGAGGTTAATTTGATGTGATGGGGAGACTTTATATGGGTTTTATTTGATTTATTTTTTGGTTTTAAGGTTCTATGATGATGATGGTGGGTTGATGTTGTTTTACTTTGGCTGGTGGTGAAATGGGTTTTTGAAGAACAGCTTCAACAACTTCATGGGAAACTAAGGTATACAAACATTGTAACTTCCTCTGATTTCAATTTCTCAAATTATGGATTCTTTAATTTGAACTATTTTTGCTTATTTGGGTCCCCTAATTTCAATTTCTCAAATTAGAGTTTCTTTAATTGTAACAGTTTTTGCTTATTTAGGTTTTAATACGTGGATTTTGGTTTATTTAGTTTTCATGTTCTCATGGTATTTTCTATGTGTTTTTGTTCCACTGATTTGTCTGTGTTTGATCATGTTCTTGTATGTATTATGTGTTTAGGTTTTTAAGTAATGGGTTTTCTTAAGGTATACTGCTTACAGCCTTGAGACAGTCTACAAATTGTAGGGGTTGTTTTGTTGTTTAGATGACTTGCAAGGATTAATGATGCAAATGGTTAGCCTTTTTCTGTAATTGTTGTTTGTTATTTCACTGCTTTTCTTAACTGTTTTATTTTTTCATGGATCAGCATCAACAGGTAGCTCCTGCCCCTTAACCCTTGTACCCAATTTCATGGAAGGGATGTTGTGGATTGTTCAATGTTTCTATAGGGTCAAACAGATGAAGAGGTGGTCTAGCTAGGGATTGATTGTAAGTATATTAATTGATATACAATACAAAACTGACTTGAATATTGGTTTTTAGTTCGTAAGTTTGAATTTTATGGTATGTTAATCCCACTCTCTGTCTTATTTCTATTTGTTAGCTTTTGTTATACATCCTTGTATTTCATTGGTAATCCATTATCTGACTTGTTTGGAAAGATGTGTCTGTCTCGTCAATTTTGAAAAGCATATGAAGAGTTGATCTGCTAATGCATCACCAGTATGCAGGGGTCTCTTTATGATGTTCTATTTATTCTAGTAACATGTGTATCTTCAGGTTTGAATAACTCTGGTTCGAGTCAATTATTGTAACTTTAACTCATGACTAACACGTTTCGATGCTAGTTTTTTCCAGTTGATGTTGTATTCACCTTAGCTCATAAGCTTCAACCGGAAATTGTCTTTATTGATGAGGTTGATAGCTTTCTTGGACAGTGCCGTGCAACTCCGATTCAAATCTTGACAAGGCAATTTGCGCATCAAGCTCTACTTCTATTTCAAAAGTACATATTTCTCTGTCTCTCACTCTTAATGATGCTATGTTGAGTATTCTTCTGAGCTTTAAGTTGTATTTGTAATGCTTTACATTTTAGGCCCAAGCAACAGGGGGAGGAATAAGCAAATGTACCATTTTCCTCAGTACCTGCCAACATCCAACCGCTACGTACACCTTGCTGTCATGTCTTATGATGGTATGCTACCCTTCAAAATGGGTGTTCTCCAGTTTCATGTATTGATCTAAAGTATTTTGAAGATGGGGTGTTCCACTACTCAACACCTTAAGGCTAAGGTTTGTTTCTTGTATTTTATTCATAATAAAATTCTGTTGTCTTGCACTCTAGGAAGCTAGAGTATAAAAAGAGATGTATTATGTTGGTTAACTCATTACTTGTTTTGTTCCAGATGGTTTCCCCCTCTTTTCTACTGGAAATAAGAGCTTTGATCTTGTGTAAGTGGATTAGTTTTATATTAAGGTTTTTATCGGTACTGCTTTCATAGTATAGATGATTTGTCTTATGTGTTTCTAATGGAGGAGTAAGTACTGTATTTTAAACTTGAAATGCATATGAATGTATTTTATCACATCATGTGTTGCACTTGAATTTCTAGTTTAGAAAGTAATTGAACTGTAAACGACTGTGGGAGGAATAAACAAATGTACTGTTATGCTTTCCATTTATAAATTTGTAACCTTGCAGTTTGTCTTAACTGAATCAGAACTTATAATTCTGTTTCACTTCTTGTCTGTATGATTTTTTGACCACCTTCAATGTTTCTACGGGGTCAAACTGTAAACGACTGTGGGAGGAATAAACAAATGTTCTGGATTGTTCAATGTTTCTATGGGGTCAAACAGATGAAGAGGTGGTTTAGGCGGGTGACCCGCACCCGACCCGCCGAAATGATGGATCAGACCTGAGCCTTCCTACGACGGATTATGTACGGGTGAATACTTCAGTCATCCACCAACTGGCGGGTCGGATGCAGGTGAGACCAAACCCGTCCCATCCGACCCGATGTGCAGCCCTACTCACAACGATACCAAAGTAAACCTTTAGTGTTCGACGCCTCCGCCATTTTATGGCCAATTTGATTATTATTCCCTGCTCCATGCTAAAATTTTCATTTTGGTCATCCCATCAGAATTAAAGAATTGGTTATTGCCATAGGATAATTGGAATTGCTTTGAATTTGTTATTGCCATTGGAAATTTGGAATTGCCTTGAGCTGTACCAAGTTCGATACGAATCCCCTTCAAATACTTCCAACTGTAAATATTCTCACGGCAAAACAGAGCTTCAAAAGAAGGGAATAATTTGGGGTAGAAAACTGGAGGGAAAGAAATTTACAGTAAAATAAAACCCTAAAAATGTCTAGGCGAAGACGTTTTAGGATCCACTCTTCCTCGGATGAAGAAGACATCTCTGTTTCAGAAACCCTAATTTCTTCAAACGCAAACCCTAATCTTAACTCTAATAATCCAATAAATACTGCTACTACTTCAGAAGTTACTCCTCTTGAAATCTCTGATGAAGATTTCACCGATGTTCCTGAAGAGTTCTCTCCTCCAAGACCCAATCAGTCTTTTCAAGATTCAATTGCAGAGACGATTCCCTCTATTTCCTCCTCTACGGAAAGTAGTACTGGAACCACGATTGAGAGTTTTCTTGGGAATCTTGGATTGAAATTAAGAGTAGAATGGTTGCATTCTTGTGTTTCTGAGTTGAATAACTCTATTCCCGGTTTTGGTAACTTCAATGTTGCTGAGAAAGGGAGGCTAGTTTTCGAGCAGTTTTTGTTTTCTGATATGAATTTCTCTGGTGGTGGTGTGCTTCCTGAAAATGTTCATACTTTGCATTTAGTTGATCTTCCGGGTCCATTTGTTCTTCAGGTATTACGTTTAAAGTAAACATACTGCTTGCTCTTAGAAGTAATGTAGTTATTGAAACATCATGTCTGAGAGTATGTCGTTATGAGTATCATTTGACCTTGAGTAACATTTTTTACTGGCAGGTTGATGAGATAGTTAATATAAGTTGTCATCTACGAGATAGGTATCAGAATGTACCTGCAGGGATCAAGAGGTGTCTTAAGTTGTCTATGACGGATGGTGTTCAACGTGTATTTGGTATGGAGTACAGACCTATCAATAATCTTCAAGTTTTAGTTCCTGCTGGTTTGAAGGTTTGTTCTACTGAAATGAAATGAATTGAAATTGGGTTTTCTTTCGTAAATCTTTTGTTATTTCATAAAGTTCATTCAGGTGTTTCATGTGGGATAACTTATGGTACTTGTTGGGTAAGCAAAACTCGGAATTTATGTTTTTTTTGGCATACAGGTTGTCATTCGTAGTGTAAATGTTCGGCGTGGGCTTCTAATGCTGGTGCCTGAAGTTTTGGAAGTACTTGGTGGAATGGTGGAAGATTTGGAAGCTGCACGCAAGAATTTAGTAAAAGAAGTAAATAAGCCTCCTAGGGGTAAAAGGTATATATGGGGATATTTTTGAGCTCCTTGCTAGCGACAATATCTAACTTCTGTTGTTCAAAGCTGTCATTAGCTTCAAAATAATTTTAAATATTGATAATCTATGGCCATTCAGTATTAGTTAACATTATCTTTCATTCTTATATGCATGTTGGATGTAGTTCACCTTACTCACACTACCCTGATGCAGAACGTGCACAGGGGTTGTTCCTCCTTTGGCTTCTAGAGCTACAATTGCTGCTTGGAAACCCAATGCTGTTAACGATGGTGCCAATGGTGTTGGTGATAATGCCATTGCTGACAATTCAACTTTGCAGGATGCGATTCCCTCTAGATCATCTATCCAAGGTATTCTTAGTTTTTGTCAAGTGAATTTGGTTTCCTACGAACAAACATTCTCTCAACTTTTAAAGCAGAATTTCTCATTTGTATTTCTTTCTGTGACCAGATAGGCCACTACTTCAAATTTGTTAGTACTGTATAATTATTATATGAGAGATTTAAAATAGCTTAGGTTTGGAAAGAGCATCTTTTGCCAGATTCATACTGAAGTTACGGTCAGAATAAGGATGGCTAGCTACTTCAATTAATGTGATTATTAAGACTATGTCTATACATTTGTCATTCCGTATTATGCTTGCTCCTTTGTTGATTTACTTATTTTCTTTTCCATTTGTATCTCATTTGTCAGGAACTCCTTATGCACCATCTTCTACCAACACCTTTATAAGGTCAAGAGAAATGACCGAACAAGTGTCTGGACTTCCCAATAGGGCATCCAAAGTTGAACGTAATCCGATATCTAGAACTGCTATTGTCCCATCTGCCACCAACACCTTTAGGAGGTCAAGAGAAACGACCCAACAGGAGACCGAAATTTCCGATAGGTCATCCAATGTTGAATGTAACACAACATCGAGAGTTGCTGCTGGGTGTAATGAAATCATTATGGTTGATGCTACTGCCCCATCTGCCACCAACACCTATAGAAGGTCAAGAGAAACGACCCAACAGGAGACTGAAATTTCCGATAGGGTATCCAATGTTGAATGTAACACGACATCTAGAGTTGCTGCTGGGTTTAATGAAATCAATATGGTTGATGCTACTGTGGCTATGTCTGAAATTGATATCACCAAAGAAGAGTTTGCTGGCCCCAGTAGAAGGCCAAACATAGAATGTAACCCATCCTCTAATGCTGTTCCTTATGTTGGGGAAATTGCTGTAGACAACTCACACAGATTAACTGGAGACAAAGAGATTCCTTTTACATACTTGGCTAGTTTGTTGTCAGATTGGTCTGTGAAGATGGATGACGTGCCATTCATCCAGGGTAAAATCAAGGTATCTCACTCATCCATTTGTTTCCAGCAAGTTGCAGTGGAATGTTGAACTTAGCTCTTACATAATTTTTTTTTGACTTGCAACACGATTTCAATCTGTGCAATTCTAGTGTGTGATGACTGGCGTAAGAGGATTCCAGTTTAAGAATAGGACAAAGTATGAACTTCTCGTTTATGTTGATGATGGGAGCCTCATTTCCGAGGTTTGCATCGACCACAATGTGAGCTTAACTTGAATCTTCTATTACTCTCTTTTCTGGGTTCCTCTATTTCGTGGATGATCTTATGCAATGAGTTTTACATACTATTCAGGTGGTTCAAACTCGAATAGGTTACTCTCCGGAGGAGGTTAGTGCTGCTCTCTCTTCTCCAGACAAGAACGTGGGTGGTAAGATGAGGGAGACCATGATGGCATTTCAGACCATTTTGTCCAATTTTGAGGTATTGTTCTTCAATCAGATAAAGCTGATCTAAAATGTTATTATGAAATATTGAATAGTAAATGACCAAGAATAAGCAGGAATTTTGTTGTCTGCATTCTATTTCAGGGTACGTTGCTCGTAGAGATGAACAAAAATTCTAATGTTCCGGTTGCCCTTGGGATGAACGAGGGCAGTTCCACATCTGATGCCTGGTGGCTTCTGAGACGACTTGACTTGTCCACATCTCTGCAAACCCCACAGCATCATCAACTAGAACCCATAGCAATATCACCTTAGCATGGAGTGAAGCCACAAAACTGGATCTCCATCAACAAATGCCGATTCTCCATTTACTCCTGAACACTTAGCCAAGACCACCAAAATGCTTTTCGTGAAACCCAGGAACAAATTGTAAGATGCATTGGGCCTCGCTGCATCCATGGGTGCATGCCGAGAGACAAGATATACAGGCTACCTTTTGCACAAGATTCAGGTACAGGGTATTTGTCTTCACAGATGAGGTACTGTTGGCATGTTAAATGATGAGTCAGAACGCAAACACCTGTTGGCATGTTAAATGATTAATCAGAACCCAAACACCTGTTGGCATGTTAAATGATGAATCAATGCATATATTAACCAGAAAGATGATTTTGTCAAAAGTAACTGCATAAATTTCTTATAGTTTATTCAAAGGTTTAAAAGAAACAATTCCCCCAAATGTAGTGTCTTATTTTGCTTTGCTTGGCTCTGGATACTTTTTTCATCTATTGATAGGAACACTGGATTTTCCATTTTCTTGTTATTGATATATTCAAAGCGAAAAGCACTACATTTTGTAGATCATAGCATATCTTAACCAGAAAGATTCTTCTATCCATAAGTTGATAATGTCGAAGTTGTAATGGTCTTGTTTATCATGAAGCTTTTACCATACAAAGCTCAAACAGGAGCAAATAAAAGAGTAGCTCGACAAGAAGAGTCCCCAAAACAACCAAATAAAGCTAAGGAGGTTTAAAGAAAATGTTCTCCCAATTCACCACCACATCGTCAGGATTAATACTAGCAAAACCTGGCGTAGTGGAAGCCTAATAAAAATCTTGATAATCGAGATGATAGCGCAGGCAGTTGCGACTTAGCATTAAAGAAGCGCTGATTTCTATCAAAAACAAAAATAATAATTGTACAGTCGAGTCATATATTGAGTTAGCAGAAACAAGCAAATCAGGCGCTGAGCCAACATAGATCATGAGGCCATTGCCCATACACTTGTCGTCCCACTAAATTATTTTTTATTCAGAATTTCGTTTTTTTTTTACCCCCATGACCTTTTACATTAAGGGCACATGCCTTGTGATTTGTAAAATTTAAGAAGCAGGCAGCTGCCTCTGATTGCTGGCATTCCCAAGCCTTTCGAACCCATTGTTGCCCTCTTGACTCATCCAACCATAGATTTTCACCGCGACCACTTAATCCAGCGGAGTCAACACCCTTACTTCAGACGCTCCATTTCGCCGCATCAACACCCTTCATTTAGACGACGTGACAAACAATCTGACGGTTAATTCTGATAACAAATTCAAAATTCAAATTCCCTTTGTCCAGGGCGGTGCTAAACGGTCACATATTTTTCCATATCTAATCCTTCTTAACTCTATATACATCTCATTCCTTAACCCTAATCTCCTAAACTTCTTTCTCTGAATTCTCTCTCGATCTCTGAAGAAAAGCCTTTTTTCTTCTACTTTTTGTTGCATTTCGTAATGAATTTTTTCTTAGAAGATAGAGCGATGGATTTTCATAGTCTAACAAGGAGACAGCTACAGTCTCTTTGTAAGAAGAATAAGATTCCAGCCAATATGACTAACGTCGCCATGGCCGATGCACTTTCTTCTCTCACGACTGTAATTTTTACCAACTCATTTCATTCCATTCTGTGTTATTTTCCCCCTAATCCTGTTTGATTTTCTTTAACCCTAAATGGATTTTCATTATTTTCATTTATATGGTATATTTTGCCCTAGTTTATTATATCGATTGATATTGGATTTATTTTTTGATTATTTTTGTTTCACAGTTCTACTTTGCCCTAATTCTGATACTGGTTTCAGTTTTTTATTGTTTCACCCTAATTAGTTTTATGTACGGATATCTGATTTCATTTCTTACTGTTATGCTTACACTGAAGAATCAAGGGATTTATATTTGGGATATTTTAATATTGGGTTTTTGAATTTATAGATAGTCCAAAAAATCCAAAGAAATTAATGTTTCTCGGTTTCATTATAGTAATTGAAAGTAGTGGTTACTGGAGTTTTGGTACTCTGATTCTCTTAATGCTGCGTTCCTGATTGTCTAGTTTAGATATCAATGCCTTTAGGGTTTCTGATGACATTCTTATTTGATTCCTTCATATGCCCTAATCTTTTGTTACTTTTTTGTTTAGGTTGAGGGAATTGAAGACATTGGCAAATCTATGCCAGAGACACCACTCACCACCAGGAAAACCGTCGCTGCAACAAAACCAATTAAACGTGAAACTGATTTGGTCGAAAGTTCTAAGGGTGTTGCTAGACCTAATCGTGCACCTTTAACAGAAAACCCATCTGGTTCAGGGATTATTATACCCAGTACTCCGACAACAAGGAGTTGTAGGAAAAAGGATACTGGAACTTTGGTTTCTCGTAAAATTGTGTGCAAGATTGAGGAAGATAGTGATGTGGGGAAGGAAGTTCCTGTCGTTAATCATGGGTATAGTACGAGGCGATCTTCAAGATTGCAGCAGAAATCTGGAGTTAAAGTTTTTGAGTGTGTCCAGAAGGCAGGAGGAGGAAGAAATGACGCTGTTAAGATTGAAATGTTGTCTGAAGAAGAAAATGATGGGGACACAAAGTCTGAAGTAACTAGTGATGTTCAACAGAAGAATGATGTTGTTAAGATTGAAATGGTGTCTGTAGAAGAAGATAGTAAGGGTACTGAATCCAAGCCTGAAGTTACTAGTGGTGTCCAACATAAGAATGACGCTGTTAAGATTGAAATGTTATCTGAAGAGGAAAATGATGAGGAGATGAAGTCACAGTCTGAAGTAACTAGTGAAGTTCAAGAGAAAAATGAGGGTAAACTTTTTACTTTATAAAATTGTGCTCTTCCTTTACATTTTCAAAGTTTATCGTAGAATCCTAACATAATGATGGTGTATTTTGCAGGACATAAGGTCGAGGTTTTGAAAGAAGAACTAGATGATATTGATTCTGGAAATTTATCTAATACTATGCACTTTGTTGAATCGTTGGTGTTGGAGCAATCTAGAGATTTGGAAGAATTTTCAGTTGATTCAGATGGTGATCAAGATGGTACTTCTGAAGGTTCTTCTTCTACTCTGATCATGAGAGAGGTCTCTAGGGACAACATTTCTGAGACTCTTGATGGATGCACTTCTGAAGATTCTTCTGCTCCTAAGTTATCTGTAGAGGAATCAACGGACATTGCTCTTTATAAATCTTCCCCAGTGGAGGAGGAAGCTGTACATCCTAAATACCTAAATGAGCATCAAAGCATGGCAATTGAAGATCAATCCATGGAAATCAATGAGGTTGTAGAATGTAAGGGCGCTCAGGATTTGGAATTGAAGTTCGTAGATGAGAATGAGCTTAGTGATGTCAAAGTTACTGAAGTTAAATCTGAAAATTTGGAAGACCTAAATGTTGATGAAGGGAACTGTAAGCTCACATCTGAGATTGATCTTTACGATATCAAGGGCACTGAAGTTTGCACTTCTGAAGTTTCTTCTGCTCCTATTGTATCTGTCGAGGAGTCCATGGACGTTGCTGATGTTCTTAGTAAATCTTCTCTAATGGGTGAAAATTCTATGGACAAAAATGAAGATCAAAATATGGAAAGTGAAACTCAATCCGTGGAAACTAATGGAGTTGAAACTGGGGTCACTCATGATTTGGAATTTAAGTGCACACACGAGGGTGAGAATAGTGGTGTCAAGTTTACTGAAGTTGAAGCAATATTTGCAGATGGATCTCCTTCAATGGTGGCAAAAAATAAAAATTTGGGAAATACAAATGAGGTTGTTGAAATTAAGGCCGCTCTTGATTTGGAATCGAAGTTTGCATATGACAATGAGCCTAGTGATGTAAAATTCACTGAAGTTGAAGGTATACACACTGATGTAGCTTCTCCAACGGTGGAGAAGACTGAAAATTTGGAAGACTCAAATGTGGTGGTTGAAGTTAAGGCTGCTTCTGATTTGAATTTGAAGAACGTAGATGAGGATGAGCTTGGTGATTTCAACGTGACTAAAGCGGATGCATTTTATGTTGACAAATCTTCTCCAGTGGTGGAGAAAACTGAAAATTTGGAAGACCTGAGTGTGGCTGCTGAAGTTAAGGCCGCTCCTGATTTGGACTTGAAGTTTGCAGATGAGGACGAGCTTAGTGATGTCAATGTCTCTGATGTTGAAGCTATCTATGCTGACACATCTTCTCCAATGGTTGAGAAAACTGAAAATTTGGACATCTCAAATTTGGTTGTTGAATTTAAGGCCACTCCTAATCTGGAATTGAAGTTCGTAGACGAGAATGAGCTTAGTGATATCAAGGATTCTGAAGTCCAAGCAACATATGCGGATGAATCTTCTCTAATGGTGGAGAAAGCTGAAAATTTGGAAGACTCGAATGTAGTTGTTGAAGTTAAGGCCGCTCATGATTTAGAATTAAAGTTCACAGATGAGGAAGCTGAAGCAATCTATGCTGATGAATCTTCTCCAATGGTGGAGAAAACTGAAAATTTGGAATACTCAAATTGTAAGGCCTCTAAAGCTGAAGAATTTGAATCCATGAAAGGCTCGATGAAGGAAGTAATCAGTAGCCTGGAAGACAAAGAATGTAATTTAGAGGCTCAGCTAGAGGATACCCTTCTAGTTTTAACTGAAGTTGAAGCTGCCATGAATGATGAATCAGAAACTCAGATGGTCGGTTTGGAAAAATCTGATTCAATTTCAGATGATCTTGAGATCACAGCTATTCTTGATGATGATGTTAATTGGTCGTCTGACGATGAAACATCTTCTTATGAGTTTGAAGAAGATTTTGATACCAAGGCACCTAATTCTGATACCATGGGGGAGATGGAGGATAACGAGTTAGATGTTGAAGAGGAGATCTCAGCTGCTGCCGTGGAGAACGAGGACTGTTCCGGTGTTGACATTTCAAATGCTGTTGAGGAGTACTCAAACTCTCCATCAGTCAATGCAACTGTTAACGAGACTGCAATGCCTGTTGCAACTCCTACCAAAACTGTTGCTTCAGAGAATGTGGTACGAGGAACAACACCCTTAAAATCATCTACCAAGAAGAATGCAGCTACTACTCCCAAAAGTTTCATCATTTTCAATGAAAGCAGCAAACTCGGTGTAAGAAGTGCTTCTAAGGTGGCAAATAAAGTAGTACCTAAGGAGAAGGAGAACACAGGTGAAAGCACTGCTAAAAGAAAATTGAAAGCTACAAGTGTAAGACAGCTAAAAAAGATGATTAAACAGCTCACTCTGAAAGACAGTAAGAACACCGTCGTCAAGGTAAACATGGAATCTTAGCTCCTTTGTAGGGTTCGGCAACTTGATACTTAAGTAGCAACTGCATTATGGTATAAGTTTACTAAACTTGGTCTTGTTTTTGTGTTATCAGGAGCAGGTGCATGTGGGGAAAAAGCCTGCACTACAACACAATAAAAGAACCACTGTCAAGGTAAACATGATATGTCAGCTCCTATCTAGGGCTCGTCGAGGTGATACTATATTACTAATTGTAGGAGTACATTATAAATTAAAAAACCTTGATCTTTTTTGGTGTATTCAGGAGCAGGCGCAGGTGGGGAAGAGGGCTGCACTACAACAATTGAGCGATAACTGCTTGGCGGATGACAAAAGTGACTTGTCCTTTACATAGAACTGTTTGATTGGGATCTAGGGTGTGAAAGTGAATATGTGAAGAGTCTGTTTTTTTTTTGGTTGATGAGGTTCATATATCTGTTTACCTCATTTTTCAGCACAGTGTTTTCTTTTTTCTGGAGTTGTCTGTTTCGCCTTATAAGGACGAATGTAGGAGTCAATGAATAATTGATTTTAGGTTTTACTTTTGCGAGTCTTTGAACACCAAGTATGTTGAGTCTTAGGCAGTAATGAAAATATATGAATGAAATACAAAATAGTTTGCGGATATCTTTTCTTCTGTTTATTTTATATAGGATTTTGATGAGTTGGGAAGATTCCCTCTCTGGGTTTGGAGTAGCTCAAGTATAATAATATCTTTATCATACTGGTTGTCATTTGCAATGTAAATGGTCGTTGTGGGATTGAAGTGCTTGATCTTGAAGTCTTGGATGTACTCGGTGGATTGGTTGAGGTTGGAATGCTGCAATCAAGAGACTAGTTGAAGCAAATAAACCACCTCCCTGGGCTTACAAGAATTTATAACTAGTGACTACGGCCAACAGCTCACCTATATCGTTATAACTGTCATAATAAGTTGCGAAGTTGCAATATTTTCAACTATAAAGTGGTCCAATAATAAAAGTTGAAGTAATCTTCCGTTCTTATATGGTTGTTAGTTATAGTCCACCTTGCTCAGCGTAGGATACAGAGTGGACAGGGTTATTCCTCCTTTCGCTTTCTAGAGTCACTGTTGCAACCCCCTTTGGCTTTCGAACAGGGTTATTCCTCCTTTGGCTTTCTAGACTCACTGTTGCAACCCCTTTGGCTTTCTAGAGTCAATGCTGCTCGGTAGTAGAGATGGTGACACCCTACTCTGCTACAGCGCCGACAGAGCCCAATTGATCTAATGGTTTAAGAGAAAAAGGATCCTTGAAATCTAGCAACCCTTGTACTTTTTTGCATAGATATCTTTTTGCAGCAGAACATTTCGTTTTTGTTGCATTCGTGCACACATTAGCAGAAAACACATTTCATTTTATAGATTATTATTAACTGATAAGCATGGAAAACACAAACATCCCTTATTTTTACATCAGTATATACAGACATGAGACACATAATGATTCTTCTGCTTAGCTCACGACTTCCAGTTTATAAATATCTTGTTCATCGAGATTGAGATTTCACTTCACTCAGTCTTGAGCTCAGATTGTGCGTAGATGGAATCTGGATAAAAGAAGTACTTGGCTCCAGTAATGTCCAATATCTTCTTGCTCAGTGCATTAGTCTCAGAAGATCCAGTCCCTGTCATTAGTAGCATTCTCATCATCCATTCAAGCAACTCGGGACAAAACACTCTCCACAGGTATGCTGCCTTGAACCAAGTAGGCTCTGTAACATATCTATCACCCCTACACGCGCTATTTACTATTCCTCTTGCACATTGTTCTGCTCCTAACACCGGTGCTGGACCAATTTGAACCTGCATGGATGGAATTACATGCTATAAGTTTAGCTGACATGTGAAATTAATTAAATATGTAAAACATGGTTGTGGGAGTGAGTGTGTAGGCCTACGTCTCGCATCTCTTGATTTACTTCCATACTACCATCTTTCATCAGGAATTTGCCTTGGGTCAACTCTGATTCAATATACCCCGGAGTTGCAATTGTGATTTTGATGTCAGCGCCAAATTCGGTTCTTAAGCCATCAAAGAAATTTATGACTGCAGCTTTGCTTGCCTAAGAGAAACAAATAGAGGTTGTTAAAGTTGTTCAAGGGCATAAAGTAAATGAATCAAGATTGTTAGTGTCTCGATTAATTTTCCTTGTGCTTTACATTATAGTAGCTCATTCTGGGGGTAGGTAACCATCCAGCAGCAGAAGCCATCACAACGATCCTACCATTGCTCTTCCTAAGGTGAGGAACCGCAAAATAAGTTGGATAAACTGATCCCCAAAAGTTTGTGTCCTAATAAAGGAACAAGGTTATTAATAACATTGCAATAGATGATTGCAGCAGTAGTAGTAAGCTTGCAAGTGTTCTTACCATTACTGGTGCAAAATTTGCAATATCTCCAGATTCTTCGAACTTGCATACAGAACTGATGCCAGCATTGTTCACCAAATGATCCACTGTATATCGACATCCATATAATATTTTTAGGTGATCAGAAAACCTTAATTGCATCCTAGTCGTGTAATTTTTTTTTTTTTTTTTTGCTGTTACTGTCGCTAAGTCCGACTTGTGTGTCGGACCATTGTCACCAGCCTCGCGCGTTTGATCTGACTCGCATGAGTCAGGCTCAAGCTAATAAGAGCCGTGGGGGTCTCACTTGTTGTTTGTTGTAGATGTCATTTTGTACTGTATATGTTATTCACCTAGTGAGACTAGTCAATCACACGTTTGCTGATGCTCGATAACTCGGTTGCTGAGTTGGAATAAAAATTAGACGGTTACAGACTCAAGACTCGGGTCTGAGTCAGCAAATGTTGGTCTGTTTGTTGCATACTTACATCTGCCGAAGTGATTCACCGCTTCATCAACAAATCTTCGGCATTCATCAACCTTAGAGACATCTGCTTTGATGGCAAGAACTTCAGGAGCACCATAATACCGGGAATTATCCGCAACTTCCTCAAGAGCTTTCTTTCTCCTCGCAATGACAACCAAGTTCGCTCCTCTTCTCGCATATTGATAAGCCAGTTGCTGCATATTTTTGACGCAAAATCAAACCAACATACAAAAACAAAACAAAACAAAGCAAGGGTCTTCGAGAATTTTAATGAATGATGGGTGAATATTGTTTGTCTCTTTACCTCGCCAATGCCCGAGGAAGCACCTGTGATGAGGACGACTTTTCCAGAGAGGTTTTCACTGAAAACAGAGTTGATAGCAGAAAGAAATAACTTGAAAAAGTAAAATGGCGGTACAAAGAATAAGAGTGTGATGAAGCTGGTTGGTGGCACCACCAAATTCATAAACCTGTGTAGTAACTCCAGCAACATTGTTGCTATAAATTTGTTCTAAAGCTAGAAGAGACACTTAAGAGGTATTATTCGAAAGTGAGTTGATGTATTTGATTATATACTTTTTTGATAATTTCTGTGACCACATTTATAGAGAGTGAGACAAATGTAAAGATGGGAACCGTGAAAAGAGGTGTTATAGTGATAAGCATTGGAATTGCATGGAGGTTTCAAGACACGTTATTGCATGACTAAGGATACGTGTCTTATCATTTTCAGTTAAAGAAAAATAAAAGAAGAAAAATCCAATCCCATATTTGTCTTAACAACTACCAGCTAATGCTGTATATTGAATGACGGCTCCACTCTAGAATTATGTAATGATACAAGATTGATCTAGAGAGTGTCCAACAGACGCGTCAGGACTCATGAACATGAGCGATACCCAGGGCCGGCCCCGATATCTAGGTACCTCAAATTTAATCTTCTAAATGATACCCCCTGTATAATGCCATGAAAAAAAAAGATAATAGAATAAAAAAGATGAACTTAAAAAATATATTGAATTCACCGATTAGGTGTGAATTTTTTTCTTCGGTTATTTTCCGAAATAAAGTTTCTAATAACATGTTTATAATCAAGTAATTCAGTTATTTCTCTTTCAATGACTATCATAGCCAATCCATCTAACCTCTCTTGTAACATCGAAAGTATGTTTTGATTAAATTCAATTTGGAAAAACTTCTTTCTACGGATGTAACTGTAACCGGTACCGTAAACAAGATTCTGTAAGCAATCCAAGCATTGGGATAACATCCTTTCATCTCTTGCAAAAAGTATAACACTTCTATTGGCTTCTTTATATTTATTTAAATCATCCGCCTTATGATCTTTAATTCTGTGCACAAGTCTTTCCCGTCGATATCAGAAATTGTACTATAACTCAAATATTCTTCAAGTGTGTTACATGATGCCAACAATTCTTCATCACTCATAGATTTTAGTTTCTCCAAATCAAACAAGAAACCATGTATTCTCTCGTACTCTAGAAATTGAGCAAATCTCTCTCGAAACGAATTAAGAGCATGATCTATTATGTATAAGAAATAATTTCTTCTAAAAGATTCCTCACCTGATAATGGTATTGGCTCCTCACTAGGACCCTCGTCGAAATGCTGCTTTTTCTTTCTAGCACGTTTTTCACGAAACTTTGGTCTGATGCCCATGTCAGTAGCAATATTTGTTGCTTCCTTCATTGCACTCTCAAACCCGGTATCTCTATAACCTTGAAAAAATGAAATAAGCATGTTGATGTGTGTAATAGTAGTAGCCATGTGCATATCTTGTTTTTGCATACTCTTCCTAACAGAATTAACAACCGACAAAAGATCATACCAGATAACCATGCCAAGAAAAATCTCAAAAATTCTTAAAGTGAAGTTTAATTAAACCCTCAGCAACACATTTTCACTAGCATCGTCAGAAGTTTTTTTCAGGTAATTTAGAGATTTCAGTATCTCTGGGGCTTGAAATCTAATTGCTTTGATGCTCTCCACATGACTTTCCCATCTTGTATCTCATAATGGCTTAAGAGTGAGACCGTTTCCTCTTATATTTTCTTTGAATACCTGCCATCGATTTGTAGAAGCAGAAAATAATTTGTAAGTAGTTTGTACAATCCCAAAAAAAGAACTTGCCTTCTCACAAGATTTAGCCATATCGCAAAAAATGAGATTAAGACTGTGAAATCCACATGGTGTGTAAAACGCCCTAGGGTTCATGTTAATCAATTTTTTTGAACACCTTTACGTTTTCCTTTCATATTTGCTTCATTATCATATCCTTGCCCTCTTATATCATCAATATTCAAATTAAGTTTCTCTATTGCATCTTGAAGCTCTGAAAAAAGACCTGCTCCAGTTGTGACATTCACTTTTAAAAACCCAAGAAAAAACTCTTATACCTTTGCTGGTATTTGTGAAGCATCTGCACACCTTACCAAAATATACATTTGTTCTTCACGAGATATGCCCGACCTACAATCAAGTATAATAGAAAAATATTTGGCTTTGTGAACCTTCTGAGCAATTGATATGTTAATTTCCTTAGCAAACCTCATTATGAACTCATTTTGGATCTTGTGACTAAGATAATGATAATGAATATCCTTCTTAACAATGCGTTGGAGATGAATATTTAGCACTTGGTTATGTTTTGCAATCAACTCCATCAAACTCAAGAAATTACAATTGCGTTTTGTATAAATTCTCTCACTATCACCACGAAATGCCAAACCATATTATGCGAGATATATTACACCATCCATTATACACTCTAGTATTTCTATCCAACGTTCTTTCTCCTTATCGCTTTGTTCTCGCAAGTGTTTATCAAGGGTTGCATTCTTTCTCAATTGTAATTCTAACTCGCGCCACCTACACATAGAATCTAGGTGTTCTTGACTATTTTCATGCCCTTGAAGCCTTCCACTAAGCTTATTCCAATCATTGAAACCGTTGTAGCTAATTGCATAGTATTCTCACGCTTCATGAACAACTTGCAACAAAAACAAAAGACCTTGTCTAAAAAAATTGAATATATAAGCCACCTTCTATCTTGCTTCTCCGAATTCTTCAATTTTCTTGTATAATACGACACAGAAAAACATTTACCAAAGGCATCAAAAGGAAACTCAAAATCACTAACTCTTACAGGACCTTTTTCAACAAGAATATCAATTAATTTTTGATCAATTTTGTTCCAATTTTTTGAATCAAAAATATCAGTATTTGGTTCTTCGATGTTATCTTCATTCGTGACATTGGCATCCCTTTCAATATTAACCCCGTCATTTACATCGCCATCAATGTCCACATTAACATCATTCTCATTCATGACGTTGACATCACTGTTACCATATATTTCAGTATGCACTTCAACGTTTGCTTCATTAACACAATTGTCATCTAAATCTTCAACTATAGGTTCACTAGGTTTAATCAAATATTTATTTAAAGACCCAACAAGAGATTTTACTAACTCACCATTTTTTTTTGTTTTTTCTCTATTTTACGATCCCGACGGTTGTTTCCTTTTCCGACCCGGATATATACCTATATTGTATAAGATTTTTAAAATGTTATTAAACCAAAATTTAAGAATAAATAATCCTTCTTCAACAATAATTAAAAACTACAATTATAACAATAATAATAAATGACAACGTAGATTATTACATATAACAATTAATATAATTGATTAAAAGTTAATCTATGTAAAGTAATTGAGGCCCTAAAAATTCATCACAATTTTACGCCTAAATTCAAATTTAACAAAAAAAGAATACTAATTAAAATAAAATTTTAGCGAATTAATAATGGATAAACAAAAATAACGGGAAAAATTAATACCTTATATCTTTTTATTTCTTTTCCCCTTTTGTGTTTCTGGTAATTAAAAGAAAAAAATAAAAAGAGACAGAAAAGGTACACATGCGTAAGTATAATTTAGAAAAGTTAAAACAAAAACGTGTTGGAGTGAGAAAGAAAAAAACGTGTTGCCTATATACAAGTCTAGCACAATTCTAGGAAATACGTTTAACTGATGTCCCTACCTATTGTCAAATATTACGAACTATATCCTATTTCTAAAGTTTTTAATCTTTTCCTTGTCTGCTGATTTGAACGAAAATTTACCAAATTTCTTTTTTACTACCCCTAATAGTGCTGCCCGTCAATTTTAGGTCAGGGACGGTCCTGGCAATACCAAGCACTGCAACTCGTACCAGCATATTACAAATTGCTTTCATAGAAACATCAATTAGAAAACCAACAGTTCTGCACTGACGGAAAAAAGTAAACATCATATAAACCGAATCTTATAAATTATTGGTGAGTTCTATCCCACTTCCCACTACTAACAGGAATCATTTTAGTGTGAGAAAAGGTTTTAATTTTGTTTATTTTATTCAGTCCATATATCATTTTTATCGCCTATACAAACACCAAGTGGCAAGTAAGCACCATAGCTTAGATTAGTGCAGAAACCACAAATCTCCTACGTAAGACTCCGATATTCTGAATCATACTAAAAGAAATAAAAATATAAGCTAATATGACCAAGGTCACTAGGATCCTTCAACTTACCGGATAGCTTTCCCGCACCAAAGTGCTCATCATTGCTTTTTCACACGTGGATTGCGCTTGCTAAGTTCATTTCAAGCGGATTCTCTAGTCGTCAATAAATTGATTCCAATATAGTAGAAACGATCCGTCTGGAGGTGGACCAAGTTGATGGTTGGATTCTTTAGTCGTCAATAAATTGATTTTAATATATTACAAATGATCCGTCTAGAGGTGGATCAAGTTGATGATACAAAAACGAATCGATGTCTTTTTACCACTAGATTATCATGATATAGACCTTCTAAGGTATGGACAGTGTTGAGGTTAGTCCCATATAGTATGGATAACTTAATATCCTGAGGTTTATAAGTTTTAGGTAATTTTAACCTTGTAAACTGGTTATCGAGGTTAATAAGATCCATGGACTTCCAAATGGTATCATTTATGATAAATCTTATATGGTCATACTTATTCCGCGTCAGACCCAGCGAGGCTACACATCAGAGGACGTGTTAAGATTATTCCCACATAGTATGGATAACTTAATATCCTAAGGTTTATAAGCCTCGGACAATCCTAACCTTGTAAACCGATTTTCGAGGTTAGTAAGGTCAATAGACTTCAACAAGAGGGACATTTAAAGGAGCCATGAACGGTTGAATATCAATGGTATTTGGGCCATAAAAAATGGTCCACTTTTAGTGTTTTGTATTGTAAAAGTTAAAAAAGCCTTTCTACGATCTTGTTAGAGATAATATTTGGACTTGATAATATTCTGGTAGTAAATTATTAAATATCCATTTTTTTAAGAAATAATATTTGTCAACTTAATATCCTAAAGTTTATAAGTCTTGGACAATCTTGACCTTGTAAGCCGGTTTTCGAGGTTAGTCAGGTCCATGAACTTCAATAAGCGGAACTTTTAAAGGAGCCATGAACGGTTGGATATCAACGTTATTTAGACCATCAAAAATGGTCCACTCCTAGTGTTTTGTATTATAAAAATTGAAAAGCCTTTCCGCGATCTTGTCAGAGATAATACTTGGACTTGATAGTGTTCC
>JAJJMC010029784.1:6753012-6867166 GCA_023531435.1 Papaver californicum | reverse complement strand
TTATGATGGAACCCAAAAAGGTTTCATCCTAATCTGTGTATGTTTGTAACCAACAATGTTGGTGTTTTTTAGAAAATGCATGTTTTGATGGAACCCAAAAAGGTTTCATACTATTATGTATATGGTTGTAACAAAAAAATGTTGGTGTTTTTTTACTTAATGCATGTTTTGATGGAACCCAAAAAGGTTTCATCCTATTCTGTTCTATTTGTGCTAATGGTTTACTTATTCTGTAACAGGAAAAAAAATATTCCAGATCCATACAGGTGCTCATTACAACATTTGTGTACAGAGGCACCAAAAATAAAAGCATTGATACAAACTAAAGAAAAACACATGAAGGCACTTGTTGCATGTCCATTCTGGCGTTTCTTCAAACCGTTCTTCGATGGTACCCTTCAAGCAGAAAAATTAAAGAAAACGAAAAGAGCAGTTCAGATGATCTTAGGGTCATTTTATAGAAGTGTCAAGGGTGATAAACCAGATTGTTTCAAATTGATGAGAGCAAGGAATATGATACTACGGAAAACACTTGAACAGTTCGCTATCACCTTTTGCTGATCACGAACTATGTGGAAAATTTCAACAGAAATAAAAGAGAATTGACACCAAATTGAACATATACTACCCTTCAAATCACAAACATATGCTTGTAGACCAATACGAAAAGATAATGTATCATCTTTGTGAAATATAACAGCGAGAACGGATTCCATAACCTACAGAAAAAAGTATGAAACCGAAATAAGTTTCACTGAATGTGAATATAAACAACAACAAACAACAAAATTTGAATTTAACATCAACAAAATAGCAAAAATATGATTCCATAACCTACAGGAAAAAGTATGAAACCAAAATAAGTTATCACTGTATGTGTATATAAACAAACAACACCAAAAAAAATTGAAAATTAACATCAACAACATAACAAAATGTGATTTCATAACCTACATGCAAAAGTATGAAACCAAAATAAGTTTCACTATATGTGTATATAAACAACAACACCAACAAAAATTGAAAATTAACATCAACAACATACAAAAATGTGATTCCAATAATATGCAGAAAAAAAGTATGAAACCAAAAACGGTTTCAGTGAATGTGAATATAAACAACAACACCAACATTTGAAAATTAACATAAAAAACATAACAAATTTTGATTCCAATTATACCGGAAAAAGTATAAAACCAAAAACGTTTTCACTGTATGTGAATATAAACAACAAAACCAACAACAACATTTGAAAATTAACATCAAAAACATAACAATGTAACATCATATTCCAATTATATACAAAGAAAAAGTATGAAACCAAAAACGATTTCACTGTATGTGAATATAAACAACACCACCAAAAAAATTTGAAAATTAACATCAAAAACGTAACAAAATTCTAATTCCAATTATATACAGGAAAAAGTATGAAACCAAAAACGGTTTCACTGTATGTGAATATAAACAACAACACCAACAACACCATTTAAAAGTTGGATTTTAGTTTTAGAGGAATGATTGAACTAATACAAAAGCTTGAACAGAGTGAGAATATGATCAAATAACAACTGAAAAATATAGTAAGAATCATCAAAACTGAAAATACAGTAATAATCATTAAAACACACAAAAAAATAGTTACAGTTCCTGTTCTTCACTTGAACATAAAGGAACACAATTTTGAGTTCGGTTAATCGAAAATTTGATAATCAAATAACAACCAAAATCAAAAAATCGAAAATTAAAACTTACCTGATGAAAAATACAACTGAAGTTAGAAGACGGAGAAGAGAGTGATGTTTGAGAATCACTTAAACAAATACGAACTCGGTTCTTCAAATCAACAATGGATTTGAAACTGTTTGAGATGAATCGGAGAAGATAGAATTTATGTTCGTATTTGAAGCTAGAATTTATGTTCTTCAATTAAGCAGAACCAACAACGAACTCAAATCTTCACTTACACAACAAAATTTGAAACAAGAACTCAAATCTTCAATTAAACAGGAACAAAAACGAACACAAATCTTCAATTAAATTTCATGAATCAGATTTAGAGAAGAAATGTTTTGTTGAAACCCTAGCCGAATTTGGAGAAGATGTGCTTCGGTTCTTCAGAAAATCAGATTTGGAGAAGAACTCTTCTCTTATACGAAGATTTTGTTTTAAGATTTTTTTTCCATTTAAAAGTTATAGATTATATAGGAAGGGCAATTCGGATATATTGAAAATAATTAAAATCTAAATTTAATTAGTATTATGTGAAATGGGGTTTTTGTCTCATTTTTAATGAAAATGGTTTTTCTTTATAAAAGATAATATGGAAGGGTTTTTTACATCATAAGTTTGTTCACCTTGGTTTTTTATACCAAGTTTTATTTTCCTAACAAATAATGCTTATCAAGTTTATTAAGAAAAGGGGAATCCAATCTTTGAGAAAAAAGAGAGGAAAATCTCCAAGATTCACATAAGAGAGGGAAATCTTCAAGACTCATATACTGTTTACATACTTTATTTGACGGATTTCCAAAGTTCAAACATAAATTCTAGGTATCGTAAATCCTAAGTAACTGTAAATTCGATGTAGGACTAGAAGGATATGCAGTATATCACAGTTGTAATCATATCAAAATGGGGAGGTTTTAGTAGTCTTTCCCATAGATTCCATCTTGAAGGCGCATCAGATTGCTTATCAAGAAGAAATCCCATGGAAATGACCTCGAAGTATGATTTTCAAGTGATTATGACACGACATGAATTGATATTGATTTTACTTCACTGCCTTAAAAACATGAGTACTTTTATGTATTATAGAAAATAAGATTACAAGATATATATTGGCTAGAGTTTTCGATAACTCATACACAAGTCATATACATACCAATATACAATATCATTATCAAATAAATGAGTAGTCTATCCTACAGGAGATCCATCAGGTTGAAAGTTCTCCGTATCTTTATCCTTTACAGTTCCACTAGAGGTGACTGTCGTTGGTGTAATACGCGCCCTTAAGATTAGGGCGGAGAGATGACGGCGAGCTTGGATATAAAAAAAAACGGAACAACACTGAGAGGCTCCGAAAATATGTCAACCACCTAATCTTTGAAAGTAATGAAGCGAACATGAAGCTTGTTGGAAGCAACATATAAGTGGCACCAATATTGTCACGGTCAAAGTGAAAATCGAGCTCAATGTGTTTCACTCAAGCATGAAAGAAAATATTAGCAGACATATAAATGGCACCAATATCGTCGCACCAGAAGACCAGAACACTGGAGCAACGAATCCAAAGTTCAGCTAGAAGAGACTCATCCCAAATTAATTCAGCCGTGGCAGTAGTAATTCCTCTATATTCAGCTTCGGTGCTTGGTATAAACTATTATTTGTTTACGAGAACTCCAAAAAACTAAATTATTGCCCAAGTAGACACAATAACCAGCTATAGAGTGACAATCGACAATACATCCACCCAATCCGAATCGTAGTAAGAACAAAGTATTAAACTTAGAGAATTTGGAGGAATAAAAATACCATAATTTAACGTTTACTTGCGATAACGAAGAATACGGTTGACTTTCTGCCATTGAGTTAGTGATGGAGTATGCATAAACTGAGATATCTTGTTAACGACAAAGTATATATCCGGACGTATAAACAATAGATATTGTAAGGCTCTTACCACAATGCTATATTGAGTTGGATCGGAAAAAGAAGGACGGTCATTATCCAATAAACGAGCACTACTTCCCATTATAGTAGTTATGGGCTTTATTCCCTTCATATAGGTTTTTTTTTTAATATACCAACTGTATAGTTTCTTGAATTTAAGAATATCCCTGTTGCAGACATCAGATACGACCAAAGATAATGGGGTCGAATAAATGGAATACTACGAGAAATGGCAACTTGTTACTCTTATTAGAATGACATGAACTACAAAAGCTAATTCTTGATGGACTCAAAGGTAAACTAAAATGATTGATGGACTCAAAGGTAAACTCAAAGGTTAGACTGTGCGGAGCATACGATGACCCAACCAGTGATGCCATACATATATAAGAACTCATTTACCAAGAAAGGAAGACAATTGAGAGAGAGACGACGAATCAACAATACCAAGTTAATACAGACCATCCTTATTCCGTCTTTGCAACACCACTTTCTCCGTTAGACGATCCTTCAAATGGAAAATCTTAGAATGAAAATCAAAATAAACATTATTATTACGAGAAAATTGTGAAACAAACAACAAACTATAGATAATGCTTGGAACATGTATAATTTATCTAACTTATTAAGAGTAGCCGTACCAATATTTGTAGTAGAGAATTTATTACCATTACCGACTCTAATCTGATCATGACCATTGTAGGGAGCATGAACCTGCATATTAGCTAGTTGGTTGGTAAGATGATTAGTCGGCATATAATGTGTGTCGTAAGTGTAATAAATTACTTAAGATATTTCTTACTAATTAACTAATAGGATCGTTCCCACGAAGAGCTATATAATTAAGATGTTATTTAGGTTAGCAAAACTAAAATAAAAATCAATAGAATAGGGGTTTGGTTTAATTAACTGAAAATAACAATAAAAATATAATAAGAAAGAGATGATTAGGGAGTCCTTTGCCGTTACCAAATGTTTAATCGAGTAGTATACTTATTTATCTTTCGTTAGAATCATTCATCACCAACTGTAGAATAACAGCTAGATTAGTGCTATTCCCAAAACTCCTTTTATCACTGGGTACGAAAGCTCTCGACTACCAGATTTTATTCGTACGAACCACCAAGTAGAAAATCACTCAAGGTGTAACTCAATCGAACGCTTTAATCTTTGTGAATTTAGGTTGATCCAGTAGTTGAACTCTTAGATCAAGGTCCCCTAGCTGGTGTTGTCTTCACTCGTAATTTCTCCACAGAATCCCTCTGTAAGATTCTACGATTTCTACTTGTGTATGAGTCGATGGACAATTAATCATCTCATAACTCAATACTAGCATTAAAATGATTAATAGATTAATCCAATGGTACACTTGAACAATCTAGAAATCAATCACACCCTAGATTTAGTGAAAACAAACGATAAGATGATTAAAACTCCAAATAAACTTGTATAACTAATAAAGCTTCATGTCTAGAAAACTGAATTCATCCTTAATCAACAAAAGATTTATATATGCATGTTACAAAGAAGAATGGTTCCCCCTAAAGGGGTAAACCCTAGGTTTGAGATGTAGAAGGTGTGATATGAGAGTTAGAGTAAATCTTGTTTGAGCCTTAGATGTCTTATTTTATATCCTTCAATATTTGGCCCTTAAGTTTCCCTTTTTTAGGGTTTAGAATCCTTCCAGGACCGTGTTTCCTTGAATTAGAAGTTAATTTCACGTCCAAATATGTCCCAGAACAGTGTCAGGTTCAGCTGATTCGAGTATGAACTTTTCCAGCCAAACCTGACAAGTTATTTTTTGCTTCAAGTGAGTGTCAGGTTTGAATACTATTTGGTGATGCATTACCAACCAAACTTCTCTTTGTAGGCTCAAGACTTTCAAAAGTCGTTTTATCCATAACTTCTTGTTTTAGGGTGAAAAAACAAATGTACTGCAAAATGGTACTTTTAGGTAGGTTCGAGAGATCAAGCTCAAACAGGACAAGCCTAAACCAATAGATGGTCGTTCACGTCCTTCTTCGATTACAAAGATGGAAAGGATTTGGGTAGGTCTTAGGGGAGGGAAACAAAGAAGATTGAGAAAATATCAGTGTGATAATATATGAAGAAGAAAATGGATTCTCTAAGAGGAATCACTAATTCTATAGGTTATGTTTCTCCAGACTGAGTATCTTGTCTATCCTTGTTTCGAATAGATGAGAAACATCTATTTATAGTTCAAAGAAAATACAATGATTTCTCATAAGTTGTGGAAGTTAAGGACATATGGAGAAGTGATGATTATGGATATTGTAGTGGGGTGGTGCCCAAAAAGTAGGGAAGACCCGTCTGACCACTACTCTTCATCCTCTCAACTGCTCTGTAACCGCCCACTACTTGTTACCTTGTTGTTCGTGGAGGTGGTACCACCACCCACGATTGTCGTAGACCTTAATACCAATACCCCGATGAGAATCCCCCCATGTTGTATTTGATATCTCGTGGAAATAATGGAGTCATAAGCCACTATGGTTTTGATTAAGTCCAGTAAAATGACCTGCTAAGCCAGTGAGACAAGTTGTGTAACTCACTTAATTGATAGTCAGACTGATTAGTGTTGAGTCTGGGAAGTTTAATGATCATGTACTTGCTTGAAAGTAACATGGCATATTTAATGGCTAAGTATTAGCTCATAAGCGACTTATCATAAGTCTAGGAGGCATTTGAGGCCAAATATTGTAGAAGGCTCCTTGAGCAAAGAGACCTACTGGAATCCGTATAAGACTCAATGTTGGACCTATATTGAGAAGAAAGGCGTATTTCTGAGGGAAGTAACTAGCAAAACTAGTACTAGCTATTTAGTGTGAATAATAATGTGCTAACTCTTTTAATATAAAAGGCTAATGTGCTAACGTCTCAAGAATAAGACCAATATGCACAACCTCTAGTAAATATTAATTGTACTAGGGCTAGAAGTCCGGTATCAAAAAGGTTTGAAGTTAGAAATTCAATTGCATAATTGGCACCAAGGTTTTATTATTAATGTACTTGTGGCTAAGTCGTCAAGTATGTCCATGATAATCCAAGGGCGCATTGGCCATGGATGTATTAGGATAAAAACCTTTAGGAGCTGAGACGCGGAAGCTAGCATGGCCAAGCTAGGGACGCGTTGGAGAAGATATGGGCATATTGTATTTGGAGACACATATGCCTTGGACATGCTAGAGAGGTTAGCGACGCATAAGCGCCAACTAGGGACGCATAGAAGGATATAACGCTGAGGCTTGGACGCATGGGAACCAAGACGCGCTGGAGAATGGAAGAGACGTGCTCGAGCTGGAACGTGCCTGAGCATTGGATAGGGACACATTGGAGACAAGGGAGGCAGGGAAAACAGAAGGGCGCCAAGGTTAAGCAAAGGGCGTCAAGGAACTAGCCAAGGGCGTCAAGGAGCCAATGTCGCATAGGCCTTATGGCGTTTTTGGCCGCTAGGGTTAGGTTAGCACTTTGGTACTAAGGTTTAGGTGCCAAGGTTTTGATACGTTGGCTAAGGCCTTATTAGGCTAAAATGTGTTAGAAAAAACCATTTTAGGTTAGTTAGCACCTCTCAGGTGCTAGGGTTCAGCACCAGGAAAGTTAGCGCTTTCAGCTATATTGTGGCTAATTGATGCTAGTGTGGAGCTAAGCCAAATAACTAGTGCTAACTTGACGCTAATATGAGAAAAAGCTAGGGTTATCCTAGCTGAGAGGTTCAATGCATCTTTTATGGAATTGCTTCTCGATTGTGGCGCATCCGAGGGAGTGGCGCATTATCTGTGACTTATAGTTAAACAAAAGTGTAAAGTAGCATATTTAAGATCAGAGGAGCAATTTGAGGAACATTCGTTTCGAATGAAGTGTTAAGATATAATTTATTTCAGGGTTTTAGCACTAGCACATTGATGTGGATTCGAGGCAAGTTCAAGGAATTCAGCCGTTGAATTTATGCGACTTGAGACTAGTTCGATATGGCATGAATATTATGAGTATTGAGGATGCTACAAGGCCAATTTAGAATGTTTAAGAAGAACTTGCACTCTTAATTCGCCTGCTGAATATAAATAGAGATACAATATTCTATATTAAGCATACATTGAACCAAGGATCATACCATTAATACAGAGCTCCACTAGTTGATGTTCTATCACATTCGGATCATGCAATCTAGTGCATGAATTCTGAATCTCTTCACATATTCATTTGGGTGCTCATTATTCCTCTGGAACATTCTTCCCAGGTCTGATAGGGTGATCTGCTCGGAAACGAAGAAGTACTTATTGTAAAAGGAATTAACCATGTCTTCCTAATCAGAGATGTTGTTGGGAGCAATGTTGTTATACCACGTGTAGGCTCTTCCATTGAGGGACTTTGAAATTTCTTTGAGACGTAGTACATGATTGTATTCATGTCCGTCGAGGGATTCGAGAAATCGAGAGACGTACTTACGAGCATTTCCAGTTCCGTCGTACAATGAGAAAGTTGGAGAAGAGTAACCTGCCGGCAGGGGGATCCTCTGGATTTCAAGTGGGTAAGGAGGTTGGTGTTGATGGCTGAGGATGGGTCCTCTTTGCCATGGTTTCTTAGTAGACTCTCCAGATCTTCACGAGTGACAAAATTGGATTGTTGGTACTTCTGTGGCGGTCGATCAGGAATGATATGTACTTCTTTGTATTTTCGAGCCCCAGGTGTTTCAGTATCAGAGGCCGTTGCGGTCCTGGTCTGCTCCGTCAGGCGATGGCGTTGTTAGCAAAAACTATTTTAGGTTAGTTAACACCTCTCAGGTGCTAGGGTTCAACACCAGGAAAGTTAGCACTTTTAGGGATATTGTGGCTAATTCGTTCCAATGTGGTGCTAAGCAAAACAGCTAGTGCTAACTTGGCGCTAATATAAGAAAAGGCTAGGGTTAGCCTAGATGAGAGGTTCAAGGCATATTTTATGGCATTGTTTCTCGATTGTGGCGCATCTGAGGGAGTGGCGTATTATATAAGGCTTATAGTTAAGCAAAAGGCTAAAATAGCATATTTAAGCTCAAAAGAGCAATTTGAGGAACATTCTTTGCGAATGAAGCGTTAAGCTATAATATATTTCAGGGTTTAAGCATTAGCTGTTCCTGAGTTTAATGGATGTTGCTAGAACAACGATGCGCATTCGAGGCAAGTTCTAGGAATTCAGTCGTGGAATTTATGCAACTTGAGACTAGTTCGACATGGCATGAATATTATGAGTATTGAGGAGGCTATAAGGCCAATTTAGAATGTTTAGAAAGAACCCGCACTCTTAATTCGCTTGCGAAATATAAATAGAGATACAATATTTTATATTTAGCATATGCGCATGAAGATGCACATATATATATATTCTTGTTGCCTAGTAATGAGCAATTTTACAATTTTAGCTCTCGTCAAAAACTCACCATCTACATTAAGTCCCCTTCTTAGTGAGGAACAGTAATTTTGCACAATAAGCACTAGATGGTGACAATATGCTTTCAATAATTATATATGCATAATTGAAATTTTAAGAGTAGAGGAAGATATACTCAGCTTCTAGGATATGAAGATGTGCACCCCTTAGCGTGAAATTTGGTTGTGGATAGTAAGATCCCTCGTCCTTGCTTGAATATTTATTTCCACGGGTGGGAGAAGCCAAAGTCGGCGCGGCCAAGAGGAAGGTAACTTTGCACCACTTTTTTTTTTTTTTTTTTTTTGTTTCCTAATTGGACAAGGACTCTTAAAATTGGCACCTATATATATGCCTCTTTTCTTTTCTTTATGTCACTTTTTTTTTTAGCAAAAGAAGATATTGGTGGTGGCAAGTAATAGAGCGTCACCGGCTAGGAACAAGGTCAGCATGTCCCCCTCTTTTCTTCCTCTTGTTTTTTTTAATCACTAACTTAGATAAGCTAGGGTTTCCAAATTTTTCTCACATATCATACATATATATATCTTGATAATACTGAGAATATTATTCCCTCAAAACCCTAGTTTCATCATTATTCTTCTGGAGCGAAATAATTTTCTTTTTTCGCAGCATCATCCAGAATACCAGCAAGTTTAATAGTTGATTAATAGACTAAAACCTCTGATAAGTCTTCTTTTCTTTGTTGCTGAAGTATATTACTTTTTTTGTTTTATGTAGATCATGGAAATCCCTGATCGAAACCATAACTCTGATCCCTCAAGCAAGAAACTAGGTTGCAGAAGCAAGAGGATGAAGGTGGCTTCTCCCCAAGAAGTACATACGAAAATTAGTCGTTCTTTGAACAAAATCATGAAACTTGTTCGAGGTATACCTTTCGATTATTTGAAAGAAACTCGTCAATATGCTCTAGATCTCTGTTTGCGACTAATGCTGAGGAAGAAGCAAAATGCAGAGAAGAATTGGAAAAGAAAAAAAGATGATGATGAGAAACTCACAACTTTTATGGAGAAGAAACACTCTCAGGAAATTACGATAAAAGAGAAAACTGAACGAATGAAGCGAGGTGTTCGTCCCTATGGAGTATCTCCTAATTCTGACGCAGATGAGTATCCTTCTGAGGAGGATCGTGAAGCTAATATGGCATATGAGTCTGAGTGTGAATCTTTCTTTGAAACCAAAACCGACCGTGAGGCTAAGCCTGCTGATGCTTGGTTTGACATGCAAGCGGGTCCTTTTGACCCTGAGGAGGAAACCAAGTAGGATTCAGAGGAAGATCTGGACGAGATTTTAAAAGATGACTCTGAAGTAGAAGACCTTGAAGCAGGTTCCGAAGAAGAAGAAGAATCTAAGGAAGACCGGGAGGAACATGATTCTGATAAAGACGATGATGACGATCAAGACTCCGACTCGGACTCTAAGTCTTCTGATTAAGTTTTAATTATAACTTTCTTTTCTTCTTCTCGTAGATACCCTCTTTGAATTAAACATTTTTTGTATGGTCGTTATGATGAAACCATTTTAGTATTTCTCGTAAGTTAGTATTATTGTTTTCTCTTCTTGAAATTAATGAATAAACAATCCTTATTAGAAAATTTTATCAATTTTCGTCATAGAAATTCATAAGTATAGTGCTTAGAAAAAAAAATGCCATAGAATCTTCATACGACCTCCTTTTTAGATGATTGGCCCCTCTATCCCTAATTGAAAACAATTTTCTACAACTTAATGGGAAGAAATCCAGGTTTTGAGCTTGTTTGGAGCGTCAAAATGACTGAGAAGTAGAACTCAGGAAGTATCCAGGAAAATCCTGACAGTTTTCAGTTTCGACTTCGCTAGCTGTTTTTTCCATAACTCTTAGCTCACTTGTCCGACTGATACCCCCTTTTAGAAGAAGACTTCAATATGAAACTTTTGATATCAGAACCATGTCCAGATTCATCACCAATTGTCGTCAGCTTCAGAGTTCCCTAGAGGCAGTGAAAATTTCTTCTGAGGCATTTTTTGCAAAACGTCTTGTGATTGTTCCAACTCATATAATCCATTGAATAACACTTTGTAATGATTTTATATGATGTTTATGAATATATACGACAAATTTTATGGTTCATGCTCGAGAATCTTGTGTCTGAGATATTTTGACTCAATTCGTTCATATCCTCTCTACTTTTAGGGGAAGAGTGATAAAAATAAAAGAGTTGAGCTTGCTAGTGAAGGAAAAATAATTATCGTTAATCCCGATGTAGATAATATCCTCTCCCTTACTGAAAATCACGAGAAGACTTTTTCTTACATGCTTATTGAGTATAGTGCTTCCGTCGAGTACCCTGGAGCCGGCATTGGTATAAGCTTTGGCCCGAGCAGGAAACTTCCCGGGCATTTGTGTGTTGAAGGGGGAGGCTCACTGTTACACTTATTCATGGCCGTTTCCCTGTAGACAATCTCGGTATTGTGGTGATTGGGCATCTCTGACATGGACACTTATTCTTTTTTTTCTGATAAGACCGTTGCACATACATAGATCCCTATTTTTCTAGGAATTTATGAAAGTACCGGATCTAACTCAAGGATGGGTTAGATACGTGAGGGATGAGAGTATGTTTCTGAGGGTCTTTAGTTATTATGTTTCAAAGGTTTGCTTGGTTTTAAACCTTTATGCGTTTGAGAAATTTTTATGTGAGCTGGTTTTGATAGGTAATTCACAAAGATTTTCTTTAAATAAAAAAAATAATAATTCTACTCGATTAATGAAATTAAAATACTAAGTATGCCCATAGAGATACTTATAGGCATTTTGGAGGAATTGCAAATGCCACATGAAGGAAAATGAGAAAATATGGACCATGATGTGATGTTCAGTCGACATCCTTGAGCCATTTGCCGTGAATAACTGCTACAACAGGTTCACTTTATGTGGTAATCCGTTTTTAGCAGCCGCCACTGGTATCCCGTGAGATTCTGTATGGTTCTTTCCAGTTGGAGGGACGATGGTGTCTTGATGCTTTTAGGATCAGGTCCCTACTTGGAAAGTCCTTGGATTGATTTTTTTGGCTTTGTAGACCTCTGGTTCATATGGATGAACTTCTTCCTCAATGTCTCTTGGACCATATATAAGAGAGAATACTTTTGAGAATCTGGTGGTTCTTGAGAGATGAGAGTGTTTTCTACCCATTTGTTGAAGTATTGAGCTGGAGTAGTCATCCATTCGTAACGATAGGCTAAAACGTGAATGTCGTCGACATCAAGGTCTAGTACCCAGTATGATGGCATGTGGGGATTGTTCAATGATAATGAAGCAAATTGGGTAAGAGATACCTGAGTGCGGAATCGGTTGACATAAGCTGATACATTCTCGGTCGGCGATTGGTCGCCCACCATGGCTATGAGTAATTGGTATTCTTCCAGGTACAGAGGTAAGTCCTTTCTAATGCTGGGTCTTCCTCCGGGAATAATAGAGCGTTTAACTCGAGGAGGGACTTTTAGCCGAGCTCTTATGATGGCTGCTGATTGTTAGAGCCAAGCACGTCCTAGGATCATATCGTAATCGAGTCTCCCTTTGAAAATGTGAAACTTGGTACTTATTTGAGTGGTCCCTGCTGATGTTTCCATAAATATCCCTAGTTTTTCCCTCAGGGTCCTTGACTGTCATCGACGAGCGTGTAGCTTCTTGTTGAGTCAATCCTGTTGCTTTTAAGGTCGTGACACAGACGATATTGATGTCCATAACAGTATCAAGTAATGTCTTTCTTAACTCAGTTCCTCTGAGGCTTTCCATGGTGAAGAGTCCCCGGTAGCGCCTTTCATCGTTCAGATTCATTATATCTTCTAAGGAGGACCTGTCTCGTGTATAAGCATCCTCAGTAAGGGACGGTAGGTGCTCACCAGATACAACTCGGTTGAGGGCATTGAAAATATCTTTACATTGATCCTTTGAAAGGTGGAGGATTTCACACATGTGCTTTATTAATGAATGAACTGTTTGGTTGACTGGCTCTCCAGAGATGGTAAAGCTCCTGAAAGGAAGTGGATTTTTGTGAACCCCTTCAGTCCCCAGTTGCAATTCCCATGATTCTATTTTCTCCTTGAAGATGCGGCTTAAACCATTACACTCGCTGGTGGGATGATTGACAAATCGATGGAAACGACAATATCTGGGGTCAGATCGTTTTTCGACTTCATGTAACTTAGAGAAATTCTGAAAACGTAAATTTTTGAGAAGAACACAATAAACAGGGATCATACTATTAATGCATAGCTCCACTAGTTGATGTTCCGTCACACTCGGATCATGACAATCCAGTGCCTGAATTCTGAATCTTTTCACATATTCATTCGAGTGCTCAATATTCCTTTGGAACATTCTTCCTAAGTTTGATAGGGTGATATGCTCGGAGACGAAGAAGAACTTTTTTAAGAAGGCGTTAACTATGTCCTCCCAATCAGAGATGTTGTTGGGAGCAATGTTGTTATACCACGTGTAGGCTTTCCCAGTGAGAGACTTTGAAAATTCTTTGAGCCGTAGTACATGATTTTATTCATGTCCCTCGAGGGATTCGAGAAATCAAGAGACGTGCTCACAAACATTTCCAGTTCTATCGTATAATGAGAAAGTTGGAGAACAGTAACCTACCGGCAGATGGATCCTCTGGATTTCGGGAAGGTAAGGAGGTTGGTGTTGATGAGCCGAGGATGAGTCCTCCTTGCCATGGTTTCATAGGAGCCTCTCCAGATCTTCACGGGTGATAAAATTGGATTGCGTGTACCTCTGTGGTGGTCGATCAAGAATGATATGAACTTCTTTGTCTTTTCGAAACCCATGTGTTTCAGCATCAACGGCGCTGTAAATTTGGTTCTGGTCTGCTCTTTAGGACTTCTTACTGTGTTTCAGCATCAACGAACATTGTTCTTGGAAGAGTCGCTCTGTCAGGGTCTTGAGACAAGCGATTACCTCGTTCTGAGTGGTAGCCATGTCCACCTAAGTTCTAGCAAGGACTTTTTTCCTTTTCATCATATCAACTATGTTGATCGGAGTCTGAGTATCCTCGGTATCTTCAGCGGTCTCGTCATCGGGAGGAGGTGTAGTAGTAGAATTGGTATGTGGAGGTTCAGTAGAAATAGGGGTGTTATCAGAATCACCACCACCAGTAATCCCTGAACCAATAATAGGAGTTATAACTGCTTCAGACCTAAAATCTACCATTTTGAATAACAGAAATTTGGCTTCTGTAATCGAGAGGTTGATCTCCCGCTGTAATCGCCAATTGTTTTACGGTTAAAAAAATGTACTGCAAAAGTGGTACTTTCAGGTAGGTTCGAGATATCAAGCTCGAACATGACGATCCTAAACCAAGAAATAACCATTCACATCCCACTTTGATTACAAAGATGGAAAGATTTTGGGTAGGTCTTAGGGGAGGGAAGCAAAGAAGGTTAAGAAAATATCAGCGTAATAATGTATTGAGAAAAAAATGGATTCTGTGAGAGGAACTGGTAATTATGTATGTTTTGTTTCTCCAGACTAGTTATCTTGTCTGTCGTGTGTTTCTGTCTTGTTTCGAATAGATGAGAATCATCTATTTATAGTTTGAAGATGACACACTAATTTCTCGTAAATCGTGGAAGTTTAAGAAAGATGGAGAAGTATTATTGTGGAGATTGTAATGTGGTGGTGCCCAGAAAGTAGGGAATACCTGTATGACCACTACTCCTCATCATCTTATTGTTCGTGGGGGTTGTGTCACCAGTGAAAATCCCCCCCATGTTGTATTTGATATCTCGTGGAAATAGTAGAGTCATAAGATACTATGGTTTCGATGTAGTCAAGTCAAATGACTTGCTAAGCCAGTGAGACAACTTGTGTGACTCATTGAATTGATAGTAAGACTGATTAGTATCGAGTCTGGGAAGTTTAATGGTCATGTACTTACTTGAAAGTAACATGGCATATTTAATGGCTAAGTATTATCTCAGAAGCGACTTATCATAAGTTTACGAGGCATTTGAGGCCAAATATTGTAAAAGGATCCTTGAGCAAAGAGACCTACTGGAATTCGGATAAGACTCAATGTTGGACCTATATTGAGAAGAAAGGCGTATTTCTGAGGGAAGTAACTAGCAAAACTAGTACTAGATATTTAGTGTGAATAAGAATGTGCTAACTCTTTTAATATAAAAGGCTAATGTGCTAACGTCTCAAGAATAAGACCAATATGCACAACCTCCAGTAAATATTAATTGTACTAGGGATAGAAGTCCGGTATCAAGAAGGTTTGAAGTTAGAACTTCAATTGTATAATTGGCACCAAGGTTTTATTATTAATGTACTTGTGGCTAAGTCGCTAAGTATGGCCATGCTAAGCCAAGGGAGCATTGGCCATGGATGTGCTAGGCTAAAGACCCTAAGGAGATGAGACGCGGAAGCTAGCAGGGCCAATATAGGAAGGCATTGGAGAAGCTAAGGGTATATTGGCTTTGGAGACGCATAGGCCTTGGACGTGCTAGAGAGTCTAGCGAGGCATAGGATCCCATTAGGGAAGCATCATAGCAGGGACGTACATAAGGCTATGAAATGAGGCTTGGACGCATGGGATCCAAGACGCGATAGAGAATGGGAGAGACGTGCTCGAACTAGGATGCGCTTGAGCATCGGCTAGGGACGCATTGGAGCCAAGGAAAAGGAAAGGGAGCCAAGGTGAATCCAAGGGCGCCATGAAGAAGCCAAGGGCGTCAAGTAGCTATCCAAAAGAGTCAAGGAGCTAGCAAGGGCGTCAAGGAGCCAATGATGCAGTTTTGGGGGCGCATAGGCCTTGTGGCGTATTTGACCGCTAGGGTTAGGGTTAGCACTTTGGTGCTAGAGTTTAGGTGCCAAGGTTGTGATACATTGGCTAAGGCCTTATTAGGCTAAAATGTGTTAGCAAAAACCATTTTAGGTTAGTTAGCACCTCTCAGGTGCTAGGGTTCAGCACCAGGAAAGTTAGCGCTTTTAGCTCTATTGTGGCTAATTGATGCCAATGTGGTGCTAAGCCAAATAGTTAGTGCTAACTTGGTGTTAATATGAGAAAAGGCTAGGGTTAGCCTAAATGAGAGGTTCAATGCATCTTTTATGGCATTGCTTCTCGATTGTGGCGCATCCGAGGGAGTGGCGCATTTTCTGTGGCTTATAGTTAAGCAAAAGGCTAAAATAGCATATTTAAGCTCAGAAGAGAAATTTGAGGAACATTCGTTGCGAATGAAGCGTTAAGATATAATGTATTTCAGGGTTTAAGAATTAGCACATTGATGTGGATTCGATGCAAGTTCAAGGAATTCAGCCGTTGAATTTATGCGACTTGATTCGATATGGCATGAATATTATGAGTATTGAGGAGGCTACAAGGCCAATTTAAAATGTTTACAAATAACTTGCACTCTTAATTCACCTGTGGAATATAAATAGAGATACAATATTCTATATTAAGCATATGCGCATGAATATGCATATATATGTATATTCTTGTTGATTAGAAAAGAGCAATTTTATAATTTTATCCATCAATAAAAACTCACCATCTACGGTAGGGTTTTTCCTTGATATTCAGAGTAAGTGATGTGAGAAGTTGTGCCTTCTTATTGACTTTAAGAACCGTGTCTCTAATTTTAAAAGACCCAAAACTTTTTCATTTCGTCTGGGAGGTCTTCTCCTTAGGAGTCCAACAATCGTTGCTGGTTTTTCCTCTCATCACTAGAAGCAATATGACTCGCAAGTGAGTCATGAATCTTTATGTTCTTATATAAAGTAATTTTTAAACGTTTGACAAAATATTGAAATGGATCGGCTTCCCACTCACATCTTCTAGCCGTGACATGGTTGTCCTCTAAGCAGAGATCCTGGGTTCTGGTAGGACATAAGATCATTGATTGCAAAGAGGCTTGAGAAGTGGGACTTACTTGATCGAGTTTCAAAGCCCGAGTAATATTCTCAAGCTCTATGGGGAGTCCCCGGTCATATTCCCCATCATCCATGTCGACCAAGTTCTTCAAGGGAGGCTTGACTTGGGACGGATCCTTTCCGCAAAGAATAAGCGTTTGCCAGCTAAGACATGGTTTAGAGCAGCAAATACGTCTTCACGTTGTCCTTTTTAGAGATTGAGAACTTACACATGTGTTCCATCAAAGATTGAACTGTCTGGTTGGTTGACTTCTTAGAGAGGGTGAAGTTTCTGACATTGATGGGATTTTTTTGGACTCCTCAGCTTCTAATTGTAATTCTCCTGATTCCACTTTTTCTTTGAAAATACGCTTTAGATTGTTACAATCGATGGTTGGGCGATTAACATATCAATGATAATAACAGTATTTAGGATTCGTCATCTGCTGAGCTGTGGGAAGCCGTCGCACATGAGGTAACTGAAGAGTACCGTCTTCTATCTGTGCTTCGAGTAGTTCGACCACCTCTTCCATCGGAACTGGGAAGTCCGAGGACATGTTTGGTTTAACATATTTTCCCTGCTGCGGCTGTAACTGTTGTTACAAAGCTTTGGCGGTGTTCTGAGAAAAAGTTGATTTTCGAGCTGGTACTGGTGTCAATGGCGGAAGTGAGGGAGAGTGTTTTGTATGTGACTCTGTTTGAGATGAAGCTTTACTCTTGGGTCCCTCGTTACTGACAACACCAATTGATGGTTGATCATTATACTGTTTTTTGACTAGCCATCCACTCCCACGGGTATCTCCATGATTTTCTTCCCTTGATATTCTAGTTCTCTCCAGGAAGGTGGGAGTAGTTGTGGCAGATCGTTTTGCGGCTTCATGTAACTCTAAGAAAGTCTAAAAACGTAAATTTTCAAGAAAAACACGATAAACATGGACCATACCATTAATGCAGAGCTCCACTAGTTGATGTTCTCTCACATTCGGATCGTGCAATCTAGTGCATGAATTATGAATCTCTTCACATATTCATTTGGGTGCCCATTATTCCTCTGGAACATACTTCCCAGGTCTGATATGGTTAACTGTACATCTTGTAAAAGGCATTAACCATGTCTTCCTAATTAGATATGTTGTTGGGAACAATGTTGTTATACCACCTGTAGGATTTTCCATTGAGGGACTTTGAAAATTCTTTGAGACGTAGTACATGATTGTATTCATGTCCCCCGAGGGATTCGAGAAATTGAGAGACGTACTTACGAGCATTTCCAGTTCCTCGTACAATGATAAAGTTGGAGAAGAGTAACCTGCCGGCAGAGGGATCCTCTGGATTTCAGGTGGGTAGGGAAGTTGGTGTTGATAGGCCGAGGATGAATCCTCTTTTCCATGGTTTCTTAGGAGCCTCTCCAGATCTTCACGAGTGACAAAATTGGATTGCTGTTACGTCTATGGCGGTCGATCAGGAATGATATGGACTTCTTTGTCTTTTCGAGCCCCAGGTGTTTCAGTATTAGAGGTCGTTGCGGTCCTGGTCTGCTCCGTCAGGCGATGACGTTGTTCCGGGGAGAGTTGCTCCGTCAGGGTCTTGAGAAAAGCGAGTACCTCCTTTTGAGTAGTGTCCTTATCCAGCTAAGTTCTGGAAAGAAATTTCATCAGATCGATTATGTTAATTGGAGTTTGAGTATTCTCGGTGTCTTCAGTGGTCTCGTCATCTAGGGGAGGTTTAGTAGTATACTTCGTATGGGGAGGTTCAGTAGCAATAAGAGTTTTTTGAGAATCACCACTACCAATACTACCCTAACCAACTATAGGAGTTGTAACTTCACAAGACCTAAGATCCACCATTTTGAATAACTAAAAATTGGCTTTTGTCATTGAGAGGTTGATCTCTCACTGTGGTCACCAATTTTTTTAGGGTGAAAAAAATGTATTGAAAAATGATACTTTCAGGTAGGCTCGAGAGATCAAGCTCGAACAGGACGAGCCTAAACCAAGAAATGGTCGTTCACGTCCTGCTTCGATTACAAAGATGGAAAGGATTTAAGTAGGTCTTAGAGGAGGGAAGCAAAGAAGATTGAGAAAATATCAGTGTGATAGTGTATGAAGAAGAAAATGGACTCTCTAAGAGGAATGTCTTGCTAAGCCAGTGAGACAAGTTAAGTCACTATGGTTTTGATTAAGTCAAGTTAAGTCAAATGACTTGCTAAGCCAGTGAGACAAGTTATGTGACTCACTGGATTGATAGTTGATGCGTGTCGTAAGTGCAACAAATTAGTCAAGATATTTTCCACTAATTAACTAGTAATATAACGGTAGTAAGGATAGTTCCAACAGAGAGTTGTTTAATTGAGATGTTATTTGGATTAGCAAAACTAGAATAAATACTAAAAAGGGGGTTTGGTTTAATTAACTAACTAAAAAGAACATTAAAAAGATAATAAAAAAGAAAGATGATTAGGGAGTCATTCGTTGTTACCAAACGTTAACTGAATTAGTATACTTATCTATATTTCGTTAGAATCATTCATCACCAACCGTAGAATAGCAGGTACGCTTGGTTATCCCCAAAACTCCTTGTATTACAGGATAAAAGGTACGATTAGTCACCGGATTCTATCCAATTGAGCTGCCTTGAGGTAATTTTACAAGGTGTAACTCGATCGAATGTTTTAAGATTTGTGAATTTAGGTTTGATCCTAGTAGTTAGACTTAGTACGCTCGGTCAACTTGCTAGTGTTGTCTTCACACACGATTGCTTCACAGAATCCCTCTGCAAGGTCTCACGTTCTATACTTTTGTAGGAGATGATCAACAATTATGGATCGCTCAACTCTCTGCTAGTAATAGAATGATAAATAGATTAATCTAGCGTGCACTCCAAACAATCTAAGAAATCAATCATAAACCCTAGATATAGTGAAAACAAACGATGATGATAATAACTTCAAACAAACGTGTATTAACTAATATAACTTCACACTTAGAACATTTAATTCATCCTTAATCAACAAAGATTTAGATATTCATATTACAAAGATGAATGGTTTCCCCTACAGGGGTAAACCCTAGGTTTTTGATGTGGAATATAGAATATGTGATAGGGATGTTAGATCTTTCTTCCAAAAGTTTAGAGATGTCTTGTTTTTAGCCTTAGATGTCTCCTTTTATATCCTTCAATGATTGTCCTTCAATTCTCCTCTTTATAGGGTTTAGAATCCTTCTGAAACTGTGTTTCTTTGAGTTAGAAATCAATTTCACGTCCAAATATATCCTAGAACAGTCTTAGGTTCGGCTACTATTGCTTGAACACTTACTAGCCGAACATGTCTTTGTAGACTCTTGGAAATGTGATTTTTATGCTCAGGTTCGGGTATTATTGAATATAAACTTTTCCGGCCGAACCTGACAAATTATTTTTTCTCCAGACAGTCTCAGGTTCGGCTATTAATTGCCTGATGGATTTCTGGCCGAACTTCTCTTGATACACTCAAGTCTTTCAAGCTTGTTTTGCCCATAATTTCGCCTTCCGGTGTCGGAATAACCTAATTATTTTTGCATTGGATTTGTATTTTTGATCTCTTCAATATGGTATTAAGAAAACATGTATTTGAATAAGTATAATTTGGTCTTGGATCCTTCTCCATTTGCAATGCTTTATTCCCTTGCTCATTCTAGCACTTTGTAGTTCCTTTTTGGATGATTCACCTAATATGACACATAAGATAGAAAACAAGAGTAATAACAAGTAGTATGCTAGAATTATAAGTAAAATAAGTTTGGATCTGACACTAAAAATATGTGAATTATGCACTTATCAATAATCAGAATGATTAGTGTCGGGTTGGGAAGTTCAGTGGCCATGTACTTACTTGAAAGTAACATGGCATATTTAATGGATAAGTATTAGCTCTGAAGTGACTTTTCGTAAGTCTGAGAGGAATTTGAGGCCAAATGTTATAGAGGGCCCCTTAAGCAGGGATACCTATTAGAACTCATATAAGATTTAATGTTAGACCTATATTGAGAAGAAATGCGTATTTTTGTGGAAAGTAGCTAGCAAAGATAGTACTAGCTACTTAGCGCAAATAAGAATGTGCTTACTCTTTTAATATAAAAGGCTAATTTGCTAACGTCTCAGGAATAAGACCAATATGCACAATCTCTAGTAAACGTCAATTGTACTAAGGCTAGGAAGCTAGTATCAAGAAGGTTTGAAGTTAGCACTTTAAATGTATAATTAGCATTAAGGTTTTAGCATTAATGTACTTGTGGCTAAGTTGCTAAGTTACTAAGTATGGCTATGCTAAGCCAAGGGCGCATTAGCCATGGCATTTATCCAGGGACATTCTAGGCGTGGCTAGAGACGTATAGGAGCCATGGGCGCTGGAGATGATAGTGACACATAGGATCCATGGACGCTAGAGCTGATAGCGACGCATAAGAGCTAGGACGCATTTGGCTTTAGAGGCACATTGGAGAAGCTAGCGACACATAGGAGCTAGAAAGCTGAGGCTAAGGGACGCATAGGCCTTGGTTGCTGAGGAGATGGGACGCAAAAGAGCTAATGGCTAGGGCACCATAGAGCTAGGGGCTTGGAGGCCATGGGACGCATATGCCTTGTGGCGTATTTGGCCACTAGGGACGCATCAGCCTTGGCTGCTAGGCTTGAAGACGCATTGGCTTTGGGGTCGCGCTAGAGAAGCTAGGTATACGCTAGGGCATTGTATCAATGCACAAAAGCCAAGGTACGTACTTTAAAATATGGTGACGCTGTAGGTACTATGCTAAGGATAGTTAGTGCTTTTGGCGCTAGAATTAGGGTTAGCACTTTTAGTGCTAGGGTTGAGGTACCAAGGTGGTGATGCATTAACTAAGGCCTCATCAGGCCAAAATGTGCCAGCTAAGATCATTTTAGGTTAGTTAGCGCTTCTTAGGTGCTAGGGCTTAGCGCCAGGAAAGTTAGCGCTTTTCGTTATTGTGGATAACTTGTGCCAATACGGTGCTAGGCCAAATAGCTAGTGCTAACTTGGTGTTAGTATGAGAAATTGCTAGTGTTAGCCTAGCTCATAGATTCAATGTATCTTTTATGGCATTTATTTTTAGTTATGGCGTATCCAAGATGAGTGGCGCATTATTTATGGCTTATATTTAAGCAAAGTGCTAAAGTAGCATATTTTTGCTCAGAAGAGCAATTTGAGGAGCATTCGTTGCGAATGAAGCTTTAATCTATAATGTATTTCAGGGTTTAGGAATTAGATATTCCCGATTTTAATGGATGTTGCTAGAACATCGATGCGCATTCGAGGCAAGTTCAAGGAATTCATTCGTGGAATTTATGCAACTTGAGACTAGTTCGATATGACATGAATATTATGAGTATTGAGGAGGCAACAAGGCCAATTTAGAATGTTTAGAAAGAATTTGTACTCTTAATTCGTTTACGGAATATAAGGAGAGACAAAATATTCTATCTTTAGCATATGCGTATAAATATGCACATGTATATATTCTTGTTGCTTAGCAAAGGGCAATTTTACAGTTTTATCCCTTTTCAAAAACTCACCATCTACAGTTCTTCATCCAATGTTAGAATGACCTCATTCTTTTTGCGTTGTCTTCGTATTTCCATCCTCTACAAGATGATGATGATAAGAAATCATGGATTCAAATAAGTAGAATTTGGTCTTGGATCCTCCTTCACTTATAGTGCTGGCTCATTCTAGCACTTTGGAGCTCCTTTTTGGATGATTCACCTAATATGACACATAAAATAGAAAAAAAGAGTAATAAAAAATAATATGCAAGAATTATATCTAAGACAAGTATAAATTTGACACTAGAAACATGTGAATTAAGCATTTATCAATTCCCCCACACTTAGCTTTTGCTAGTCCTCGAGAAAACTAATCTAAACTAAAATACAACAACTCCCTTTCGTAGAAGACACGGCTGCACTTAGCATGTGCAACAAGCCTTTAAACCCCTAGGTGTTCCTAGTGGACGAGTTATAGTCTCATGAGGGTTTACAAGAGGTATACCCATAAAACCTACTCTAACTTCAAAGTCACTAGCATCTAAAGAGCTATGAGGACATAAAGTTTCTTCACACTAATAATAAGAAGTTAGAAATGCTAAAAAACATTATTCTCCTGCTTAATTCTTGATTTAGGAGAAAACGAACCATATGAAAGAATCCATCCTCGAAAGCAATCGAATAAGCATTACGCCTTGACTTCTGCCTCACCAATAGGGTTTTATGAAATTGCACACAAAAGACGCACTTTATGGTTCTCATGTGTGCGGGCTGGAGTGAAGATAGAAATCCCACGCACGTTGAATGATGGGAAGAAAAAAAAACTTCCGAATTATATTTTACTATCCCATAGAAATGTAGGATGAAAAAAACCTTTTTTTTCTTTCTGATGATCTCTAAGAAAGGAAATCAACCACTATGTGAGGATGGGAATGCTTACTTACCTTCTCACCCGGTCTATAATCAACACCACCCTCACAGCGAATATAAATATATTCGGTCTTCGGTCTTCAACCGTTGATGATGAACTCTTGAATTTCGTAGAACTTTGACAATTTGTAACTTTTTTCCTCAATTCCTTGTTGCTTGAAAATTCTTTATAAATTTCTTATTCTCCGCGGCCTTATTAAATGAATACAAAAAGAACCATACACTAAAGCAATATAAAACAATTTTTTTATATATATTTTTTTCTTTTTTTTTCTTTTATTATTTTAATGATTTTTTCATGAAGAACTCAATTCAAATACAAACTAACAAATGGAACTAATATGGTTGTGGACTTGATTTTTCACAACTTGTAATGTATTGGTATCATAAACTTCATAAAAAAACATCTTTTACTTTTCTTTGCTCTTGTACTTAGTTTTCAACTTAGATATAAAATTATTCTCCTTGTATTCTTGTTTTTAAACCTTGAAAGTCTCCAAGTTTCTTCAAATTTGTGATACTTCGCTTGTTGATGATGTTGTGTTTCTATTGTTGTTTTGTCGGATGTATGGTACTGACTGCAAACAAGACTACAAGATAGAGTTAACAATTCTGATAACACCTCATGATTGACGTAATTAGCACTCAAATGATCAAAAAGTAGTACTGAAGGGGTGCGAGGTTGGGTAGCTCATCAACCTACCCATATTGCATAAGATGACACACACTCTAAAGGATAATTTTTAGACAACTACAAGAATTGAAGGTCTGGTGCCTTGCTTGATGTAACAATAGGTTTTCTCCACTAATGATTGATCAGCTTCTCTAATGGTGTATTCTTTTTGTACCTAATTCACCACTGGCGGTTTAAGACCTTTTTGTCGACTATTGCCTTTTTATTTAAGAAACCCGCATATAGTTCTCTAATACTTCTAAGTTCAGTTATTTTGATAAGAACTTTGTATGTAAACTTAGCTAGAATTATACTAAGTGACTCTAAATTATCTAATAGTTGGACGTTTTATGCAAATATTTACACACATTCAAAATTACCTAAGTAAGTGAAATCTAAGCTAAAGACTATAAACTCTATATGTTAAATACTCCCCCACACTTAAATTTTACATTGTCCTCAATGTAATTGACTCTTCCAACTAAATTCAAGATGGGAAATCATATAATGATATGCAAACTAAAAATTAAAAGAAAAAGATAAAAATACAAAACCAATGGGTTACATCCCATGCAACGGTCAGTTTAACGTCATCTGCCTGACCTTCTGGTTATCGTCCGTAAACCAACAATTTGAAAATCTGGGGATCCACCTAGACAACAATTTGTAGTTCTAAAAACAACTTCACAAAAATGTTAGCATAAGATATAAGTATTGAAACTGTTATTTGGTGGAAGTTACCCCTACACTTTGAAGTTGTAAATGATGGATTTTTAACAAAGGGTAAAATAGTAAAGTCGCCTCCGCACAGTAGTAGAAGCGTAGAATAATGGAATTTTGTATACTTGTACGTGTAGACAATGGATCGGGCGTATGGTTATGAAACCGTCACATCAGGCGTTCGTCTAAGAAAGCGCCCGTCTCTTGGGCGTGCATGTAGGGGTGCGTTTATCATCAGGCATGCTTTTCGTTAAAGCCTCCCATCGAGCGTTCACCAAATGGCCGCCCCACACAAACGTTTTCTTAGACGTATGCCCGTCTCAATAAACGTATACCTAGACGTGCGCCCAACTACATGCGTTAGCTTAGACAACCGCCCGATCAATTTTACTCGTTAACCCGCTACGTTTGGGGCGGACCAAAGAGTAAAATTTTTACTCTTTAGTCTTTGGGAATGGTCTGATGACTGTGGACGCTCTTAAAGACCAAAACAGTTACGCACAACAATATAAAATGGTCCCATAACCATCAAATATTTTAAAATATCATTATTTCAAATTTTGGTATTCACACGAGTTGGTCTTTTCACCAAAATTCTCATTTTCTTAAATATTATTATCAAATATATATCAAAATATTGGTAGAAAGACGACATGATACACGAAGCATGGTTTCGCGACCACCAAATTCGTGTTTCACATACCATGGCCGGTCCCACCATTGGTTGGTTATCCACTTTGGTTGGTCCTCCTTTCTCTCTGGGACTCTCCCTCTCCATCTGTCATTTGGTTCATATTCCATATTAGTGGTTTTATTGCTTAATTAATTAAGGAAAATGATTTAATTGGTCCCGCTACCAATAACTAAAATAACCTCAATTTATCTTATCCTGAAGAAATTAAATATTTTATAATTGATAACACTGGCACTCATACGAGTTTGTACTCTCACGACTTGATGCTCTTACAAATTCGTTTGACATATCAAACATTGTAAAATATACCCGTATATATATATATATAGTCTCTAATCGATCTATCAATCTCATTAGAACTATGCTTACTAATCCAACAAGATCATCCTAGTATCATTGCTGACTCAACTGACACAATGATATACCACAACTACCAATGTCAATATCAATCACACACTGTACGTATATGATCTTTTAAGCATCACTTCTTGTTTCATCATACACCTTATGCTTCGTCCATCAATGAGTCAACATGCTAGACTCATTAATATGCTAAGACTGACAGTCTAGCTAGGTCAACAGCTGACCAAATAATACACATCCATAAAATAGACTCAACTATGCTCGAGACATCAATTATGTCACACAGGTGGATATTCATTGGGGTTTTGATTTAGCGGCCTACAACACATACGGTATAATAGTAAATCCACGACGGTAAAGTATAAAAGTCATGTCGGCAGTCGAAGGAGTGAATAGATAGTGGTCGTACAACTGTCAAGTCCCATTCACATAAAGGAGTCGGTATTCACCATGATTTCTACTTCTCTACTCTTCCACTTCTATGAAATTTTCACCAATGACGTGTGTTAACTTCCTCTGCTATAAATAGGTTTTTCAACCTATCGAAAAAGGGAGAAGTTCTTTTATCTCATAAGAACTTAAAAGATCAAAGAGCTACCATCTTAGAGATTCTCAAAATACTCAGACTCCTGATTTTCGTCTTCACAGCAGTTCAAACACATACCATCATCGACATTCAATCTAATTAATCTCAATACCTTCTCTACTTCCCTACAGACCAACCCTTCTCCTTCCTTTGTGACCGAAACGATATTTGAATGATCATTTCTTGTTTTAGGCCAATTTCGTACAAATTGATCTCTCAAATCTTAAACTTACTTATACAGTACAAATGTTTGGTGTTTAAAGGATTTGCTCATCAAACGATTTTCTTCGACTCGCAACAACCCGCTCCTTCATTTTCCCCTTTCAACCCTTTAATCGTTTTTACCCATAAACAAAAGTATATAAAGACATAAAACAAGGGAACTTTTTTGGGTTCCTCTCGGTGAACCTGCACAATGCTATGATCAAACATATCTAGTGGTGGATAGTTAGAGGCTAACTAATTATTAAGAAAAATTTTGTAGCACATATACCCAACCCTAAGTGAGGTAGTTCCTCAAGAATCGGGTTAACAACTTTTTGAGGAACTATTTCGATTGGGAGAGGAGGATCAAAAGACATAAAATTATGCAAAGGATTAGACAAACCCTTCACGATCTCTTGTATTACGGAATCTACGTCATTCTTAAAGAAATCCAATGTATTATTTTCCTCAAACATTCTTTGCAAGTTTATGCTTCAACCGAAATCTCAGCATTATTATAATCCTTGGTAAGAAAAATTGGGTCTTCCAAGAAATCAATAAATTTGGTTTCATTCTCGCTCACAGTCTCTTCCATATTCTCGTTATCTGAATCAGGACCTATTCAAGAAAATTTTCCTCGGTACAGATCCTAAGATCTTCGTTTGAGTACGTTATACCATTTATAACAATAGATAGGTTATACCCAATCTCCTCCTTTTGAATAGGCGAATAATCGTTATTATGATACGGAGTTGGAATAACTTCATAATTGTTATAAGGAATTTCTAAAGGTTTTTCATCTTAGGAATCACGATCAACCTCATAATCTTGAATATCCCAATGACGTTGGAGTTCCATTTGTATTACCCTGTTAATTTCTTAAGGAATCTCTTTTGATGCTCCAGCTTCTCCCAGTTGATCGTGTTGCTTAGAGAGTTTTTTGATGTTAATACGTTTTCCACCATTACCCACAGTAGAGTCTCTAGACCACATCTCTTCCCTTTGAATGGGTGAATGATCATAAATATGATTTATAAGAGTGGGTCTAGATGTGCTATCATAAGTTTTTAGTTCCAAACACTATGACATCTGCACATTACTAGAAAACAAATGTTAAAAATATAACTATCCACCCATTCTCGCGATTGTTCGCTTACATACCCGTTGTAAGGTTGTTGGCGTATATGAGAATGATTATAAGGTTCCATAGGGTATTGATCGTAACCAAAGGATTGGTTTTGATAATACCATGGTATGGTTGGTAATTCTTGGGAAGACTGAGATTGAAAACCATATTGATTACTACTATTATGTGATTGATCTTGTGCACCATACATGTTATTTCCGAATATCATGACGACTCACAAGAAAAAGAAATGTCTAAAATAAAACCTAAAAATAAAAACAAAAACACAAGTGATACTTACAACCTTTTTTCAGAATTTACCTCCCGGTTTTGACGAGAGTTGAACACTTTCAACGAGTTGTTAACACCACGAAAACCTAAAAATATGAAAAACACTAAAGATAAACGTGAAAATTTCTAAACTAATAAAACAAGCTAAAACAAATAACAAATCAATTAGCGACAACTCCCTGACAGCGGCGCCAAAATTTGATGTGTATCGTAAGTACCACAAATTACCTAAGATATTTCCCACTAATTAACTAGTAATATAGCGGTAGTAAGGATCGTTCCCACAGAGAGCTGTGTAAATGAGATGTTATTTAGGTTAGCTAAACTATGATAAAAATCAATACGATGAGGGTTTGGTTTAATTAACTAAAAATAACAATAAAAAGATAATAAGAAAGAGATGATTAGGGAGTCCTTCGTTGTTACCAAACGTTGACTCAAGTAGTATACTTATCTATTTTTTGTTAGACTCATTCATCACCAACCATAGAATAGTATCTAGATCAGTGATATCCACAAAACTTATTTTATCACTGGATACGAAAGCTCTCGACTGCCAAATTCTATTCATATGAACCACTAAGTAGTAGAAAACTCAAGGTGTAACCCAATCAAACGCTTTAAGATTTGTGAATTTAGATTGATCCCAGTAGTTAAACTCTTAATCGAGGTCCACCTGCTAGTGTTTTCTTTACTCGTAATTTCTCCACAGAATCCCTATGCAAGGTCTCACGATTTCTACCTGTGTACGATCCGATGGACGATTACTTATCTTATAAATTAATACTAGTATCAAATTGATCAATACATTAATCTAATCATACACTTGAACAATCTAGAAATCAACTACAAACCCTAGATTTAGTAAAAAAAAAAAACGATAAAATTAATAAAACTCCAAATAAACTTTTATAACTAATAAAGCTTCATGTCTGGAACATTAAATTCATTCATATGCAACAAAAGGTTTAGCCACGTAAATTACAAAGAATAATGATTTCCTCTAAAGGAGTAAACCCTAGGTTTAAGATGTAGAAGGTATGATATGATAGGTAGAGTATATCTTGTTTGAGCTTTAGATTTCTTCTTTTATAGCCTTCAATGCTTGACCCTTAAGTTTCCTCTTTGTAGGATTTAAAATTCTTTTGGGAGCATGTTTCCTTGAGTTAGAAATCAATTTCGCGTCCAAATATGTCCCAAACCAGTGTCAGGTTCAGCTGATTCGAGTATGGACTTTTCTAGACGAAGCTGACAAATTACTTTTTCTTCAGGTGAGTGTCAGGTTCAGCTACTATTTGGTGATGCATTACCAGCCGAACTTCTCTATGTAGACTCCAGTCTTTCAAAACTCGTTTTGCTCATAACCTCTTCGTCCGATAACGGAATGACCTCATTCTTTTTGCGTTGTCTTCCTATTTCTGTTATCTACAAGATGATGATAATAAAGCATGGATTTGAATGCATCGAAAATTTGGTCTTTGATCGTCCTTCATTTATAGTGCTTCACATCCTTGTTCATTCTAGAACTTGTAGCTCCTTTTTGGATGATTAACCTAATATGTCATATAAGATAGAAAAAAAAGAGTACTAACAAATAATATGTAAGAATTATAGCTAAAAGAAGTACGGTTTTGACACTAGAAACATATGAATTGAGCACTTATCACCCCATTATCAGTATATCAATTAAGGCCAGTAACACGTGATGGTTTGACAATAAAAGCTTGAACATTTTGGTGAGATGAAGGATAGAAAGAAGTAGGTTGTGATTTAGGTACAAAAGAACGACCATATCTCTTGCAACAAGTAACAACAATAAGATTACATATACCAAATAACTAACAAGGCCCTTCGGAATGAATATATGGCTTAGAACGACCACTGCTTTTGTGATCATTGCCACGATTACATCTACATGCATTATTATGAAAACGATGGAATTGGTCCATCAATAATGTTTACTATAATATTAGTGTTAAGAGCATGTGTTCGAGCATTAATGTTTGTAATGCAAGAAGATGAGCCTGAAAGTCATCCGTAGGAACATCAACTAGTGTAGTTGTTAAAGAAGTTGCAATAACAGCATAAGTGTTATCCAAACAACAAACAAGAATTTGTTGCAGTTCTGATTATGAGATGATGTGATTTTAATAGTGGTAAAATAGGTTCGATTCTCGGACTTGTGAAGATTTAATTTCTAGACCTAATTTTTAATAACAGAAAATAAAGAGAATTAAAACAATTTGATTTTAAAATGGATGAAAAAAAACTAGGGCTTAAGATTCCACCATTAACCAATACTTCAGTCATAACATCTAACAATTCTTATATTTAATTTAATATAAATATGCAAAAGATAGTTTTTGAAAGAATAATTGTTAATCAAGAGCATGAGACATCAAGAGTTTAAAAACCAAGTATGACCCATCAGAAGAAAACACAATTATGTGAGAAAAACCATTTTTTCAATTTTAATTCAAGCAATTAATAATAAAAGAATTGTAGAATAAATATAATTAAAATAGAAGTTACCACAATTATTGGATGAACGGCTTCCTCCGTCGCCCCAGTGATGGTGATTATCTCATTGTAATGGAAACACACTCAAAATAGACTTTCATTGCTCAAAAGGTGCTTACAATGGTAAAATAATAGTAACAAAGAAGAACAGAGACGCTTATAAGCGTTACAGAGAAGTGTTCGTTGCGTTACAAAAGAAGGAAAAGGGAACAGGAGAAAATAACGGAATTGTAGTGCTTTAGAAATAGGACTGCTTGAGGGACTGTATAACCGACAGTATCAGCGACACTCTTCTGGGGACTTATGTTCTTCCTCTTCTTCTTCGCAGCAGAAGGAACTATTTTTCTGTCAACTTTTTCCAGTGCTCTGGATACCTCTCGATGCCTTCCTCCTCGGTTCTCTTGGGTATTTATAGGGTTACTAAACCCTAGAGACTCTTCTTAACTGATAAGGACTCAAATAACACGTCCAAATCAATTTCAAATTTTGTGATATCCGAAACAGACTCAAACTCTGTTTTCCGTCCAGATCCAATTTTTCCGGCTGAAACTCATTGTTGACGTGTGTTTAACTTATTTTGGTTGCTTACTTCACTTTGGGTAAATTAAAATTACCCCAAATCACTAAAAACACGTACACTTCAACTCGCAGGAGTTTCTCCCGAAAACAAATAGGTTTCCCCCATTTTCGGTTTCAAATTCAAAAGAGGGGGTGCCCCCAATCCAACTTGTGGGTGCCTTTAGTAATCTTTCAGGGTGCCTTTATCACTTTTCGAGCCAATTTTTCCAAAATTATTCATTTCTCAAAAATACATACAAAGACCTAAAAAGCCATAATAATTACAAAATCGAACACTATCAAAATAGAAAATCGTGCGTAATTTAGACATAAAAATGTGTCTATCATGAGACTGGACGATCGGAGGCAGCCAAAGCATTAAGGATTTTCTTCACATGAATAAGATAGTCTGTCATAGTTAGGGATCCTTTGCGAATGGTTTGAATATCACGTCGAATATGAGATAATCGTACTTGGGAAGAAGAAGAATATAATTTCTCAAGAGTAGACCAAACATCGCGAGAATTAGTAACCAAAAATACGAGCTATAACACTATCAGAAAGAGACGATATGATCCAACTAAAAACAAATTCATCTTGGAGACGAAAAGCAAGGTAGGAAGGGTTGAAAATTTTGTTGTCACCAAGAAGAGTACGTACATGACCCTCGAGAATAGGTAAAAACTAAGTGTGCATTAGGAGATAAATAGTACCATCAAATTTGATAATAATAAGGTGTTGAATCTTAGTAGTATTAATAGGGTTAGATGATTGGAAAGTGGTTGCATCATCAGTGGAAAAAGCCGTGGGTGTTGAAGTCGGTTTTTTTTATTAGTACCTAAAAATTACTCTTAGGCAAAACAATGTACCGTTTAAGTACTTTCTTTAGATTCCGAAATCAAAATCATACATGACAAACCTAAACCCCGAAAGTAGCCGTTTTGTCCTGCTTCGGTCACAAGGAGAGAAAATAGGTTGATCTTAGGTGAGGGAAGCAGATAAAGTTGAAGGAACTGAGTGTGATAAATTCTGTGTAGAAGTGATGAACTATTGGAGAAATAACAAAGCTTATGAGAGAATGGTAAGCTTGTTATGTTTTCTGAATAGGCTAAACAGCCTATTTATAATATTTTTGGAACACACAAATTCCTTGTAAGTAGTGGAGGTAGTGAGGAGATGGAGAGATGGAGAATATGAGAATAATGATATAACCGTCTTGGAATTTTCGGGAAACCATTACTCCATTACTTCATTAACTGCTTTAACCTTGCCACTACTCTGTAACTTTCTGATCATGGGGTGTTGCCACACTGCATGTTGTTGTAACCACCAGACCAAGACCCCATGAAGAATCCCCCCATGTAATTGTTTTGATTTTTCGTAGGAATTAGTGGAGTCATGGCTTCGAAGCCGTGAGTTTTGTTGTAAACTAATTCTACTAGTGAATTTTACGCCAACTCAGCATGGCAATAGCATATTTGTGGCATGTTTGTAACATGCAATTTATGTTAGCCATAATAGTGCATGTGAGTGTTATAGGTTATAGCTCAGTATTGGTGCTAGTATCAAAGGGTAATGCTGGCATGAGCAAGTGGGATGAGATAGCAAGCATTAACGCGTACAAGGAAAAGGTGAGAAGGGACACTTAGTGCAAACGCTAGCGTTGTTGGCAATGCAAATTAGTTAGTGCTGGTGCTAGCACTGATGCTAGGCCTGAGCGTAGCGCTAATTATCTATCACTGGTATTAGCTGTTGTCCGTTGATATTGGCATATGGGCTAGTCTCAGTCGCATGAGATTCAATATTGGTATTATGCTTGGCCTATGTGCAATGCATATTGAACATATTCAAGGAATTCATCAGTGGAAGTTTCTGACTTGATACAATGTTCGATGCGACTTTGCATTTAGACGGTATGTATCTAATTAGCGTTTTTGTTAAAAAATGGCATAACATCTATTCCGAGTATCCGTAATTTTATATAATCAGTGTTCTGATTAATGCAGATAGTTTGCATGGGCGCACATGAAATAACGATGGTTTAGCCGGGTAAAAGATTGAATATTTGAAGGCGCATACATATATAACAGAGCTACAAGACTAATGTAGATATGAGCTGAATATGTTTTCTCAATTCTCTTGCAGAATGTAAGATAGTAGCATGTATCCATAATTCTGATGTCGGGTCAAAAATTTGTGCATATTTATTTTCATGCTTCTGCACCTAGGTAAAAGCAATATTATAATTTTCTCCCTTGTTAAAAACTCACCATCTACATTAAGTCCTCTTCTTAGTGTGGAACAATAATATTTCGTAGTAAGCACTAGATGGTGACAATCACACTATAGAATTTCAGAAGTTCAAATTTAGAGAACAAGGAGATAACTACTTAGCTTTGCCTCCATGATGTTGTTATAGACTTGTGTTGCTGATGTAAGCTAAGTAAAAGGGATTCACGATCACAAGTCCTTGTGTGATGGGGGCGTGAGCAAACTTCGCCCGCACAAGCTGGGAGCATATCAGGTCCAACGGTGGATTCAATCATCCCTTCATGTATATACTTCTTTTCAACGGCCAGTCTTGGATTCTTAGTCTGTAGTCATGCTCAGATCAACTCTCCCCGGGATGAACCTCAGAAAATTCAACGTATTTGAATTTTAGGGTTCCCTACCTTTGTCTATTTAAACACGCAAATGACTTTAACCATTTTCACTTTCATTCTTTTCTAAAACTCAGAATAGCTTTGTCACAGCAACATGTCTGATAATGATGGTAGCTCGAACCAGGGCAGCTCTTGCATCAAGCGTACCACTTGGATTGCAAGTCCGGTGAGTTTATCTTCATCCCCAATCTCCTCATATAAGTATGATCGTGATGAAAGCTTTAAGATGATACATATTATTTTATTTTTAGGTTTCTCGTGTTAAGAAGGTACCAAAGCGGCGTGTGAATACTAGGAGTCTCAGAGCAATGGTGAACATCCCTTTTTTTCCTTAATAAAAAAAGAGACGTCCCTTCTCTTTAAAAAAAAACATGCATGCTTGTTTATCTGTAACAGGAGATATAGGTTGGACGTATAGAATTGAAAGAAAATGAAGAATTCGTACCAGTGAATGGTGGCTCATATTTTAATATTGATCCCAAGACTTTCCCTAATCCCATGACTTCCCTTGCAAACACCGACTTGAGTCTTCCTGTTCGTGATTACCCCAACGCCGGGCTCCCCTTTGAGTTGGATATAGAATCTTTATCTCGGAAGTATGAAGTGGTGGGGTGATTTGTCATGCCGAAGTTCTATGTGGATCCCTACACGAAAATATGGGAGTAGTATGGGAACATTGCTATAACAAATTTGGTGAAGAATTATCACCTATTCTCGTAACAGCCGTCATAGGACTCTTGCCTATTATTGACGAGATGGATAATACATCTCTGTATAATATCTCGTACTCAAAAATACATGAGTAGGACGAGATGTTAAGTACTTGTGAGGGTCTTCAACATAAGATAGTTGCGTCAGTATCTGGAGAACGTCAGAGAAGATCATGTAGCAACTTTGGCAGAGGAGAATGCCTTGAAGGAAGAGTCATCCAAGATTGAGGAGATGACTCGAGACCTGTAGACTCGTTCGGAGAGATATGAAGATAGGTTGGGAAGTTTGTACAACCGCCATTTCCCTCGACATAGAGATTTATTCTAGGCCATTGGATGAGTAGCGAAACTTTTTTTTTTGTAGTTTGAATAAAGAATGTTTCAAATGATTTGGACAAATGTAGTGGGTTTTGAAATTTGAAATATCATATATATTTTGAAGTTATATTGAACTTGTGAGAGGTGAAGGTGTTTTAGGCATAATATGTCTTGATCCATTTACCATTGACGACTGTCCCTACAGTTCCCCCATTCATGTTTACGTTCTTGTAGTATCGGCTTGGCATGGCCTTGGAGATTACATAAGGCCATTCCCATTTTGGAGAAAATTTCAGAGCAGGCATATCTTGTTGAATATGCTTAGATGTTATAAGTACCATATCCCCTACTTGAAACACCCGTGGTTGTACTGCTTTGTCGTATGCCCTGGAGATTTTGTGTCGATAAGTTTCCACATATTTTTCCTGATATGGCTCGTCTTGATTAAATTACATATAAATCTGCTGCTCGGGATTTGGGTATTTTTCCTGATCTGGCTCGTCTTGATTTAAGTTTCCATATATTTTTCCTGATCTGTCTCGTCTTGTGAAAAGTGCATAATTCATACATTTTAAGTATTATTTCCTTATACTTATTTGCTAGATTTTATGTGAATTACTGTGTACTATTATTACTTTCGAAGTTTATTTGTTTTATTAGGTTACATCCCGGAAACAAGTGAAATAGAGCTTTATAAGAGAGGAATTACAAAATACCCAGTGTAACTCAGTCTACTCCAGGATTTCTACTATCTTTATTATGGAGAATTAAACTACGAATCCAACGGCGAAAGAACGAGGTCATTCTGACTTCGTATGAGAAAGTTACGGGCAAAAAGAGGAGTTAAGATTGTCAGTTCCACGGAACCGACAGTTGAACAGTTTTGATGGGAGAGTGATAAAGGCACCAGACTATTGGATCAGGGATGCCACAATTCAAATGGTGACAAAGACACTATCCAGTTCGTTATGGGCCACCTTCTTCTTCTCAATTCAAATTATGGGTTGTTTGTGAGTGGAGTTGAAGCAGCTGATGCCATTGATGGACGTAGTTGATAGTGATCATGATGATTGCTGGAACAACAGAGAAGTTAGTGATGGTAGTTAGGAAATTGGAAATGATTAAAGAGTGGGTAGAGATGTCTTGGTGGCTCCCAGAGATGATGGATCTGCTGCCGTTCTGTGATTGATAGTTGTTGGACGTGAACTAGCAGTTGGAGCTCGGTTAGCTGCTGGACATGAATACTGCTGGAGGATTTTGTCTGTGATGGTGGTGAGATGCTGCTGCTGGGAAGTCGAAAAGAAGATGGAGTATACGCTGGTTCAAGAATGGATGATATTCATGGAGCTTGCTGTTGACAAGGAATAATGGGAAAACTCAAAGTGATCAAAACTAAAACACGAACAAGAGGCAGCGATGAGCTTAGAAGTGAGGAAATGATGGAGTTAATTGAGATGTTGATGCTGTGGCTCGAGTAGTTCATGGCATGTGGTGTTCATGGCCTGTGGTGATCGGTGATGGATTGATGGCAGTGAGCTTAAGATTAAATAGTGGGTCGTTAGTTAAAGATGGAGGTGCCACTGAAGTTTCGGGAAATGATGAATGGAACACTGATGACTTTGGAAGCTAGTGGACTCAAGTTTTGCTGGTGGTAAGAGCTCGAGCAGTTGGAAGAAGACACTGAAGTAGAGCTCGAGTTAGTAGAGAAGAGCTTGGTGATGCTGTGTGTCGATGATGATTGTGATCTAAGCACCAGGTTCTTGGAAAGAAAGAAGAGACGTGAATGATGGTTGTTTGCTGCCGGAAAAATAGGAAAGAATTTAGTTGTTGCCGTATATATGGTGATGAACGGCTAATGACTGATGCCGAATTATTAGGGAAAGAATTGCTTCTATTGAAAACGAATGGTTGAGATGTGTGTTGAGTCTGAACAAGATTAGGAAAGATTTTCCGTAGGATACAAGGAAATATTTTTTATGCATATTTCCTAATTCAATTAGGATCCCAAAGGCTGGTTGACTCAAGCTCTATAAGTAGAGCATAGTTAATACTTCACGGAGGTGTCCTTACACTACAGAAGAAATTCTCACGTAGCTATACAGAGATAGGAGGACCCGGACATATACATAGAGAGAAAAGAAAGGGAAGATCCAGGGTTGCGCTGGAGCTTGGGGAGATTTCTCCCACTTCTTCGGTTTGATTTAATCATTCTTCTCTAATATTTTTCATAGTTTATAGTAAAACTATGAGTAGCTAAACCTCTCTTGTTGGTTAGGGATGTATTCCTAAGTCGGAAAACATGTTTATTAATTGAATGGCTCATTCTCATATGTTCATAATATTTTTAATATCGTTCATGTTCTACCGTTTATAACGCCATGTATGATTGATTGCTTATTTTTTTGAGTCGCGAATTAAACAAGCATGCATTGATATCTATAGCTAAACTAGGGTTTTTCGATCCGGAATTGTCGAAGGACCCTTGTTACAAGTAGTATAACATAGTTGTTAACGGCGGGATGTTGCCATGCGATTATGTGTAAAAGCGTGACCTAGGTTAAATCCGAGTGGCACTTTGCGCCGGATTGCTTAGAATAACCTCAACTCACAAAGACCATTGCTTTCATTGGGTTAAACTTGAGTGGCATTTGCGCCAAGTTATTCGGTGAAAAGGATTCAAAGAGTGGCGCTTTGCGCTTTTTGATGATAATAGGAGTTTTGCCGGAGTAAACCTGCGTTAGGATGCTTTAGGGTTATTGATATTGAGAATGCATGAATGTTGATTATGATTTGATTGATAACATGTTGGAAGATGGAAGATGAACTCTCTAACCAATATTCTTTATCTCTAATATTCGTTTTAATTAATTTGCTTTAGTATAATTTAGTTATAATCACAACCAAAACCCCCCTGTTTACATAAGTAATCGAAAGTAATTAACAATCACCTGCCTCTCTGTGGGAACGAACTTGCTCTTATTACTATACTTTAATCTATATTTGTGAAGTAAGAACTTGAATTATTTTGGTTGATTAACGACACGACCAAATTTTTGCGCCGCTGCTGGGGAGGCATAGCGGATTGTTATTTCTTTTTGGTTTCTTTCTCTTTTTGTTTTATTTTTATTTTTATTTCTGATTTTTTTTTCTGATTTTTTTTTCCTAACCTAGTTTTGAGAATCTTGTTTCAGATACTTATATCCCATGTACAGTGCACAAGATCAAGCTTATAATGGTAATCAATTTGGTTTTCAATCTCAACCCTATGACAATTTCCAACCATACGGGGAGTATAATCAGAACCAATCCTTTGGTTATGACCAATATTCCACGTACCCTTTTAATTATTCTCATACATGCCAACCTCCTTATAGTAGGTATGTAAGTGAACAATTACAAGGATGGGAGGACAATTACGATTGTGATGGTTTATCTAAATCTACTCTTGATCGTAATTATGATCGTTCACCTATTCAATGGGAGGAGACAAGGTTTAGAAACTCTACCACAAGTAATGGTGTAAGACTACCAAGTTTGAGAGAACTTGATAGAAGGTTTGAGCAATTAATAGATGAAGGGGTATCAGGTGCAGTAATTGCAGCATCTAAAAGAGTTTTGAGAAAGGAACGTGAGCGACGTTATTCTATGGGATACGATGATGATTTTGAACCTTTCGAAAATCCTTACACCAGTGATGACGTTATTCCAACTCCAAATCTGATTTTTGATTGTGTAGTTAACTCAACTCTTGAACTTAATAATGATCATTCACCCATTCAAAGGGAAGAGTTGTATGCAAGAGATTCTACTGTAGTTAATGGTGGAAAGCGTGTGAATTTCAGAAAACTTGCTCAGAAACTATTCAAGTTGGAAGATGACGGAACCCCGGAAGAGCTTCTGGAAGAAATTAGTAGGACCATTCGTATGGAATTTAAACGAAGTTCTGAAAAAGGTTGGGAAACCAATGAAGATTCTTATTACGGTGAGTCTGAAAATGAAGAGGAGTATGTTGAGAATGAAACCTAATTGAGCAATAGTGTGGAAGACCCAATTGAACTTGCCGAGGATGATATTAATAATGTTGATGCCGAGATTCTTGTTGAGGAAGAAACTAATGAAGAAAGGTTAGAAAGTTTGATAGAGGACCAAAATACACAAGAGGTAAGTAATTCATTGGAAATTTTTGAAAAAGATAAGGATCCCATAATTCAAGCGACTTTAGCAGGTTTGACTGAACCTTTGACTATTGATCCATTTCCTTTACCTCGTTTTGGCTTGAATGTATGTACTTCGGAAGTACTATTAAATTACTTTGCTTCTAAATATCCGTTGTTGGAAGTACTTGATTCTCATACTATGCAGGTTAGCAAAGAGGAGTCTATAGAAGTTCCCGAATTCTATGTTCTTTATCCACTTCCAAGTGTAGAAAAGACTAAGTGTGGGGGAAACTTCTATCGAGTGATAACTTCACTATTATTTTATTATACTAATGTTTGTGTGAATTTAATATTTGCAATGCAGATTGTTCTATGGGTGGATCCCTAAATTTTCAGATTATTGGTCTATGGGCGACCAGACAGTCGGGTTAAAGACGTTAAACTAAGCGCTAATTGGGAGGCAACCCATCGGTTTTGTATTTCTACTCTTCTCTTTTGATTTTTCTTTTCATATCAATGTTAGGATTTCCTATCTTGATTTTACATTGGAAGAATCAATTTATATTGAGGACAATGTAAAGTTTAAGTGTGGGGGATTAATTAAGCATATAGAGTTTTTAGGTAGAATTTTTAAATTTTTGTACACTTTTGCATGAAAACCTTCAACTTTTAGATATTTTAGAGTCACTTAGTATACTTCTAGCTACGTTTACATATGGAGTTCTATCCGAAACAACTGAACTTAGAAGTACTAGAGAACTATATTCGGAGTGCTTAATTGTTGAGAGGCTAGAGCTGACAAAAATGGACTTAAATTTCCGGTAGAGAATACAATATTAGAGTTGTTGATCATTCAATACCCATGAGTGAGGCACCAAACCTTCAATTTTCCGTTTAGAGTGTTTCATCTGTGCAAATTCTGGGTAGAATGATGAGATACCTAACCTCGCACCAATTTCAGCACTACTTTTTGATCTCTTGAGTGCTATTTCTATCAATCATGAGGGTGTCATCAGAATTGCTAACTCTATCTTGTAGTCTTGTTTGCAGTTGTCATCATTCTCTCGACAACAACAGGTCCATAGAAACATATCATCATCAACGAGCGGAACATCAAAAATCTAAAGAAAAGTTGAAAACAGACAAGGTGTAAAAGCAACCATTTAAGAAAGAGCAAATTTCATATTCAAATAAAGTAACAACACAATTAAACATGTTGAAGACTTATGAACAAAAGCAAAAGAAATCAAAAGATGTGAGTTATTGAAATTTATGATATCAAGGAAATACAAGTTGAGAAGAATCAAGTGGTAAAGTCTTTATCCCACGGCCATAGTAGTTTCATTATTCATTCTCATTGAAAAAAAAAAAAGAAAAAAAGAAGAAGTTTATCATTGTTCTAGTATATTTGTTTCTGGTATTCAATCAATGAGGCCGTGGGGAAAAAGAAATCTATACAGGAGTTTCTATTAACGATAAATTGATAAAAAGAGTTACAAATTGTCAAGGTTCTACGAAGTTCAAAGAGTTCATCATCTACAGTTGAGACCGAAGACGTTTGTATTGGATGTTGTGAGAATGGTGCTGATTGCCGATCGGATGAGAAGGTAAGTAAGCATTCCCATCCTTGTATAGTGGTTGACTTCCTTTCTTAGAGGTCATTAGAAAAACAAAAAGGGGTTTTTTTTCGTCCCACTTTCTATAGGATAACATCTTCAAATGATTCGGAAGGTTACCTTTCCTTCCTACCATTCAACGTGTGTAGGAATTTTATCTTCATTCCTGCCTGCACACATGTGAGAACCATAAAGTGCGTCTTTTGAGTGTCAAATTCATAAACCCGTATTGGTGAGGCAGAAATATTTGGTCACTCTCGAACCTGGATTCTTTTATTTGGTGGTTTTCTCCTAACTCAAGGATTAAGCATGAAAATAATGTTCTTTATTCTTCTAACTTCTTATTGTTAGTGTGTAGAAACTTTATGTCTTTGTAGCTCTTTGGATGCAGGTGCTTTGGAATACTTAGAAGTTGGAGTAGGTTTTGTGGGTAAATCTCTTGTAAATCCTAACGAGACTATAACTCGTACACTAGGGACACCTAGGGGTTTAAAGGCTTGTTACACATGCTAAGTGTAACCGTTTTCTCAACGAAATGGAGTTGTATTTTAGATTACTGTAGATTTGTAGTTTGCTCGAGAACTAACAAAAGGAAAGTGTGGGGGAATTTGATAAGTGCATAATTCATACATTTTAAGTATTATTTCCTTATACTTATTTGCTAGATTTTGTGTGAATTACTGTGTACTATTATTACTTTCGAAGTTTATTTGTTTTATTAGGTTACATCCCGGAAACAAGTGAAATGGAGCTTTATAAGAGAGAAATTACAAAATACCCAGTGTAACTCAGTCTACTCCAGGATTTCTACTATCTTTATTGTAGAGAATTAAACTACGAATCCAACGGCGAAAGAACGAGGTCATTCTGACTTCGTATGAGAAAGTTACGGGCAAAAAGAGAAGTTAAGCTTGTCAGTTCCACGAAACCGACAGTTGAACAGTTTTGATGGAAGAATGATAAAGGCACCAGACTATTGGATCAGGGATGCCACAATTCAAATGGTGACAAAGACACTATCCAGTTCGTTATGGGCCACTTTCTTCTTCTCAATTCAAACGATGGGTTGTTTGTGAGTGGAGTTGAAGCAGCTGATGCCATTGATGGACGTAGTTGATAGTGATCATGATGATCGCTGGAACAACAGAGAAGTTAGTGATGGTAGCTAGGAAATTGGAAATGATTAAAGAGTGGGTAGAGATGTCTTGGTGGCTGCCAGAGATGATGGATCTGCTGCCGTTCTGTGATTGATAGTTGTTGGACGTGAACTAGCAGTTGGAGCTCGGTTAGCTGCTGGACATGAATGCTGCTGGAGGCTTTTGTCTGTGATGGTGGTGAGATGCTGCTGCTGGGAAGTCGAAAAGAAGATGGAGTATACGCTGGTTCAAGAATGGATGATATTCATGGAGCTTGCTGTTGACAAGGAATAATTGGAAAGCTCAAAGTGATCAAAACTGAAACACGAACAAGAGGCAGCGATGAGCTTGGAAGTGAGGAAATGCTGGAGTTAATTGAGATGTTGCTGCTGTGGCTCGACTAGTTCATGGCATGTGGTGTTCATGGCCTGTGGTGATCGGTGATGGATTGATGGCAGTGAGCTTAAGATTAAATAGTGGTTCGTTAGTTAAAGATGGAGGTGCCACTGAAGTTTCGGGAAATGATGAATGGAAAACTGATGACTTTGGAAGCTAGTGGAATCAAGTTTTTCTGGTGGTAAGAGCTCGAGCAGTTGGAAGAAGACACTGAAGTAGAGCTCGAGTTAGTAGAGAAGAGCTTGGTGATGCTGTGTGTCGATGATGATTGTGATCTAAGCACCAGGTTCTTGGAAAGAAAGAAGAGACGTGAATGATGGCTGTTTGCTGCGGAAAAATAGGAAAGAATTTAGTTGTTGCCGTATATATGGTGATGAACGGCTAAAGACTGATGCCGAATTATCAGGGAAAGAATTGCTTCCATTGAAAACGAATGGTTGAGATGTGTGTTGAGTCTGACAAGATTAGGAAAGATTTTCCGTAGGATACAACGAAATATTGTTTATGCATATTTCCTAATTCAATTAGGATTCCAAAAGCTGGTTGACTCAAGCTCTATAAATACAGCATATAATACTTCACGGAGGTGTCCTTACACTACAGAAGAAATTCTCACGTAGCTATACAGAGATAAGAGGACCCGGACATATACAGAGACAGAAAAGAAAGGGAAGATCCAGGGTTGCGCAAGAGCTTGGGGAGATTTCTCCCACTTCTTCGGTTTGATTTAATCATTCTTCTCTAATATTTTTCATAGTTTATAGTAAAACTATGAGTAGATAAACCTCTCTTGTTGGTTAGGGATGTAGTCCTAAGTCGGAAAACATGTTTATTAATTGAATGGCTTATTCTCATATGTTCATAATATTTCTAATATCGTTCATGTTCCACCGTTTATAACGCCATGTATGATTGATTGCCTGCTTATTTGAGTCGCGAATTAAATAAGCATGCATTGATATCTATAGCAAAACTAGGGTTTTTCGATCCGGAATTGTCGAAGGACCCTTGTTACAAGTAGTATAACATAGTTGTTAACGACGGGATGTTGCCATGCGATTATGTGTAAAAGCGTGACCTAGGTTAAATCCGAGTGGCACTTTGCGCCGGATTGCTTAGAATAACCTCAACTCACAAAGACCATTGCTTTCATTGGGTTAAACTTGAGTGGCATTTGCGCCAAGTTATTCGGTGAAAAGGATTCAAAGAGTGGCGCTTTGCGCTTTTTGATGATAATAGGAGTTTTGCCGGAGTAAACCTGCGTTAGGATGCTTTAGGGTTATTGATATTGAGAATGCATGAATGTTGAGTATGATTTGATTGATAACATGTTGGAAGATGGAAGATGAACTCTCTAACCAATATTCTTTATCTTTGATATTCGTTTTAATTAATTTTCTTAGTATAATTTAGTTATAATCACAACCAAAACCCCCCTGTTTACATAAGTAATCGAAATTAATTAACAATCACCTGCCTCTCTGTGGGAACGAACTTGCTCTTATTACTATACTCTAATCTATATTTTTGAAGTAAGAACTTGAATTATTTTGGTTGATTAACGACACGACCATCTTGCTGCTGCGATCCTGGCTGATGGGACTTTAAGTTCTGCCTGTAGGACTGCGTCGCCCCCATATACAAGAAAATATGGTGAGGTCCCTGTATAACTTCTTGGAGAAGTTCTGTATGCCCACAAGGCAATAGGTAATTGTTCAAGCCATGTTCTTGGGTGGTCATAGACAGTACGACTTAGAATTCTGATGAGGGTCTTCTTGGTGCTTTCGGCTTGCCCATTTCCTTGGGGGTAGTATGGTGTGGAGAATAACTTCTTGACGCCATATCCCTCGATTAGTTCTCGTACGTGTTTATTTTCGAATGAAGTACTATTTTCTGTTATGATGTGCTTTGGTATCCCGAATCTGCATAGTATAGTTCCTTGATGAAGGCTACTATGGTTGCTCCTGCTTCGACCCATTTTCTTTGACAAGGATGGATTGATTTTACCAATGAGATCAAGTCCCCAGATATAACATAACCAAGGGCTTCTTACTAAGTGAAGAGGAAGGCAAGGTGAGCGGATGAGGTTGTTGTGGATTTGACATTGGTGGCCTTTCTGAACAAATGAAGTTGCATCATCTTCCATGGTTGGCCAATAATATTTCTCATGAACTTGGAGAAATAATTTTCTATTTCCCTGGTGCTCCCCTTCTTGCATTTCTTTCTGTCTATTTCTCATGACATTATCTTGGTATTTGACGTACGGGTCTCGCCAGTCCCCATCATGATGTATAGTTAGTACTTCTGATTGATGTGGCGGGATTTGACTATTAGGGCAAGACTCCTGCAACAATTAGGAATGGGTCTCCATGGAGGGACAATAATACCCAAGACGTTGGAGACGTCTGTACAGGGTTACTACTAGTGTTTGTCCATACATTTCACGGTGTACTTGTATAAGTTTCCCTGGACTTCATCATCTCTTAGATATCTTGATAGAGATCCATCCGAGTTTCTATGATATAATAATCCATGCAAACATGAAGAAATTCTTCAAATCTTTGAGATTAACTTTTCCTTGGCTATGTGAGTTACTAGGATCTTGGATAATAGGCGTCCTCCAGTCGTTGGTTTTTTCTTCATTATGCTTGTCCATCAAGGTTGAAGGCATGGTACGCCTCTATGCGGTGAGGGTTGTCTCCGAGTCTTTAAACTGAAGTTTTGAAGCTAAAGTTGCCTAGAATTCAACATGTATGTTGTTGGCGTATCCCGTATGTATGATTGTCGCCTCAAAAAAGTGAGTTATGAGCTTCTGTGCTTTCACCCTATACGGGATTAAGGTTGGTTCTTTGAGATAATATATCCAGTTCATCTGGTTCACTATTAATTTGAGTCTCCTATTATTCCGAGACGTGTAGCTCCAGCTTTTTTTTGCTAGTGACAATCCTAGTAGGAAAGCTTCATATTCGGCAGAGTTGTTAGTACACTTGTAATCTAGCTTGAACGAATACGATAAAACTTCGCCAGTTGGTGAGACTAACACAATACCGGTGATAAGTGCATAATTTACATATTTTAAGTATCATTTCCTTAGACTTATTTGCTAGATTTTGTGTGAATTACTGTGTATTATTATTACTTTTGTAGTTTATGTATTTTGTTAGGTTGCATCTCTGAAAGAAGTGAAATTGATCTCTACAAGGAAGAATTTTCAAATACCCAGTGGAACTCAGTCAATTCTTGTAGAAAATTGAATTACGAAGCCAATAGAAAAAGAACGAGGTCATTCTGAGTTCGTATGAAGAAGTTATGAGCAAAACCGTGAAACCAACTTGAATTTGTTATCTGTTGGGCCTTATTGGGCCTGCGTGGGAAGAGAAATAAGAGAAGCGTTTTGGGCTCGCCTTTGACGTGAAAATTAGGGTTTTTGTTGGTTTTTGAGGAGGTTAAGTTTCCTAATTGGATAAGGATCAAAAGGAGGTGGAAGAGTTTAATGAGATTAGGTTTCCTAATTGGATAAAGATCAAGAGGAGGTTACCAAAGCCTATATAAAGGGGAGCCTAGATACAAATTTCAGACACAACTTCTTACAGATAGAAATTATTATTTTCTTAATCATTTTTTAATGACCTTTAAGAATGTCATGTCTAGCTAAATCTCTTTGTTAGGGTGAAAGGATGAACTTGTAGAGATTGATTTTTTTGTGTTTCAAAACAAGGTTTTTTAACTATAAAAACTTAATGTTAATGTTTTGTCTCTCTCTTAATGTTTTATCTATCTTTATGATTTTTCATGTTCTATACCACGTATAGTTCAATGTTTGATTAGTAGAAGAACTCGTTGAAACCTTGTCTTAAATCGATTTATGAATAATCTTTGACTATTTATGCCACGTATACTTAGTGCTTCAAAATTCTACCTTAGGTTGAGAACAAACAATTCTTTTTGAAAATTCTTTTTGAAAATTCTTTTCTTCGATTCTTAAACGAAATATCTTCCGTGTATTAGTAGCTAGATTTTTTATTTTGCACGAGTAAAATTGATACCCTTTTTGACGAATGCAAGTAAACCCTAATCTATAACGGATTTCCGAAACCTTAACGCTTTTCTATTATTGATTTCAATCTTCGTTAAATAGTTTTAATTTATTCATTATTTTAATTCTTTATAAAAATCGGAAAAACATCTTTTGACCTGAAAGTTACTTGAATTAATTAGTATAAGTAATACACACTCCTCATGGGAACGAACCACATCTGCTCTTGTCTACATCTTTCGACACTGTGCGCTTGAGGTAAAACAAAGTTGGTTTTCCGAAGCATCAACCCCCCCTAGTATTGTTACTAGGGGTAGCAGAGCCATCGAAGTATAAATCCAGGCCTCTTCTTCGGCAAGTGAGATGTCTGGGAATTCTCTGGGTACGTCTTCATGTGTCATGGTATCATCTTCCCCTGGAAAAGCTGCGAGCAGGTTTGCAACCTATTGTCCTTTTTTATTTTTGGAGATACGCATGATATGTCAAACTCTGAAATTTGTAACAACTTTTTTGTTGCTCGCCCTATAAGAGCAGGTTTTGACAGTAAGAATTTTATAGGGTTATCCTTAACTACCTTATTCGCCAGTAAGTAATGTCGAAATTTTTGAATGGCATGTACCAGGGATAGACATGCTATTTCAACCTTGGGATATCTCAGCCCCGTATCTCTCAATCTATGACTAAGGTAGTAGATGGGACATTCGTTCCCCATGTCATCTTCTTGAGCCAATAGGTCTCCTATGGCAACTTCGTTGAAGGATGTGTAGAGGAGTAACGGTTTTCCCGAAGTTGGAGATTTCATAACAGTTGGTGACAACAATAATTGTTGGATTTGGTGAAATGCCTTTTGTTGTGTAGACGACAAGACAAAACTCTCATCTTTCTTTAGTAGGGGTGTAAATGAAGCAACAAACTGAGCTAGTCCTGGAATAAAACATCGAATATATGATACCTTTCCCACAAAGCTTTTAAGTTTCCTTGCAGTGCGCGGTGGTGGCATGGTTATGATAGCTTGTGTTTTAGTCGGGTCCACTTTGATCCCTTCTGTTGTTATCTAAAATCCCAGAAACTTCCAAGACGAGACACCAAAGGTGCATTTCATAGGATTCATCTTCAATTGGTATACACGGCATCTCTCGAAGACTTGACGCAGTATGTCCACGTGAGATGCTCTGGTTTTGGATTTTACTACTATGTTATCGACATAATCTTCTACTTGCTTGTGCATCATGAAAGATTGATGTCATGGCCCTTTGGTAAGTTGCACCAGCATTCATTAATCCGAAGGGCATCACCGTGTAATAGAAGTTCCTGATAGGGGTTCGAAATGCAGTTTTCTCAGCATCGAACGCGTACATTTTTATTTGATTGTAACCATTATAACCATCCATGAACGAGAACATTCCGGGTCTACTGGTCGCGTCCACAAGCATGTCGATGTTCGGGAGAGGAAAATCATTCTTGGGGCAAAACTTGTTTAGGTTCCTGAAGTCCAGACAACATCTTATTTGACCATTCTTTTTCTTGATAGGGAAAACGTTGGCTAACCATGTAAGGTGTTCGATGGCTTGATGATGCCCGCTGCTAGCAATTTCTGAATTTTGATCTTAATTTGTTCTTTAACTTCGTGTATGAATTGTCTATGTTGTTGTTTGACTAGTTTGGCGTCAGGATCAACGTGCAGGTAATAGGTCATCAGTTTACAATCTAACCTGGCATTTCTTCATAGGTCCAAGCAAAGACATCTTGGTATTCTTTGAGTAGACTGATGAGTACCGTCTTTTCTTCTGGTGACAAGGATGAGCTGACTATAACATGCCGTGGATTTTCTTCTGTTCATAGGTTGATGGTTTTGAGCACATCAGCCGTGGCATCCGTCTCATCTTGTAATTGTTGTGGCGCTTCTTGAACCTCTTAATGATATGGCTCCTCGCCGCGGTCTCATATTTGTGGGCGGGTGTTGATGGTGGATTTTTGACAAGGGAGAAAATTGTAATACTCCTCTTGTAATGCTGTTTCTTTTCTAGCTGCAAAAGCATGAAGTAAATATGCCTTAATTTTTGACAAGCATCAGATTTATGAATATTACTCATTTCCTACATTCTGCGAGAAATTCGAGAAAGGATATTCAACTCCTGGCTAAGTTGTCCCTGTAGCTTTTTTTTGCATATATATGCACCATAGAAATTTCAGAGCTATAATCAATTAAATCCTCGTTATTTCATATGTATCCATGCGAACTACTTGTATAAAACAGAACATATTGGTTAAACAAAGTTGTGAATATTCAGAATAGAGGTGATGTCATAGATGAATGAAAACGCTAATTAGATTTATACCATCTAATTGCAGAGTCGCATCAAACGTCATCTCAAGTTGTAAACTTCCACAGCTGAACCTCTTGAATATATTTTGTATGCACTGCACAAAAGTTAACCATAAATACAAAGAATTAAATCTTACCAGACTGAGAAACCCTAAATAGGCCATAGTCATAGTCACGGCATTAGCAAATGAAAATACTAATGGCATATAGGCAATAGCTCTGGCATCAACAAGTACAGGCCTTAATAAGCCCTAGCCATGATTCCTAGCACAAACGTGTCAAACTGACAAGGCAAAAACGCGTCAAACTGTCATATTTTGTAACTTCCTTTTCATGGGGTGTCTCCACGCCCATGTTGCTGTAACCACCAGATCAAAACCCCAACGTTTAATCCCTCTATTATGATCTGTTTAATCCCGCTCTGGAATCTTCGGCGAACCATTACTCTATTAACTGCTTCATCCTTTCCACTACTTTGTAACTTCCTTTTCATGGGGTGTCTCCACGCCCATGTTGTATAACCACCAGATCAAAACCCCAACGTTTAATCCCCCTATTATAATTTGATTTCTCGTAGAGTTAGTAGAGACATAGACTCAAAACACGTGAGTTTGTTGTAAGATAATGCTATTGCTGATTTTATGTCAACACAGTATGATTATGGCCAAGTATCGGCGTTAATAACAAGGGGGAAGGATGAAACGAGCATAAGTACAAGAGTGAAAAGCTAGAAGACTGGCAAAGGGAAAAGAGGGAAAGGCTTGCATTGGCTAACGTTGTGATACTGGCAGCGCTAACTAGTTAGCCCCATTTATTCCCCAGTGCTAGTTGTTGGCCGTTTGGCGTATTGGCAATTGTTGGCTTTTTCTGTCCTTTTTGACACATGTGTATGCTACTTTTTGGTGTTGGGAATGTAGATAGGGCTTTTCCAGGGATAACGCTTGCTAGTTCCATGGTTATTGCTTATGTATCACTAGATTTTGGCGTTTATTAATGTTATGGCCATATTTATGGCCTATTTAAAGTTTGTCGCATGAGATTTAAGGTTAGCATTATGCTTAACTTTTATGCAGTGCATGCAGAACATATTCAAGAGATTCATCCATGAAAGTCAGCAACTTGAGATTATGCTTGATACGACTCTTCAATTAGATGGTATGCATCTAAATTAGCGTTTTTATCCAGATATGGCATAACCTCTATTATGAACATTCGCGATTTTGTGAAATCATCATATTCTGATTAATATAAATAGTTTATATTGATGCACATGAAATAACAAGGTTTTAGCTAGGTAAAGCCTTGGAATTTCGGAAGTACATAAATATCTAAAGACCTACAGAGCTAATTTAGCCATGAGATGTATATGCATTCTCAATTTTCTTGCCGAATGTAAAATAACAGCATGTATTCATAATTCTGATGCCGGGTCAAGAATTTATACATATTTGTTTCATGCTTCTGCAGATAGGCGAAAAGTAATATTATAATTTTCTATTTTGTCAAAAATCCACCATGAAAATTAAGTCCCCTGCTTAGCGCAGAACAGTAATGTTTCGTGGTAAGCACTAGATGGTGATTCTTTTTTACTTATATAAGTAAAATTAATTAGCAAGCTTAGTTACCCGATATTACCAGGAATTTTGATTCGGTGCATTGATACCGAACAATTGCTGACGGGACAATGGTTGATGTACCAGTGCTTGCAAGTGATAAAGCATCGTCTATAGAGTGTAAGCTAGTGAGGCGTGGCTGATTTCTATGACAGAGAGACTGAAATTGACCCATGTACAGCATGAGACCATGGCTTCAAAGAGGAAACCCTTGTTTGACTTGAATTTGGAAACCATTTACTATAAGAAATGAGTAAACCCTTTTTTTTATTCTCTCTCTCTTCACCGTATACACATTTTCCTACTTTCCCTTTCTCTTCAGCGGCGCCAGAAGCAGCTCTGTTACCGGTAGATTAACGCCGACGATATTCCGTCCAATTTCCGGCCGGCTTTTGGTTAGTTTTTTTTTTACTCTTAAGTGAGTTAATACTCACATTTTTTGTTTTCCTCTTTTTTTTTGACATGAGTGGTTGCTCACCTTTTGAATTGTTGTTGCTTGCTTCATTGCATAAGCATGCTATTGACTTGCTATTGATCTTCCCTGGAAAGTTTCTTGTGGGTGAACTCCAACTCCATAATTATTGTCTATGATCGTGATAATCCTTCATTGTCTTCAATGCAACGTTGTTAAGCTTTGACCAGGTACGCCAGAGTTTATAGTATATTTTATTTTATGTTGGTTTTAATTTATATACATAAGCATGTATTTGCATATTAGTACTATATAAAAATAGAACCAAACCTTGTGCATGATTTCCCAGTAGTTGACATGAACGTTATCCGAACTCGTTGTAGATGTCGAACGATCATGAAGACAATGCCACAACTGCTTCATGTCGTGGCGGCAGAAAAATCTCTGATATTACATCTCTATACGATGTGCCCATCATTCATGATAAGCTCTTTGATGGTGTTATTGAAGAGGGTGGTGGCTCTGATTATGTTGGAACTTTTATTTCGAACATTAATAGCGCTCCTCAGCTTCAGAGTTTTTATCCACTGTCTCTTGTCAGATATTGTTTGCAGAGAGGGGAATAATGCCTTCATTTGTTTATTTTAAGACGTTCCAGACTCCTCAGTCTAAATGAAAAGGATGGGATAAAGTTATGTTGAAGAATCCTCAGGTGAAGCAGGTTTTAGAAAATGCCAAGATATTCCATGTAGTGCAAGTGTCCGAGACTTTGAATATTATCAAGGACACGAATGGTCTGCTTGCATTTGCCTCTCGTTGGTGTGGTCCAGCTTATTCAGCAGTATGTGCTTGGGTGAATTAACAATCACCTTGGAGGACGTGGCAGTCTTGCTACGACTTCCTATTGTTGGTAACATTCTACTTGAATGGTCTGAGGAGGAGAAAAAGCATGGCATCATCCTTGTTCAGAAAATAGAAGACTTGCATAAGTCTAGTCGTTGTAATAACAATAATTATTCGGCTTGGGTTGACCATTGGTGGAATGGAAGTATAAGTATCGACGACCTTGCTATTGATGACCCTTTATGCATTGCTGCATTCCTTTTACTTTGGCTTTCCAGAGACGTATTCGAAGATTCTCCTGGTGGTCAAGTAAAGTCTTCACTTGTTCCGCTTGTTGTTGTGCTCGCTAGTGGAAAGACTCTTCTCCTTGGTAATCTGTTTCTTTGCTCTTTGTACTTGCATTTGAATAGTTTCATTCGTGACATGAGAGTTTCTAATTGTCATGCCAAGATAGAGTCTTTTATCCACGTTATGTGTATGCAAGCTTGGCTGTGGGAACATTTTCCTGAATATGCGCCAAATACCAAGCCTTCTTATCCGAGTACAGAGATGGAGTATGCTAGAATACTTCGTTGGAGTAGGAAGAAACCTTCTTATGTTAGTCTCATTAGTTTAATGGACAATGAAAAGAAGGTGAATTTCAGACCTTGGGGTTCGAATCTTCCACATTTGATTCCATCTAATACCTTTGCTGAGAGCCATGATATTTTCCTACGCTCTGGCCCAAGTGATGAAGATAATATTGTTACAATCGGTGAAGCTACTTTTATGAGTAGTTGTACTCCTGGGTATATTCTTGTTGTTCACGACGATAGTTACGTTATGCAAAGGTATATCATTGATAGAGCGTCTTGGAAATTGGGATTTGATCAGAATGTTCCTCACTACCGTACCGAGGAGCCTCCCATAGACGTACTTTATCGATCCGAGGGTTTCCATACCATTCCTGGTTGCAGCGTTCCTTTCCTCCAGGATGACTGAAAATGACGTGTCACTGATAAATACGTTAGTTTCTGGGATGCACAACTTACCCTCCTTGATAACTTCGTGAATGGTGAGCTTTCTAGTATACATGGTGTGGCTTCTGAACATGAGTTAACAGATTGAACGAACTTGAAAATTACTTCTGGAGCGAGGCATGATTCGATTGTCAACTTTACACAGGTATCTCGAACCATCTCTTAGTTTACTCTCCATCTTTCATTTAGTATTTAAATGGCTAACTTGTTGTGTTTTTTTTTGTAGTCGTGGTTCCCGGAACACTCTGCACCTGATACTGCAATCAATGTTATTCCATAATCTGGGGAGAAGAGGCCATGGATACTTTTGTCTGGAAGTGGAGACCGTCATTGGAAGAAGGTAAGCGACTGGTATTTTCTCTTATTCTTTTTTCCTGTACGAAGTATAATTATATCTTGGCAAACACCTTTGTATAGTCTGGGAGCATAACTCGTCAAGGTGACTTGAGTATTCAACATTTCAAGTCTGGCATCCCAGTTATGATTGGCTCCTCGACACCTTATGTTGGAAGTGAAATTTCTTCTGAAAATTCTTGAGTTGTGGAAATTTTCATCGTGCTGGACTTAATGGATTTTGACTCTTAAAATCATCATTCTTAGGTGACTAGAAACATGGATACTATAGTATCAGAAGGTACCGTTGTAGTTGGAAGTACTGAGGAAGAAGACCAATATGACAACGGACCTGAAATATCATCCCATACTGAAGTAGCTGAAGAATCTGAATCTGAGAACGAAGAACTCGGTGGTGAGTCATATTATGAGATGCCTTCTACATCTGTTGGCTTTTCATAGCTCCAGATAAGTTTACTCCAATGTTTTAGAGTTACAATGGCATGATTATAACTCTCAAACCACAAAATATGTAGAATCATACATGATTTCATGAAAGACTTTAACAATTTTTGCAGTCAGAAAAACCCAGATTCAGGTCTTCTTACTGTAATAGCCATAAAATCTTCGTCCGAAGTCGGAATGAGGTGGTTGACCTCTCATTCTTTAGATAAGAGATAAAGCTAAATTCTGTAGAAATAATTTGTTAATGTTGGAGTTCATTTTATAGGTGAAAAAGACCTGAAACCAAGTGTCCAGAACTTTTCCAGGCATAATTCTGTGGGTTTTCAACTAAATCATAAAGTTGGAAACACTTTTTAACTCATTATCTCCGTAATGTATCCATTTTTCAGGTTACAAGCCTCAAATCCTGGGAAAATTCCTTGAAAACTAGTTCATCACCTTCAGAATATATATTTTCCACTTGTCCAAGAGTCTCAGTTACAAGCCTCAACTCCTGGGAAAATCTATCAACTTCATGTCTAGCTCTTGTGACCATATCCAAGTTATAAGATACGTATTTCTCCTACAAATGCTTTCAATATCATCTAAATGACACCGAAGCCGTGAGACATTACATTCAGCTCTTCAGCCTCCCAGGGCATCCTTCCAGTCTTGAAGCACCACATCATAAATGTCTCTACGGGGAAGGGAAACCATCTCACGCACAGTCGACACAATATAGATACATTCTTCTCCAGAGTACAATAGCTTTGGGGGTTACCCATAAAGAAATGACCAAACTTCTTCCATATCTTGGTATACAGCTCAACATAGGGAGACGGAACAGTGCAACCCCCAATACACACGTATCTGAGTCGAGTTCTATCAAAGTGGAAGTCAAAACGAACTCCAACGTTTGGATATTTGATTGGAACAATCTCAATCATATCAGCGTTTTGTACAATGACGCTACTAAGAGTGCTTTCTTCAACAACCATGGCAGAAAACTCGATTGTGATTCTAATGCGGAAAAGACATACCACTAGCATCATGGTTCATGGAAATCTCCAATCCTTCATCTACAAGTTCATCTCTCTGCTTTGGTTCATTCCCCCCCTGATGAACTTTATTGTCTAGCATCATAGTTCATGGAAACACTTTTAACTCATTATCTTCGTAATGTAATCGTTTTTCAGGAGGGGAATGAACCAAAACAGAGAGATGAACTTGTAGATGAAGGATTGGAAATTTCCATGAACCATGATGCTAGTGGTATGTCTTTTCCTCCTTAGAATCACAAGCGAGTTCTTTCTGTTGTGGTTGTTGAAGAAGCACTCTGAGTGGCGTCATTGTACAGAACGCTTATATGATGGAGACTGTTCCAGTCAAATATCCAAATGCTGGAGTTCATTTTGACTTCCAGTTTGATGGAACTCGACTTGGATACGTGTGTATTGGGGTTTTCACTATTCCGTCTCCCTATGCTGAGTTGTACACCAAGATATGGAAGAAGTTTGGTCATTTATTCATGGGTAACCCCCAAAGCTATCATACTCTGGAGAAGAATGTATTTATGTTGTGCCGACTGTGCGTGAGATGGTTTCCCTTCCTCGTAGAGACATTTCTGAGGTGGTGCTTCAAGACTGGAAGGATGCCCTGGGAGGCTGAAAGAGCTGAAAGTAATGTCTCATTGCTTCGGTGTAATTTAGAAGATATTGAAAGCATTTGCAGGAGAAAGGCGTATCTTATAACTTGGATACGGTCACAAGAGCTAGACATGAAGTTGATATATTTTCCCAGGAGTTGAGGCTTATAACTGAGACTCTTGACAAGTGGAAAAGATATATTCCGAAGGTGCTGAACCAGTTTTCAATGATTTTTTCTAGATTTTTCTGAGTTTTATAGGTTTTCTGATATATATGGCTTTTTGAGATTTTGAGATTTTATTTTGAGATTTTGAGGTTTTATTTTGAGATTTTGAGTAGGTAGGGATTTGTTTGAATGACTTTCAAAGATATACTTTTTTTAAAAGAAAAAATATTTTGTTTGATAAATAAATTGAAATCCTAAGTATGAATACAAGATATTGCAAACATTTTGGAGGAATTACAAATATTCCATAAAACAGGGAAATATTGTGGGGTGGTGGTAGACTTCTTTAAACGTTGTGAGCTTTAATCCACTTTCCATGTATGACCACTCCTTCTGACTTTTCAGTATTGACAAGCTTGTAGTAACCGCCGATTAATGCTTAAGTGATAAGATATGGCTTTTCTTCAGGAGAGGCTGTAATTTTTCCCACCGTATCTCCGACATGGAAGGAATTGGGTCCAGGCCCCTTATTTTCATGACATGTCTTATAAATGACCGGGTTATTAATTTCTATGTCTCCAGTAGAGACAATCCATACACATTTGATAAAATTTTGAAAAGTATCAGCTTCCCATTCACATCGCCGAGTCAGAGTAGGGTTGATATCCAGGTCAAGTCCCCAAGCTTTGATGGGACATGGGATCGCTGGTTGCAAAGGAGTTTATTAGTTATGATTTACTTGTGTGTGAAACCTTCGGAAGTATGATGTCATGTCCTCTCCTGGCAGCTGCTTCACATCCAGATTCATTGTGCGGTGAAACTCGTCTCATAGGCAATCTTCGAATTGTTGGTTTGTTTGAGAGTCTTGGAAGTGTTGGCGCTGGCGAAGGAGCTACACCTGATTCCATCTTGTTGCTACGGACCCATGGGAATCCTAGAATCATGTCAAAGTTTGGATCCTCCTTGACAATGTGAAACTTGGTATGCATCTGGGCGTCACCTATTTTTACCTCAAGAGTGATGTAGTCGTAGGCACTCCTGGACTTCCCTTCGGAATTCTTGATTACGGTTGACGAGTGTGTGGCTTCGTGCCTGGAAATTCCCGTGACTCTCAGAGTCTTGATAGTGATGATATTGACATAAGTGCCTACATCGATGAGTGCTTGCTCGAATTCGGTTTTTTTGAGACGAGCGGTGGTGAGAAGTCCCCACTGGTGGGACGGTTGCCTTCACTGGTGGGACGGTTGACAAACACGTGGAAGTGAAAGTATTTTGGATTTGACATGTCCTTTTCAGTTGGTGGGTGTCGTACAGGCGGTAACTTGATAGCTCCATTTTGTACCCATAATTCCAACAGTTCGAGGACTTCCTCCATATGGAAGGGAAAGTCTGGGATTGTTGTATCTGTCTTGGTTTATTGTGTCTGACGCGGAGTCTTGACTTAACTTTGTCCTTGAAATAATATCGTCGTTGTTACCGGGGATGATGCAGTACGCTTATTCTATGATGCTGATTGTGGTGTTGCTTTTCTATTGCCCCCTTCTTCAGTGATAACACCTATGGAGTGTTGGGTAGAATGTTGTTTGTTCACAAGACGTCTACTTCCACGGATGTCTCCATGGCTTTCTTCTCTGGAGGGTCTTGTTCTTTCCAACAAAGCCGGAGCATTTGTTCTGACCTCTTGGAGGACTCATGTAGCTCAGAGAAGGTTTGAAATCGTAAATTTTCTATCAAAGCACGATAAACAGGAATCATATCGTTGATGCAAAGCTCCACCAATTGTTGTTCAATCACGTTCTAGTCATCGCAGTCAAGAGCTTGTGTTCTGAAATTCTTCACGTATTTGTTGAGATGCTCGTTGTTTCTATGGAACATCCTCCCCAGATCCGAGAGAGTGATTTCCTTAGAGACAAAGAAATACTTTTTATAAAAGGCATCAACCATCTAAGACAAACTATAGTATTGTTGGGGGGGAGGTTGTTGTACCAGGTATAAGATCTTCCCGTAAGAGATTTGGAGAATTCTTTGAGCCGCAACAGTTGATTATATGCATACACTCCAAATGATTCCAAAAAATTGAGAAACATGTTCTCAAGAGTTTCCGGTGCCATTGTACAATGAAAACGGTGGAAATGAATATCCGCTCGGGAGTGCGATCCTCTGAATTTCTGTTGGATAAGGGGTTTGGTGTTAAGGGAAAGTTATCTGGTCGGCGCCAGAAACCGGCAGGAGTTCGCCAGCGGCAGTCGGGCGATGATGACGCCGTCGGAAGAAAAAGTTATTGCTGCTGGACAGAGAGAGAAGAGAGAGAAGGCCGGTGGTGGTGATGGAGAGAATAAAAATAATAATAAGGGTTTGCTCCCTTTTATAGTGATTGGTTTCTAAATTTTGGTCAAACAAGGATTTCCTATTTGAAACCATGCTTCTGTGTTGCACACTGGTCAATTTTGGTCTCTCCATCATACATATCATCCACGCTTCGCTAGTTTACGCTCCCCAGATGATGCTCTATCATCTTACAGGCACTACTGCATCAACTATTACACCTTCGATTATTCAACATTGTCGGAACGCCATCAAATCTGAACCTCTGGTAATGTATGACAAACCAAAACCTTTTGATTTATTTTGCTTATAATAGTAAAATAGAAAAAATCACTATCTAGTTCTTACCACGAAACATTATTGTTCCGTGCTAAGCATGGGTTTTAATGTTGATGGTGGATTTTTGACAAGGGAGAAAATTGTAATACTCCTCTTGTAATGTTGCTTTTTTCCTAGCTGCCGAAGCATGAAGTAATTATGAATTAATTTCTGACAAGCATTAGAATTATGAATACTACTTTTATCCTACATTCTGCAAGAAAATCGGGAAAGGGTATTCAGCTCCTGGCTAAGTTATCCTTGTAGCTCTTTTTGCATATATATGCACCATAGAAATTTCAGAGCTATAATCAATTAAATCCTCGTTATATCATGTGCATCCATGCGAACTACTTGTATAAAACAAAAAATACTGGTTATACAAAATTGCAAACATTCAGAATAGAGGCAATGTCATAGATGAATGAAAACGCTAATTAGATGCATACCATCTAATTGCAGAGTCGCATCAAAGATCATCTCAAGTTGCAAACTTTCACAACTGAATCTTTTGAATATGTTCTGTATGCACTGCACAAAATTTAAGCTTAAATGCTAACAATTAAATCTCATCAGACTGAGAAACCCTAAATAGGCCATAGTCATAGCCGGCATTAGCAAAGCCAACGCTGATGGCATATAGGCAATGTCTCTGGCATCAACAAGTACATGCCTTAGTAAGCCCTAACCATGATCCCTAGCACAAACGCATCAAACTAACAAGGCAACAAAAGCACGCAACATTACTAGCCGCAGCGCTAACACCTACTGCTGCCACTACCGCGCCCATTACTGCTTCTGCCGTGTCATTCCTCTTCGCTTGTGCCAGCACCATTTTTTTTGTCGTTAACACCACGATAAGTTAGCACAAAATTTACTAGTAACATTATTTTACAACAAGACTCATGGCTTTGAAGCCATGAATTCACCAGATCCTACGAGACATCAAATCATATTACATGGGGGGATTAAACATGGGGTTTGGGAATGGTGGTTACAACAACATGTGCGTAATAACACCCCATGAAAAGGAAGTTACAAAGTAAGTGGTAATGGTTGAAGCGGTTGAAGAGACGATTGAGTAATGATCTGGAAGTTTCTAGAAACTTTCCAAGACAAAGTGGATGGTTTCTCCCACAACCTCCATCTCTCCATCTCCCCACTACCTCCACTACTTTACAAGGAAAGTGTGTGATCCCAATTACTATAAAGAGGTTACTTAGCCCATTTTAAACACAAAATGAAGAACAAATAGAAAATCATTCTTAAAGCTCTGTTATTCTCCACCTCTACATACCATTCAACACGGACAAATTCCTTCAACTTTCTTCACTTCCCTCCCCTAAGATCAACCCATCTCCTCTCTTTGTAACCGAAGCAAGACGTTAACAGACATTCTTCTTGTTTGGATTCATTTTGTACGGTTTTGATCCTCGAACTTAAAAAGTACTTTAACATCATATTAAAGTGGCGTGATGTAGACCTTGTTGGATGGTTTGACGGCGTCGACTTATGGTATGAAGAATTCAACATCATATTTTGGAGTGTAGGCTGATGGTGACGCTGTTATGTGTATGATTTTCCCGTTCAGCATTGATGATAGGTGGAAGGGACAACTTTGTTGTCATGTAACCATGGGCGCCTTAGTATCATGTGGTATTTGATAAGCTCATAATTTACATTATTTGGATATCAATGTCTATGCTTTTCTTAGCTAGTTTCCTTGTATTTTTGGTATAATACGTTTGTTTTGAGGTTTATAGGTCATTTAGAGCCACATGAAGTGAAAGAAGAGAATTAAAGGCACAAGACATTGCTCGGTGGCATTGGGATTTAAATGTATCTCCTTCAGAAAGGGTTTCACCATAATGTCCATAGACGGCTGCTCTTGGCGTAGCCAAGTAGGGTTTGGCCGATCTTATTACCGGTCATTTTCTTCCCCTTTCTTCTTCCTTTTTTGATCCTTTTCCTTTGCTTCCTTTTTTTTGGACAGAATCTACGAAAAGGTTTTTTTTTCTGTTGATACCTCCAACATAAAATTAATTGTCGCTGATACAGGGAATTAAAAAAAGGAATTAACCGAATTTTATACCGGTTTTTGAATCTAGTTCTGATATACACAAAAAAAAATTCTTTTATATACTACCTTTTCCTTTCAAATTGAATTAATCCAATTTGCAATTTCATTCGGATATAGATACAAAAATGGACACAAAGTTAGAAGCATACAAGTCTCAATGGCGTGGAAATCATAAATTACTTGGGGGCATCCAATTTAACAAAGCAACTCAAAGAATTACTAGGGGGAATCTACTATTTCTTATAAAAGTGTTATACGGAGTCCAATTGCTGACAATTACTAGGGAAACTAGAGGATATGGGGCAGACTAATTATTCGGTACCATCATCACCACTCTACTTATAAACCAAATCTGAACCTAGTCGAGCTGCTCCATCAACAACCAGGTTCGTGCCGGCAGCCAGGAAGAGGGTTCAGGTGAGGCTAGGTTCTGTAAAGCAGCAGGGAAGAATGGGTTAGAACAGCGAGCAATGGAGATTAAAATAATTGGAGAGATGGGTTAAGTCTGGTGGGTATGAATTAGAGAAGAACAAGGAAGAAGACGATGTTAGGTTCGATAGGTTAGGTTAATCAGTGGGTTTTAGAGTGAATTTTTGCAGATAGAGATGGTGCTGTTGTGCCGTTAGTTGAAGCCATAGAAGATGGGTTTGTTTTGCTGTGGATATCGAATTTGAGAAGAATTAGAACAAACAAGGGTTAGATGGTGAAGTTACTACTACCATGGGATCTGTTCAGTTCGAATTTAAGAGATGGGTTGTGAAACAACAATGAAAAACTCGTTGTTGATAAGGAATTGGAATGAAAGAACGAGATGGAATGAATCTGTAATGAGTTGCCGCTGTTGTTGAGAGGAAAGCAAGAATGATGAGTTTGTGGGTTTGCTGTGGTTATTGGTTGGCAGAGACTATTGGGTTGAGCTTGTAATTGAGAGATGAAACAGAGGATATGGGATGTTTTAGGTTTGAAAAGAAAGACAGAAAGAACTTGATTGAACTTGAGTCTGCTGGTGGGTGAGATACAGAAGTTGAAGTCTGCAGACATGAAATTCTGGTAAGAAGATGGTGTTGCCGGAAATTGGAGATGGGTATGAGACTGATGCCGTGTTCACTGTGTTTTATGAATGAATGGTTGTGAAGTTGAATGGGTTTGTGTTGATTGTAATGAAAATATATGCAGGGAAAGAATGAATGATTGAAATAACACCATTAAGACATGCCCAATTACTACCAGAGAAATGCAAGGGAAGTGCTAGGCAGAATGACTCGAAGAGCTGCCGAGAATTGAAGTGAGGTGTGAGTTGCCCTGTCAGTTTCCCACGACTGACAGTCTTATTTGACTATTTAGAAGCTGTTTTGGGCTAGAAGATTATGGGCCTTCTACGTGAATCTGTTTTGGGTTGGAGATGTATATACTTGAACTAGATATGGAATTTAAGGTTTTTAAAGGAGGGAATTGAATAAATACCCATATTATAAATTGACCTTCACAAACACCCTTAAGGATCTTAACAAATATCCCTAAGGGTACAAGTGAAATTTTAATAAAAATATGATTCCCATAATTCTTTATTTAACCTTTTTATCTTATTCCCTTCTTTTTTTTTATTTCTAATAACTCAGAAAAAATATTTCAATCGTCGCCACCTCCATCGCCGCCACCACCACTACCACAAGCAACAACACCACATCTGCAACATCATCTTATCTCTGAAAATAAGATTATATATCGGAAAGATTTAAAGTTAAATTTTAGAACTGAATTTTGTTTCTCCGTTGGCAACCACCTCCACCACCAACACTTTTATCGACCACAACTCCAGTCAGCATCACTTATAATTTCACCACCACCACTAGCACCACTTATACAATCCGCCACACATTTTGGGTTTTCTTATAAAAAAATGTGGTTTTCTTCTTTTTATTTTATGGATAAGTGAGAAGAAGAAGATGAAGAACTTATCAATTCACTCCAATTAATACCGACGATTTTGATCAAATCCAGAACATTTTGAATTCCATAACGGTGATTGATATTGGGTTTTACCAATCTCAATCTTTTTTTCTGTCTTTTTCTAATTCATAAGTAAATTTATTTTATTTATATGTTCACCGTTATAATTTAATTTTTAAAATTTGAATTTTTACAAAACAATATCCATTGTCTTATGTTAATTTTGATCATCTTAGGTATCGTCATTTTCTTGTTGGAACTTTTACTTTTTACTTTTTAGTCTAGCTAGGCTTTTAGAGCAACCACAATGTGTCGACCATCCCAAACGACCAAAGACTAAAAATTTTAGTCTTTGGTAGTGGACGGTATCCTAGGACCACGCCCAAGAGACGGGCGGTGTCCCAACATCACGCCTGATGGGGCGGTGTCCCAAAATCACGCCTGGTGGAGTGGCACATGTGCGAACAAAGAGTGTGCGATGAATGGGACGGGCGGTGTCCTAGCATCACGCCTAGAATTCCAAGCGGAATGCTAGGATCCCGCCTGGTGATTCTCTCTTGTTTTCTTAGTTTGATCTGTTATTCCAAGCGGCAAACTCTTTGCATCATTTTAGCAAGCAGTTAGAAGGCATCTCTGGTGGTTGAATCAGGTAGAATTGTGCTTGTATTTCCGGTCATTCCACACTCCTTCCCAGCACAAATATATCAACACACATTCATCACACCCTACAGCTTCATCACCAAACTCGAAACCCATCAGAACAACAATTTAAATCCAACAAGTTTGTAACACCAAGCTATAGACACCATACTTTCTTCCCTGCAATTCATCATTTACAAACAAAACCCATTTAATAAATCAATCAACAGAGCTTCTTCTCGTTGTTATCGAAATTCTTTCAAAAGCTCAAGCAATTATTCATGAAATCATGCTTAAACATTTGTTTCTCTTCCTCTATCAAATTCGTTAAAACTTGAATCAACAATCAGCTCCACCTGAATCTTCTAACTCGTAGCAACAAAGCCACACAAATTCAACCTGTTATCATACCTCTCTCTCTTCTACATCTCAACTAACTACTTCAATTCCATCTGTTCATAAATTACAAACGGAATTCTAGGAACCCGCCTGGTGTTGGGCGTAGCTTCAGTGCGCCGCTTGGATGCGGCGGTGTCTTAGGAGTCCGCCTGGTAGTGAGCGTGATCCTAGATTCTCGTTTCAGCAGGCGTAGTCCTAATGTGCCGCTTGATCAGGCGTATTCCTAGATTATCGCCCGTGTTTCTGAGCGTTGTCCCAGGATAACGTTTCATTCCATGCGGTACACTGCGACGCCGCTTGATACTAGGCGTAACCCGCCCGAGTAAAGCATCTTTAGTCCATAAAATAACCCAAATCTAGTCTGCTACATGAGAAAATCTGGACTGAAACCCATATTCACTCGCGCCGCTGCGCTACACATTTACGGACCAAAGAGTGTATTTGGTCTTTAGACCACCTTTTAATCGACCCATTGTGGACGCTCTTAGGATTTGATGTTTTTTACCTTTTAGTCTAGCTAGTGCCGATTTGTCGTTTTATTTAAGAATTTTGTTTGCTCCAGTCACTTTATCTCACAAGTCACTACTCTCATGAATAAATATGAAATCTTTCTTTGGCATGAATTGATTGAGAACAAAACCGTGCTACGATCTAATTTTGTTTATTGATTTAGTAAGTTAGTTTGCTTGAATAGTATGAAATTGAACCGTTGAAATATCAAAGTAATTATATTGTATGAACCTGTGGTGTAATGGTAGCACAACCGACTCCACATCAGAAGATGCGTGTTCGATTCACGTCAGGTTCACTCATCCGAGTATGTTAATTTTGATATCAAGTTGGGTTGTTGACACCAGATTTTGGTGTCAACTTTAGGTTATTGACACCAAATTTTGATGTCAACAACATATCTTTTTTATGAATTTTCACTTTTGGTGTCAACTTTTGCTTGTTGACACCAAATTTCGGTAGCAACTTGGATTTGTTGACACCAGATTATGATGTCAACAACATGATTTTTTTTTGAATTTTCAGTTTTGGTGTCAACTTTGGCTAATTTGGTGTCAATTTGGTTTTGTTGACACCAGATTATGATTTCACAACAACTTTTTTTTCTAAATTTTTAGTTTTGGTGTCAACTTGGGTTTGTCGACACCGAATTTTTGTGTCAACAACATAATTGTTTCTGAATTTTCAATTTTGTTGTCAACTTTGATTGTTGACACCAAATTTTGGTATCAACTTGGGTTTGTTGACACCATATTATGATGTCAACAACAAAACTTTTTTTTTTCTAAATTTTCAGTTTTGGTGTCAACTTTGGCTTGTTGACACCAGATTATGATGTTAACAAAATAATTTTTTTTCTGAATTGTCAGTTTTGGTGTCAACTTGGGTTTGGTGACACCAGATTATGATGTTAACAACATATATTTTTCTGAATTTTCAATTTTGGTGTCAACTTTGGCTTGTTGACACCAGATTTTTATGTCAACTTGGGTTTGTTGACGCCAGATAACGATGTCAACAAAATAATTTTTTTCTGAATTTTCAGTTTTGGTGTCAAGTTGGGTTTGTTGACACCAGATTATGATGTTAACAACATATATTTTTTCTGAGTGGGTTTGTTGTCACCAGATTATGATGTCAACAACATAACTTTTTTCTGAATTTTCAGTTTTGGTATCAACTTTGGTTTGTTGACGCCATATTTTTGTGTCACCTTTAATTGTTGACACCATATTTTTGGTATTCACCACTGCCAGTCCACAAACACCACCACCACCACCAAAATTCAACCACAAACACCACACCACTAACACCACCACTTTCACCATTCTACCCCTAACAATCTATCACCACTACCACTCCACCAACATTCTACCACCACTAGTACCACCACCGCCACTATCACCACCACCACCGTTCCACCACTAGCTCAACCACCACCACCACCACCATTCTACCACCACTAACACCACCACCACCACCATTCAACCACCACCACTGGCACTACCACCACCACCACCACTATTTTACTACTAGCATCACGACTACCACCACTAGCAACACCACCACCACCACCACTACTATTCTAGCACCACCACCATCACTATCCAAGTTGGAGTGGTGGTGGTGGTGAGGCGATAGAAAAAGGAATTTGTTATTTTTGAAATAAAAAAATATATATTATATGTAATAAAGAATGAAATAATTAAATAAGTGAGGGTATTAAGGTAAACTAATTTTGAGTGGATAAGGTTTCTAGAATATGGGGGGTATATTTATTTTTTGTAGTGGTATTTGTGAAGGGCTTCATTTGTAGGGGTATTTAATCAATATACCCTTTTTAAAGTTCTATTTGGAATTTGAATCAAGAAAAAAGCTATAAAAGAGCAATTTCAACAAGAGGGAGAGATATCTAGGTTTTCACCTACGAATAGTTCTATTTTTGTAAGTTTACGCGGGAAAGATTTCTTGACATCTAGGGTTTGCAATTTATTTGTTCTATTCAATTTTGCGAACTCCAATAATTATGAGTAGTTAATTTTATTGTTGGTCAGGGAAGAGTTGGATTTTTAATACATGATTTTTGGTTTAGTGAGTTAGTTTTGTCTCATATTTATCGTTCATGATTCACCACAAATATCTAATTGGTTGGTTGTTCGTTTTGGTAAGTTGCAAATTGATTGAACTCACACTTATATATATAACTAATTTAGGGTTTATTATACACAAAAGTGATACTCCTTGAATACAAGTAGCATAGTGTGATTATTGTTTGTAGTGATACATCCTAGTACTCACATGTGACTCATGACCTTTGTTATATTGAATTAGTGTGCTTTCCACGTTCAATTACATTGATTAGCCTAATTTTATAAATCTTAATGCTCATCGGGAACTAAACTTGATTAATGCTTTTTACACGTTAGGTTGTTATCTTGGTAGAATTCATACTCACATCTTTTAATGTGTTTGTTGATGACTTGAGGAAATATGCGGGATATTCTTGTGATCAAGGTGTTCTAGGAATTTTAATAAAACGGGATTAAATACCAATTCTAATTATTAGTACAAGAACATGTTTTGTGAATGAAAACGAAACCTTGACCAATATTCTAAACTTTTTTATTATTTTCTGCAACTTCTTAGCTTTCTTAATTAATTTAACTATTTTTATTAAATATAAAAATCCCCCTTTTACATAAGATTTCGAAACCGAATAACAACCAAGACCTCCTTGTGGGAACGATCCTTTCTTACCTTTGCTTCATATAAATCTTAAGTGGTTAGAAAGTAATAAATAATTTTGACGTGCAGACGTCCACATCAGTATTCGGGATCGGTAGCAAACGGTATCCCTCTTCTTGTGCCCCTGAATCCACAAGTACCGGCGACTTTGCAATGACGTGGAATTTCACCTTGGACACGATAGGACCCACTTGTAAAGTTTAAATAAACATGTCCATAGGAGTTAGTGTGGTTACCTTCGAATTCTTTCATCATTGTAGGATGTTGTATGATCTGATTCTGCGGGACTTGAGAATCTTTGAGCATCTTGAGTGTAATGGCATTGGCATCCGCTCCTATGTCGATAAGGGCCCTTCTGAATTCGAACTCCTTGACATAAACAATAACATACAGGGCTCGGTTGTGACCTTTTTCGTCCATCATGTCCTCCTCAGTGAAATCAACATTGTTCATAGTCAGGTTGTATGACATGGTTGTTTATGTCTCCGTCGTGGATGGTGTCAGGCATGTGTTTACGGCAATGCGGTTGAGAATATCAAAGGTGTCGACACATTGATCTTTAGAAAAGTGAAGAAGCTCACACAAATTCTCAAGTAGAAACGTGGCTTCCTGGTCCATCAGTTTTTCAGTAGTGGTAAAACTCCCAATATTATGTGGCGGGGAAGCTTTAGTCGAGAAGTCTATTCTTGGTTCTGTGGAATATGGGCCTCGCTTAAAAGCGCTACGACACCGTACTTATTCTATTAATTTGATAAGGGAAGAATAGAGCGCTTACCGCGTCTTCAAGTCTTGCTAGAATTCTTGCTTGAGACTCTTGTCTTCGCATTAACTCGGCCAAGGTGATTGGGGTTTCGATTCCTTCGGTGGTTCCGTTGGTGAGTCTCATGTTGGTGGAGCCATTGATTGTCGGAAAGATATTGTGCACATCACCATTGACGTTGACATGAGAAATGTTAGAATTGGTGTTAGTTGAATCTGACCTGAGACCAACCATTTTTTCATATGATTATAAAGTTGAATTTAAAATAGTTGAAATATTGGATTCGTGACCGAGAGACTGATCTCCCACTGTGGTCGCCAATTGTTAGTACCTAAAAATTACTCTTAGGAAAAAAAATATACGATTGAAGTACTTTCTATATATTCGGAAATCGAAATCGCACATGACAAGCCTAAACTACGAAAGTAGCCGTTCCATCTCGCTTCGGTCATAAGGAGAGAAACTGGGTTGATCTTAAGGGATGGAAGCAGAAAAGGTTGAGTGAAATGAGTGTGATAAATAATGTGTAGAAGTAATAAACTATTGGAGAAATAACAGAGCTTATGAGAGAACGGTAAACTTGTTATGTTTTCTGAATAGGCTAAATAGCCTATTTATAATAGTTTAGGAACAAATGATTTCCTTATAAGTAGTGGAGGTAGTAAGGAGGTGAAGAGATGGAGAATATGGGGATAATGGTATAATCGCTTTGGAATTTTCGGGAAACCATTACTCCATTAACTGCTTCAACCTTACCACTACTTTATATATTTCTCATCATGGGGTGTTGCCACACCGCAATGTTGCTGTAACCACCAGACCAAAACTCCATGAAGAATCCTCTCATATAACTGTTTTGATTTCTTGTAGGAACTACTGGAGTCATGGCTTCAAAGTCGTGAGTTTTGTTGTAAAGTAATGTTACTATTGCATTTTATGCCAACTCAGCATGGCAATATCATATTTATGGTATGTTAATAACATGCAATTTGTGCTATCCATAATAGAGCATGTGAGTGTTATAGGCTATAGCCGAGTATTGTTACAGTAGCAAAGGGTACTGTTGGCACGCAAAAGTGGGGATGACGTAGAAAGGATTGGCGTACAAGGAAGAGGTGAGAAGGGATGCTTAGTGTTGACGCTAGCGTTATTGGCAACACTAACTAATTAGCGCTGGTGCTAGGCCTGAGCGTAACACTGGTTTTAGTTGTTATCCATTGATGTTGGCATATGGGCTAGTTTCAGTCGCATGAGATTCAATATTGGAAATATACTTGGCCTTTGTGCAGTGCATGCAAAACATATTCAAGGAATTCAGCCGTGGAAGTTTGCGACTTGATACAATGTTCGATGCGACTTTGCTTTTAGATGGTATGAATCTAATTAGCATTTTTGTTCAGAAATTGTATAACATCTATTCTGAATGTTTGTAATTTGATATAATCAGTATGTTCTGATTAATGTAGATAGTTTGCATCGGCGCACATGAAATAACGAGGGTAAATCCGGGTAAACCCCTAAAATTTTGAAGGAGCATACATATATAAAAGAGCTACAAGGCTAATGTAGCTATGAGATGAATATGCTTTCTTAATTCTCTTGCGGAATGTAAGATAGTAACATGTATCCATAATTCTGATGTCGGATCAAAAATTTGTGCATATTTATTTTCATGCTTCTACAGCTAAAAAAAGCAATATTATAATTTTCTCTCTTGTCAAAAACTAATCATCTACTAAAATTTATCAGCTAAAAAAGAAAAAGAAAAAGAAATAATGGGAAAAAAAGGAGGTTGCAGGAGAAACTAATAAGATCAGACTAGCTTTGTACCATATGAGTTTATAATGATTTAACTTCTCTGCCTTGAATAGCAGGAGTACTCTTATGTATTTATAGAATATAATTAAGATTACAATATATGCATTTGCTAGAGTTTTAGATAACAGACACACTAGTCAGATACGTACATATATAAGATTTATCCTTATCAAATAAATGAATAGTCTATTCTACATGTGTTCCATCAGGTTAAAACTCATCAATATATATACCTTTACAGTTCCACTAGAAGAGACTGTTGGTGTTGTAATATTCCACCTTTATACACAAGCTTATTTTAAGAATCTTCTTGAAAAATTGCAAATCCGTTCGAACTATGCTTTTCCCGTTTGACAATACTCTACATGTTAATCGAGGTATAACCTACAATAGCGCCTTGTGGAAAACAGCAGCGCACAAGGTGTAAGTAGAACTTTGCCATTAGACTCAAGAAGTTGTTTAAAAGGAATTTTACTATCTCACAAGCACCATCTACTTGAAAAGTTTGAATGTGAGTAGAAAATTAATTTTCAGTAAGGCTTTTAAAATGAGAAAAACATGAAACAACATCAGACGTGAAAGTCATAGGGTACAACCAATGAAATCGACTATAATCATCTATGAAAACTATATAATACCTAAAACCATCTAGAGTAAAAAAGGGGAAGGTCCCTAGACATCACAGTGTATAAGTGAAATAGGTTTAAGAGCATGAGAAGAAGACAAATGAAATGGTAACCTCTTGCTCTTATCAAGTTGACATGGATGACACAAAGGTGAAGTAGAATGCAAAATAATTTGGTTATTTGAATGTAAATGATTTACAATATAATTAGCAGGATACCTAACCTATTATGCCACAATTGAGACGAAGCAGTAAAAGTAGTAGAAAGAGAATAATGATAGGGTGTTGATGGAGTAGGAAAATGATCCATTGAACCTTGGACCCTTGGCCAACAGAATGTTGGTAACAATATCCCTAATTTCATATCCAAAAGGATATAAACTAAAGTAACATCAATTATCCCTAGAAAATCTAGCAACAAACAAGATATTATGCTTTATACTTGGTACAAATAAAACATTGTTTATCCTATATCTAGTTTTTGATGTTTGTATAAAAGAAGTTCCATATTCAGAGATTGGAAGAGTCTTACCATTTCCCACCATCACTTTCTCCTTGCCAAAATAAGAAGAAGTATTATGAAGTATAGCAGCATCTCCGGTCATATGAGAAGATGTTCCACTATCAGACAACCAAGTAGATGTAAAAGGATTATCACTCAATGTTGAAGCAGCCGCATTGAGAGTGAGCTTGTTCAAATTCAACTACATTGGCATAAGAAGCACCAAACGGGTGTAGAAGATATATTCTTCGGAAGACCATAGCGAAAGAAGCATCGGCTTGCACAGTGTCCCATATTGCGATAAATTTGACATTCGACTTGAAAGTAATCATTATGTGGTCTTCTACCATCATTACAAGCAAAAATAGGTACTGAAGATGAACTAGATCCTTGAGAATAATTGTTGTTCCTAAAAGTAGCAACATTCTTAAAATTCCTTTGTTTTTTTGAATTAGGAACGACATGGATGTTACCAGAATAAACATTTATTGTACAAAAGGTAGTTGGATGAGAATCAAACATCATACTAGAATCTTGTTGTTGATCATAAAGCCAATATTCATGATTCAACAACCTAGCTTTTATCTCAGGAAATATAAGCAGAGATCACAAAGTTATAATATTCTCTTCCTAGACCATCTAAGATACACATCATAAGGTCCGTCTCACTTAATTTTTCTCCAATTGCAATCAATGAATCAGAAATTGTCTTAATAGTGCGAAGATATACTAGAATTAATTAGTAATCTCTTCTAATATTATGAATCTGATTGCGTATATTTCTTTAAACAGTAAATTAATTGTGAATATTTGTTTCATGAAATAGACAAATATCTCTAGCAGAAGATGAACCAATAACATCTCCAGGTATTATTGCAGTGAACGTCGCCTTCAAACAACTAGAAACAAACCGATCTAGCTCAATTTGCCATATTATTAGTAGTAACCATTAACAATATTGATGATCTTGTAGATTTATGAATCAAGAACTCAAAAGAGATTCAAGATTCAGATAATATTGAAAAGATCAGTGAAATTATGTATTGAAAACATTGTTGAATTCATAGAAATGATCTTGAAATGCTGAAAAATTTATTGAATTAACAAGATCTGAGAAATATTTAAAAAGATTTTGAGTTGAAATTTACGAAGAATCGTAATCTAATCGGATATCATAATAATCTTGTAAAATGATATTGAATTATTATTAAACGATTGTAAAAGGATAGTTAGAATATTTTGTTACATCACAGACACTGTTTATATGGAGAGAGGAAAACAGTCACAACTGGACAAGTCAACAATAATTATGAGAACAGATTGACCGACCATGCATGTGACTATACTTTAATAAAAAGGACTAATATTTGGTATGGCACGTATCGATGAATATGCATATTGCATCCAATAATAAAGCTCCTCAACTGATTGATGGAGTTGGTTTTAGGAAGCTTTCAATCCATTCCCATTTTCCATTGATAAATCGTGCATAATATTGATTAAAAAAATAAATAATTGGTTGAATAATCTATATTTCTTACTTTATGGGCGTAGAAGACAGCTAACTATGATACTGTTCAAATATCCAAGTATCTAAAAGATACTTTTCTAATATCCTAAATGGGTATTCTATCCACATATTTGCAAATCAGATGATGAAAATACCCTTTATCTCTTTCTCTTTCTTTCACGGTGTGGGAAGCACTCTTCTTATACGAGCATTTCGTATCTTCATGATATTGTTCAACTACAACAGCAGACGAAACGTTGAACACCATCTAGCAGTGGTATAAGCTTCCATATCCCAAGCACTCTTATTCTTGATCCTCTTGTGTTCCATGTTTTTCAAACCATGTTTGATGATGGTCCTTTGTTGATATTGCAGGTATAACATGGGTGTCATCCCTACCAGGAAGAGCTTGGCTCTTTGTTGATACTGCAGGTAAAACCATGATCATTCTTACCTGCTCCTGCAAGGCTGCTACTAGGCTGCTGGCCTTCTACTAGGTGTGCGAATCACTCTCAAAAGACAGAATATAATCTCTTTGATGTTTTGCTGGATTTGAGTCTCACTCTTTTTGATTATTCAAATACTTTTTAATGATGTAAAGGCTCTAATGTGTTAATATAAAGGTTTGATTGAGTCATAAACGATGTTAGGAAGGTTGGGTCGATCCCAGGAAGTTAAAAAGATAAAAAAAAATCAAATCAGAATTTTTTAGTTTTCTGTTGTTGATGAAGAAGATGAAGAAAAGAGAAAAGGCAAACGGTTTCTTCAACCCATTAGCAACGTTGTTCTTCAACTTTGCAACATTGTTTTCCTGTTGTAACGGTTTTTTCAACCAATTAGCAACGTTGTTCTTCAGATTTGCAACGTTTATTATCAGCTACAACAGTTTCTTCAACCAATCAACAACGTTTATTTTCAGCTTTGCAACGGTTATTTTCGGCCTTATTGTAACAGTTCATTTGTAACACCAATAAAACATTGCTGATTTCTTGTTTTGTTATTTTTAGTTTTTTTTTCTTCTTGTCAAGCACTTTTGAGCCATGTACCCATTTTTTTAGAGTGTTTTGAACATGATGATACTAGTTTCATCCTAGCTATAATTCAAATATTTTTTTTCAATCTTATTTTAAACCAGGATGCAACCAGTTTCATCCTAGCTATTATTCGATTTTTTTTCAATTTTATTTTAAAACAGTTTAATCCTATCTATTATTCGAATATTTTTATTTTTCTTAGTTTAAAACATGTCATCCTAGATATTATTCGAATATTTTTATTTTCTTAGTTTAAAACAGGATGAAACCAGTTTCATCCTAGCTATTATTCGAATATTTTTATTTTCTTAGTTTCATACAATTTTTATTTTCTTAGTTTCATACAGGATGAAACCAGTTTCATTCTAGTTATTATTCGGATATTTTTATTTTCTTAGTTTCATACATGATAAAACCAGTTTCATCCTAGCTATTATTCAAATATTCTTATTTTCTTAGTTTCATACACGATGAAACTGGGATGAAACCAGTTTTATCCTAGCTATTTTATTTCGAAAAAAAAAAATCCGAATTTACTATTTAACAATGGATCTTGTTTTGAAGAGAATTTAAAATCCTTTCCAAAAATATAAGTTTTGTTAAAATCGGATATATATTTTGAGAGTTATGAGTGTTTTAGTGATTTGTTTTTAAATTGGAGAGCGAAAAGATAAAAAGGAAATATTTATAAAAGGGAAGGATATAAATGTCAAAAATCTTTTGTGTCAATTTGACCCATCTCTAATTTCTACAAGTCCATTAGACCCATGGATTAGGGAATCTTGGGCAATAGACCAATTTTCTCTTAAAAAAATGAAAGTAAAACATAAACACTTCTTTTTCGAACATCAAAAACACAATTATACAAACACTTGAATATATTGTTTTTGATGACATGGACTAAAGCGTATGCTGTGGAACTTATGAATAGCCACTAAAAGTCAAACCGATTCTGCTAGAAAATTATGTATATATTTTTATGAGTTTTATACCACGATTAGCATAAATCGTTATCCACTGAAATTACTAAGTTATTGGGAAATTTGTTGATAAGGCTGTGCACAATGATGAGCTTTTCGCTTGGCTATAGTTTTAATCTAGCTAAAAACAATTATTTTGAGTCATCGTTTAGTTATAATCTGGTCAAAAAATTTGGTTTGGCTAGAGAATGGATAAACTTTAATCTAACCAAAAATAACTACTATAGGACATCGCTTAGTAATAATCTGGTCAAAACCTTTGGCTTGGCTAGAGGAGGGATCACATCTAATCACTCATCTAGCCAAGCCATGGAGACGGATATTGGGTTTCCGTCAAAAAAATACACTTTACTGAGACCCAATATCCTTCTCAGAGGTGGGACGGATACCAGGTATCCGTCATTTTTGACGGATTCTTAGTATCTGTCTCGTGAATTAAACTTGTTTGATCTTTTTTTCCTTACACCTCTCTCACACCCGATCTTGGTCATCCATCAACATAAACGACTTTATGTTCTCCATCCTCTGATCCCAACGGATATATTTCAAAAAAATTGAGAAATTTTTTCTATATATAACAACATCTTCCTCTTCTCAAATCACACCAAATAAATTTATTTTAACTTTATTTCCTACTCAAATCCCCTCTAATTTATCATTTTATCTCAATCATTTGATATTTTCTTAAATTTTCTGTACATCTCAAAATCTCTTCTCTTAATTTATTTCAATATGGTTAATAAGAACTTTGTTCAACAAGAAGATATTGATCTTACAAATGCTTTTATTTTTGTGAGCAGTGATGAAATCATTGGTTCTCAACAAGAAATGGATATATTTTAGGAACGTATTCACGAAATCTTTGTAAATCTTAATGAAAATGCTGATAATAGGGTCCCAAGTTCCTTAAAATGTAAGATGAAAGCAATCAAAAAAGACGTGAGAGAATTCATGTCGATTCATTAACGTTATATATCGGCAAACTAAATGCGGTGCTTCACACGAAGATTTGGTAAGTTGTATAGTTGAATCAAGTTATTTTCGATTGGTGATATTTAGTAATTAACTTATTGTTTTAACTCCAATGTTTCAGACACGAGGTGGTTGAGAGAAATTTCAAACCCAAACAGGGCAACCATTCGAATATGATGCTAGTTATGAAATTGTGAAAGATAATCTTCCTGGATATGATTATCAACTCACTGTCGAGAAGAACACTGTTTTTTTTAAACAACATTCATACTTCACTGCAACAAAAAATAACACGAAAGTACTACCTAATGGAGAGAGCACTACAAGCATTTGGCGGGGCCCATAGGTACCAAAAAGGCTAAAAAGGAAGCAAGGCTGAAGAAGGACTGTGAGCAGGGTATTTGCAGAGGAGAAAATATGGTACTTCAAGAGAGATGGATGAATCAATTATCGATCAAAAAGAGGAAGAAATACCCGAGTATTTTAAACAATCACATTTAAGGAAGAAAAAAAAATACAGATGCAAGCCAGGTTCTTTGAAATTTGTTCTGGTAAACCAAAAAATGCAGTGTCAATCGCAAGAGGAATATGATAATGCAATTATGGATATAGATCTTACAAAACTAGCCACAGCGGAGCGAAAATATTATCAAAAAAAAAAGTGATATTTTAAAGAAGTTGAATAATATCCCTATCGATGATTCGGAGGATGATGAAGTGATCCAACTCTAAATATTTCCCCACGGAGAAGTTATTTAATTTAATTATTTAATTTTTCCAGTTTAGTTATTTAAATTCTCATTTTAATTTTGAATTAATAGTGTTATTTTTAATTTTAGTGAACTTCCAATGTAGTTGTTGTTTGAATTAATGAAAAATTTAAATTTCAAGTAATTAAATTTGTCATATGAAAACTTTCACCGACTACTCTATTTTTTCGAATTAACATCAACGAATATTATGTAAAAGTGATCACTTATTTAAAAAAATCTTTGTTAATTAAAAGTTAAAATTACAACTGCTTTAAAGTAAAACATCTTTTCATTAATAGATAAAAACTTAAAATTATATATTTTCTTAAAATTAGGTGATACTTATACCTAATATATCTAGACCTCGATAACATAGTACCAAGACCTACAAAGAGATTAATCTCCCTTTATTTTCTGGTACGAGATTCTATTATACTTGTAGCTTCGAAATGATAAAACGGCTCTCCTCTCCATTTGGTATATGCATCATGTGCCGCAAACTTAACCCCTCTTTGCCTAGCAAGAAACTCATTGTACTTGATGCATAACTTCTGAACATGAAAGAATGTATCAGCAACATAGTCGTCCCTGTAATCAAAGCGTGGACCTTTCCACTTTGCGTCCGTCTTGGGAACATAAGGTCTTGTTTTTACTTGTATCAAAAATATACGCTCATCCCGATCTTCTTCTGGAAAATCCATGACGGTGTAATAATTCCTAACCTATTCTGTCTCATCCACAACGGACTTTAACCTTTCCATCAGTTGGAATTGGTCGTAACCTCGTTTCTTGAGTTCCTCTTTTTCCATGGCAGTCATTTGTTTGTTTCTTTTGCATATCTCTTTTTCCATAGCCATAATTGACTTGTTAGTTGATGATGTTGATGGAGTAGTTGATGATGATGATGGAGTAGTTCATTTTCATCTTCCGAGTATCTCTTCAGTTGAATTGGTGGATGATGGACTTGCCATTACAAAAGAGTTTTACTTTGAAAGTAGTGGTGAGTAATGGAGAAGGATTTCTTGGAATGAAGTAGTGTTTGATGGAGAAAGGGTTATCCTATTTATATGCATAAAGAGCCAACGACTCTATTTTTTCAAGTTACATCAAACAACTAGTTTTCAAACGGTCACATAATGCCTAACAAGTGTATTTTTTGAACCTTACATCCAACGGATATATCAACGGGTACACAACGGTTATATTTTTTTCTATAAAACCACTACTCTCTATCATTTATTATAAATCCAACTTACCCAAAGCATTTGCAACTCCAACACTTTCAATATGTATTCTAAAAGCAAGGGAAAGAATATATTATGTATGGAAGCAAGAGAGGTTTGTCCATTATGTTTCATGGATAACCATAGTCTGATGCAATGCCCTTGGATGTATTTTAAGTGCACACAAGAAGGGTGTCCATTAAAATAGTCATTGATTCACAACCGGAAAAAAATAGGCATTTGCAGTGTCAATATCCAAATTATCGTGAAGAAGCACAGTTGCTAGAAGATGCTGTGAAAGCTAAAGAATATGAAAGGGTAAATGATCTATGCAAAAACTTCAAAGGTAAAGCCAAATTGAAGACGTGTGTGTGCAACCGCTGTGGAGAAGAAGGTCACCAAGCCAAACACTGTCCAAACAACATTCAATTTGAATGCTTTGGTATTTCTGAATGCTCAATGTCTAATTGTAACACTTACATGAAAATGCACAATTCTAAAACAAAAAACATGTATGGAAAACGTTTCTGGAAATGTCCACTGTGTCTTTCAGTGAAATGGACTGATTAAGTGTTGTTATGTTTTACTGTGACTAACGGTTTGAGTTTCAGGAATATGATGTACTGTATTTTATTTTTTTGAATGATTGATGTTTCTTTTCATTAATTGATATTTTAGATTTCAGAATGACAACACGATAAAACACTACACACTGCAAATATTAGCTTATCCACTCTTTTCCTATTTGACTTGACAACACTAAAACTGCAAAAAAAATCTTTTGACTAACCACACGATAAAAGACTATGCATTACAAATAACAGCCTTTGATATGTCCTATTGTGAATGACAACACGATAAAAGACTATATACTGCAAATAACATCCTTGTCTGTGTCCTTTTGCGAATGATCACACGATAAAAGACTAGACACTACAAGTCTACTATTGTTAATTTCGATGTTCACCTAATGAGTCATGTTTTTCCCTTTGATGTTCATACTATTGGAAACTGTTTCGATGTTATATCATTATAAATACAACACTTCTCCCTCAATATAACAAACAACATATTATCAAGTTCTCAAACCCATCTACTCTTTTGCTTTTCATCGTTCCTATTTTATAATCTTCAATATTCGCAGTACTATTGGCTACTTATACTGAAGAACAAGATCAAAACCTTCTTTGGTTTTTCTATTATGCTACACAGGCTCCCATCGGACTCCAAATATCCCAAGAGTAATTTTGGACCCATGTTGTCCAAATGTTCAATGAGATTGATGGGAACCCAAACAATCGCAGCTGCAACTTGATAAGAAATCAGTTCCAGATTCTCAAAAAAACTATGCAAAGGTTAGTGGTAATACATATACCACTTTATCGAACAAGGGCGTCATGGATGACAAACCAAATGATTATAAATATTTACCATTTAATTTGATTTTATTTTAAAGAATATTTTCCAATAATACACTTATTGAATATACTTTTGGTTGTTTATTGAAGGACGAAGCTTCCCGTACTGTATATCTTGCAAAATACGGAACGAATTCCATTGTAATCATGTCTACTAAACGATGTTCAAATAATTTTCTTATATGAATCCGGAACGGTTACCACGAGAATTAACTCCTCTTAATTCCGACAACGAGGAATAACTTGTTTGATTATAGGTTTTGTGGGTATATATCTTTGTAAACCCTCACAAGACAAAACTCGTCCATTAGAGACATGTATGGTTTAAAGGCTAGTTGCACGTGCTAAATGTAACCACGACTCCTGCGAAAATGAGATATCTTAACATCTAGTGATGTAATGTTGTCTTGAATAATTGACATTGGTTATTTATGCTAATGTCGTTATATTATTCATCGCAAAATAGATTATGTTGGTTGAAGTAAAAATAACGAAAGCATAATACAATACTTAATTAAAACCCTAATTCACTTTCGTAGGAAACACGATTACACTTAGCATGTGTAACAAGCCTTTAAATCACCAAACGACCTTGGTGGACGAGTTGTATCTCGTAAGGGTTTATAAAGAGATGCATCTACGAATACTTTTATAATCAAACTTATTCTTCATCGGAATCAACTTCAAATGTATGGTTTTGCATGAATGTAAGTAGATCAGGAAACTTTATTTTTTTAAACTGATAACACTCATCAAATCAAATTTTTTTCCTTTTTGTTCATTGTACTTCACTTTTTCTAGTCTCTCCTGCAACATTCAAATATTAAAATTAGTTAAATTTTAGTTGAAAGAAACATAAAGTAACTTTTGAATAAGTAAAAAGAAAAAAAAGAATTTACAAGTCGATCATGGGTCATTTATTTAGGACAGCTGCAGTTGTTATAAATAGTTGATTGGAGGACGATAAACTACGTGACTTCTTCTTGTATTAAAACATGTCTATCCCTTATGTTATCCACTGTTCTTTGGCGAGAATTGCCAAAGTCTATTTTTTAGTAATGCCATAGTAGGTTCCAGAAGGCTTCATTTGGTAAAGCTCGTTGCCGAGCGACAAGACAAGATTGTTGGGTGACTTAAGTTTTACAAATAACTAAAAAATCTTCTTGTGGATCAAAGCTAGCCATAACAATTTTGAGAATACTGTCTTTAACTAAAAGTGAAGTGGATGTGAAGAAGAAGTGGATGCTTGGTACTGAAGAATCTAATAAGATGTAAGGAGTGAAGTGAATAAGATGTGAATTTATAGGGACATTTGGAAATGAGCCGTTGTAAAAGTAAATTTTTTGAAAAATATATTCGTTGAGGTCCAACGACTCATCTACTAAAGTCGTTAATATTCGAGCAACCACAATCGAACCTAAATTCTTAAAATGAAGCCAAACCTTACATTCATTCAAACTTAAAACTGCAAAAAGATAAAGAAACTATCTTTCATTTAAGGTTCTTTCAAATCTACACTTCCATATCCATATCCATTTCCATCAGAATCACCATCTTCGTCTTCTTCATAATCTTCAACGGAATTGGAATCGACCTATTTTTCCTCTGTGTATCCATCTTCATAATCAGGTTCACCTACGTTCTCATACCCCTCTGGAACATGTTCATAATATTGAGGTCCACCATATGTTGTTTGGACCTTGACCATAATAATCAAATACACCTCCTTCAGTTTGACCAGGATATTTTTCTTCCTCTACTGAGTTTGTATCATAAGCCTTTTCTTGTGAAGAAAGTACTTGTACATATTCCATATCCGAGCCTTCCAAAGTTGAACCTCTATCTGGTTGTGCTAGGTTTACTCCTCTACCAAGACGATTTATAATATGTATAACAAGATCAGTCCTTAATTTTAAGTGCAATTGAAGGTTTTTAAGACCTGCAACAACAATAAGAAGATTATCAATAGGCTCCGACATTGGAACATGAACAACTGCAGCCCATTCCATATCTCGACGTTCATGCTCAATAATCATGTTGTGCAAAATAATACAACATTTCATTATTAGGTTCAAGTCAGTGGCTTTCCAATACTTACAGGGCGATCCGACAATTCTAAATTTCCCTTTTAGTACTCCAAAAGAACGATCAACATCCTTCCTTTTAGCCATTAGATACCTGTTAAATCTTACCAAGTCTGGGTAACCTAATGTTCGAGTGTAAGCTTGTACAATTGTTGTCAATTTTGGGTAAAATTCGTCGGCTAAGAAATAACCCATCTTGTATTGGTGCCCGCTGATGTTATAATTACATGGAGGGGTTATACCCTTGAGCATGTTATCAAAAAGGGGTGATTATGCTAACACATTCAAGTCGTTATTTTCCCCATGAATTAAAAAAAACATGCCAAAACCATAAATCATATGATGCCACCGCCTCTAATACCACAAAACTGTACTTCTCTTTACCCCGATATGTTCCTTGACAAGCTATTGGGCAATACTTCCATGACCACTACATACAATCAATACTACCTAGCATTTCAGGAAATCCTCGTTCGGCATTCTCATCTAGCAACCTCCTCACATCTTCAGGAGTAGGTTCGCGCAAGTATCTTGGTCCAAAATGGTATCATACTAAGTTGCAGAATCTCTTTACATAATAGTATTGTGGTTGTTATACGAGTGTAGTCGTCGATACTATCGGCGGCTATACTTTTGCATAAACTTTTCATCACGGCTAGTAATATCATATGTGGAGAATGCCCGATTACACCAGTTGCATCCGGACGTTGATGTCATTCTTCGTCCACTCCAAGTAATTTTCCTAACAATTTCTCAAATAATACTTCATCCATGCCTAGACGTTGAATTGTCTTGAAGTTTAACCAGTTCCGGTAGTGAAATAATCATTCATCATCTTCCCATCATGCTACACTCGATCTAGGGTAATCCGTGATCGTGTATGCACTTCCTTAGGCACCGGTTGACGAATAATACGCCTACGAACATCAAATGTCATTAGCTGAAACAACATTATGGCTTTTTCATCTTCATCACTTGAAGTATCCAAATCAATTCTGTATGTTTGTCTCACATAGGCACGCATGAGATTCATATTGTACCTTTGCAACAACAATTTCAATTTCAACTACTCAATACCCGACTTCAAATTGGTCTCAATCAAAACTCAACGCCAATAAAATAGTAACAATTTCATTTCAAATACGCATTTGATCAACAATACATCACAAAACAAGTAATAATCATGGATTTCATACTACATTTATATTCTAATATTGTTATTCAGTTGTCTATAATGTAAACAATCAATCAAACATCAAAAATTTCATGATTATCAAAAAAAATTGAACTTAGAAACCTAATGGTAGAGTAACTTACCTTTGATGGTTTTGTGGATGTAATTCGAAATTGAAAGATGCAATAGAATCACCAATGAGTAGAGAAAATCCTTTAAATTTCACTCAACAAATCGACCTATAACACCTTGAAGATCAAAAGGGGTAAAAAAGGTTGGAGAGGGGAAGATGAAGAAAAAAAAGGTTAGAAGTGTTGAATGAGGAGAAAGTCAGGCGTTTCTCTGCATATAAAGTTGTAGAGACGGATACCAGGTATCTGTCTCAGTCAAGATCAAGTCAACCAATTAAATGTATTCGTCTCGCACTATGCTGACGGACACTAGATTAGCAAGCTGATGGATTTGTAAATAGTGGTAAATAATGGTTCGTTCAAGATTTGTGAAGATTTGTTTTTACATCTAATTTCTAAGACTAAAAATAGGAAAACTCAAATAAAATTTATAACAAGATTGAGAGTAAACTGAGGCCAAGATTCCACTATTTTCCAAATTTTAAGTGATTCAATTTAATAATTATAATTAAGCAATTCTTACGTTTAATTTGATTCTTAAATATTGCAATAAGTAGATTCTTAAAACAACAATTGTATAACAAAAGCATGGAACATCTAAAACCTAGGCCAAAGCATGTACCATCTAACGAAATCACAATTGCTTAACAAAAATCATTAAACCAATTTTTAACCAAGGCAATTAATCATAAATGAATTGCATAAATTAATTAAATAAATATTACCACATAATCTTTGGAAAAATAGCTTCCTCCGTCGCCTCAGATATAGGGTTTAGCTCCTCATATTAATCACTTGCTCAAAATTATGGTTCATTGCTCCAAAAATTGTTTACAAATGATAAAAATGGAGTAAAACAAAAAAAAACAGTGAGTTTGCAACGTTTATAGACGTTACAGACTAACTGTTAAAGAAGGGCTGAAAATAAACGTTGTTGTTGCGATAATATTCATTGCAAATCGATGAAGAAAATGTGGCCTATTGGTTGAAGATTTCGTCGCCTATTCCTTATTCTTCATGCAGCAGCAGCAGCAATTTTGCTGAGTTGATTTTTGATCGCTCTTTTCCCTCCTGATCTCTCCCCAATACTCTCTGTCCTTTCCAAAACTCCCACAACTCTTATTTATACATCACAGACCTCCTATTCTTCAAAGATTCTTCATTGAAAGAGAATAATACTCAGGTATTTTCTTGTCTTCAATTCTCGTAATATGATGTGATATTCTGTCTTGATTTTGATTCCATAATCTGCTAGAGACTAGATACTTATGAGACAATAATCCCGAAAGAATAATTCTTTCATTCGATCAATCCCGAGAGAGAGAGAAAAATATTCATCCTGAAATCTTTCCCGAGATTATTTTGATTGATTCTTGATTGATTTCAGGTATCTTTCGGTCATGTACAACTCATGCAAGAATAATCTCTGATTTTAATCCCAGAAAACACGTGAAAATCTCATTCAAAATCAATATAGAATATTACTGTATTTGAAATGATGTTCCCGCCAAAATGGTTTATTTGAACCGTGAAGAAGTGGGGGTGCTCATATCCACTATTTGGGTGCCTTTATCAATTATGGGTGCCTTTAGTAGTTTTTCGAGCCAATTTTTTCAACAATGTTTATTTTCCAGAAATACCTATAAATACATAAAAAATATATATTAATACAAAATAAGTTCCAAAACTATAAAAGTTGAGAGCAAATTAGACATATAAATGTGTCTATCAAATACCCCCAAACTTATTATTTGTTAATCCTCGGGCAAATTTAATCTAGAAAATCCTAACTCACTGTCGCAGGCATCGCGATTGCACTTAGCGTGTGCAACAAGCCTTTGAACCCCTAGGTGTCCCTAGTGGACGAGTCTTGTCTCGTGAGGGTTTACAAGAGGTGTACCCACAAAACCTTTACTCCAAATTCTAGCTACCTGTGAACGATTGAGGATAGACACTAAACAAACTATTTAGTTGGCATACTAAATTCTTCGCCTATAAGAATCATTACCCTATATGAGTCCAATTTTTGTACACGAGTTTTCACTCAGCGTACTAAATTCATACAAGAATTCAAAACTCTACTTAAATAGTTGTTCAGCCACGATACTCAAACTCTATCAAAGCACAATCCATTGAAAAAATTTAGAAGATGGATATCGACAAAATGAATGGTGCACATGTTGACTAAGGTGAACGATGTTTCCCATATCTGTCTGAAGGTCACTGCCAGGATGAACCCTAATGGATTGAGATACGCTCCCACTGGTCTTAATCCTTATACTAATATCGACTGAGCTGGTATATACAAGGGCTCCAGCGGTCGATTTATTGAAAATTAAATAATTATCTTTATACTGACAACATGATTAAATCTTTTGAATCGAAGTGCATGGTATTTTTCAGCAAATTACATGATAGTTCCCATGGATCCTGCATTCCACGCTTGCTTAGGCGACTTAGACAGGGAGATCACACACATATTGCTATGAAAGTGTCATTTTTTTTAATTTTTTTTAATAATGCTCTAAATAATACAATAATGGGGCTTGATTTCAAACACTCAACTTCATCCTGACAGCGATAACAATTCGATATTGGTGCCCCACCAAATCACTTAGAGAAACACAAAAATTGTAAAAATAAAAACAGAAGGTGATATGGTCGAGATAGACTCTGAGATATGGTGACAACTATCATGTTATTTCTAACACCTGAGCTAGCATCCTTTTATGAATAGACCATTTAACTAGGCACACCGGTTCTATAGAAAAAGAGATAAGTTTCCATCTACCTAGAATGGTTATTGTCATCCTGAATTGTTCAAAATTTTCTAGACTTTGGAGTTTCATGTTTCACTAAAAGTTTCTCCCTTACCCCCAAACTTAAATCCAACATTGTCCTCAATGTTCTGAAGATGAATTAAATATATGAACAAAGAGAAACTATTACCAATCGAAGGAAAGGAGATAAAGAAAGATATTACCGTGTCGCACGAGCATGGGTTACCTCCCAAGAAGTGCTAAGTTTAAAGTCTTCAGCCAGACTAAGAAAGAATTAGTCACCTCATAAAATCGTATAAAAATAGTCGGAACAACTATGGGTCATCTGAATAAAATAATATTATCCACAATAGAAGGAAACTACAACAGACCCAGAAAGTGAACAAACAATGTACACCCTTATCCCTATCTAGTGTCTTCTTTAAGACAACTACATTTAATTGCGGTTCAGGTTCGGGCTCTATGAAAGGGTCTAGATAAAATATTTTCATGGGTAAGATTTCCTTATAGGCGGGATCAACAGGATCAGGTTGTAAATTTTGGAGTAACTCAACTAATAAATTTGAAGCACATATTAATAACCTGAATAATTGTGGATCCTCAAAGTCAATCATATTTTACCCACACAGTTGACTACAATGAAGGTAGTCATTCTTAAGCAAATGTGTCGATTCTAATTTCCTAAAGTAATTAGGCTTAGTCTCAAAACTTAATAACTGACGCATTTGAAATTCAAACGTTCCCACATATGGAAGAAAATATTTTTGTGGGAAAACAAAGTCAATCTTGGTATTATTTCCTGGGTAGACCACATCAACCAGAGGATGAGTCTCTAACAACTGAACTTCTTTCTGGACATCAACAGGTTTAGGGAATCTAGTTTGAAGATGATCTTGAAAACTGGTAGATATATCAATTGGTTTATGCAAAATATCAGGAACATGCAAGTCCTCTGGGTATTTAGATGCAAAGTGATCCAACAAAACTTGAGAAGCACACAATTCTAACCCTAAATTAGGTATTGAAAGTATAGGGGTCTAGAAACAACCTCTAAGTAGGGTGAATAATCTTGTGAGATAGATTCATCTATGGAATTAGGCAAATCATCTACACAATCATCCACAGGGTCATCTATATATTCTGTGTGGAACAGAGAGTCACTACAAGACTGATCATCATCAGCATATAATCTCTGGCATTCCAGAACTCTCAATCTTTGCTCCAAACTAAGCGGTCTATGTTTATAAGGTGATTCTTCTAGAGAGGTATTTGGATCACTAGCTTTCAACTTCTCGAGGGCATCCTTCGAAGACAAAGAATCATTGGTACCCCCAAACTTAGGGTGGACATTACTTTTAGAAAGACTAAAATTAAAATTCTCTATGAGTCTATCATCTTCGTCAGAGACTATTGTCTTCGAATCGTCGAACTCTAAATCACTAGTCTCAGTACAAACTTTTTCCTCTAAACCATTATCAGCTTCAAAACAAGAAAATTCTACATCGTCTAAAATAGTGGTATCTCTAGTCAAATCCTCTTCCTTTTGAATAGGTGAATAATCATTAAAATTATTTGGATTAGAAATAGAAATAACACTATCATCATGAAACACAATTGGAGTGACAATTTCTAGATCACTCTGCCTGTATATTTCAAGTTTTTTACCAATACTATCCTCATCATCATAATAAAATGAAGATGTTGAACCTCGTCTAAATAAGTAGTGTTACCAATTATATCCTCTTCCTCTTGACTAGGTGAATAATTATCAAGGGTATCACTATATTGGAAATTAAGATCATTTTGAGCAATATTATTCTTAGCATAACTTTCGTTCACACTTAATACGAACCTATTTCTATCCTTAGTCATCTGCTTTGTATTCTCAGTCATCTTCTTTATGATTCTTCTTGTATCCTCAGTCATCTGCTTTGTATCCTCAGTCAACTCCTTGACGGATTTCTCTATAAAAAACTAGATCATAAAGATTGATAGGTCGTAACTGCTCGTGGGATTCTTCTAGAGGCATAATAGGTTCATTATAAGTACTAGATTGCACATGCTTTAGGGCATACCTCCAAGACAAAGAACTCGAATTTTGCTCATTTTTATGTTTATAAGACGGGTGTATAAAACTTCCTAATATATTTATAAAAAATCTAAGAAAATAAATCCTAACATGAAGGGGTTCTAAACATACACAAACAAGGCCGACTCAACCAAATCAAAACCTACTGAATCTAGTAAACAAAAAGCATGATGGCTCCACTTAGATTGTTTCTAGACCAGCTTTTATTCTTCCAAAAGGAAACTAGTTACAGCTTTAGCAAATCTCTTAGAACGATCTGAATTAGATTAAGTCGAATAGAAACAGGATAAGCTCTAAGGAGCTTTGATAACCCTGCCTCTTTAGCAACTTTTCCTTGGGTTACGAGGCGGCTCTAATCAACTTAAAATAATAATCCTGAACTTTAAGTTATGCTAACAAAGTAACCAATACAGTCCTTTTGAATGATTTTCCTATAAGCTCGATACCCTATAGGTCTCTTTCTAGTCAAATTTTAGGCTTAGGTTCGCATAGGTAACGTGTTCCTAAGTCGGGCAGAAAGGATACGGTGATGAAATCCGAACCCTTATCTTATATGGCCAGTTTCTGCCCTTACTATAAAAGTAAATTCCGTATTCAAGTCTTCAAATTCAAACCCTTATCATGGACTCTCGGTATTCGTAATCAAATTCAAATCCAAACGCATTCCGATAACTTATCCTGTGCTTCCAGACATGCTGAGCTCCACATATTCTTGTACAGTCATAGTGGATCGATTCCGTGAAAGATGGGATCAGTAAGTGGAAACCCACAGATCTTTAATCTTACACCAATAAAATTGTAATAAAACACTATTATATTAATTGACCGACCTTTAATGACTTCTATGTGATGATTTAACTGTAAAATGTCAATAACGATTTGTTTTTCAATTTTTTTTCCAATTTGACAAAATTCCATCGTTTTTGATCATCTAAATCTATAATTCAACAATTTCCAATACATAATTTTATCAATTAAGTAGTCTAATTACAAGGTATTTATTCAGAATAAGTCATAATCTTCATCGGAACTCCAAAGATACCACTTCTTGTCATATTCTGATTAATGACCTTTTCCACTAAGTTGGAATCTTCATAGGAACTCTAAATCTACAGATGTTCGTCATATTATCATAAATGACCTCTTCGTCTAAGTCGAAATCTTCACCGGACACTAAACCTACCGATGCTCGTCATAATATCCTTAATGACCACTTACCCTAAGTCGGAATCTCCATTGGAACCCTAAATCTACCATCATTGGACTTAAAAACTGTCTAATCGAAAGTCAAAGACAATTCTCAATTTTTTTTTAATTTCTCTGGTTCATTCTCATATATTAAAATTTATATATAATCGAAGATTGATACAATATCCAAAATTATTATAATTTATGTAATATTTTTTAATTTTTTTGTAATTCGAAGGTTGATAAATAAACCGAATGCACGAGTTTGATTTAACATGTCAATCGTGAATTTTTAGACATATAAGCCTCCGCTCTTTAAGGTTCACACAACAAGAAATGTTTGTTGCATACCCGTCCAGAACCTTCATTTCTTTCAAAAGTCTACAAAATGAATCCTTCTCAGTGTTCGACATCACATATAAGGCGTTTGGCACCCTATACTTATCCCCTATTCTTGTCCAGTGGAAAGTCAATAACAATTATCGAATTCATTTCTTATTTTTCTGATTCATTCGTACATATTCAAAATCAAGATTTATGTATAATCGAAGGTCGATAAAAATATCCTCAATCATTATAATTTTTACTATTTTTTGATTTTTTTTTATATTGAAGGTTGATAAATAAACCTAACGCACGAGTTCGTTTTAACACAAAAAAAAACACACATACTACTCACATAGTTTTCTCAATCCGTATGAGAGTTCCAAACATAATCTTCACCGTCCAAAATTTTTTACAATCCGTATGATCAACCTTATCCATCGTTCAAAATATATATACAAAAAGCGTATGTTTCACTTTACTCTCCATTTCGCATTTTCCCTTTCTCTTTTTCGTTCATCTCTCTAACCCTAACTCACAGCATCCCCCTTCAATCATTGTATTGCTATTGTTCTTTCTCTCTAGATCTCCATCACTCAATAATGGAAGAGAACTGTTTTCTATCACTCATTAATGGGTTAACTGTTTTCTTAACCCTAACTCACGGTGGCAAGCTTAGACTTTCTGTGAAAAAATAACCCTAGCCTTTGTTTCTCGTCGCTAATATTTAGGGGTTTTGGTGTTTGTAGATTTTGTTGGTAATTGAAGGTGTTTCTAACACAGGTAACAACCCATCTCATTTAGATCTAGGGTTTACTAATTTTGCAAGATTTTTCATTCATAAACTCTGATTTCTTACAGGGGTTTTTGTTAGTAATTTTCTAATAATTTTTCGATTTGGACCTGGATTCATTAGGTTTAAAGCTGAAATAGGTGATTTTTCCACAATTTTACCTCTTCCTTTTCTTTTCTTTGTTTTGGATAGTTCTGTAAATTTAGTTACACTTTTCATAAATCCATTGTAAATTTTTATTGAACGCCTGAAAGTCTGACCTTGCAAGTATGATGGTATAGATTTCAATGGTGTGGTGGTGGTACAAAATTATTTGGAAAGGACTGGACGTAGAGAATGGGCCAAACAGGTAACTCTAATGTAAATGTGAACTGGATTTTTCATTATTATCTGGTGGAAAAGATATGATTAATCATTATATCTGATGGTTAACAGTGTCGAGATGCTGGAAAGGATCTTGATGATGCCACTTTACTGAGGACCATGTCAAACTATGGTATGTAAGCATGAAGTTGATAAGTAGAATTTGTTACGGCAATAAATTATTTAAGTACCATGACAAGCAGTTAATGGCGGTTAACGATGTTCTGATGGAAGGTGAGGAAGTTGTTACTGCTTGGAAGTGAAGTTGATAGACTTGAAAAGGAAATCCAGAAGCTTGTACCTGGAATCCGGCATGTGGACATTGAGGCTCACAATCCATAAAAGGAGATCCAGAAGATTCTTCCTGGTATACGGCTAATTGATCCAGAAAAGGAAACGTGTCCGGTATTAAGCTTGATGATACACAAAAAGAAACGCAGAAGATTACACCACCTTGAGCCACATAATACCATGTATACTGTAGCTTGTGCAGTCCTTGTTTATGTTGTGTTTTTTGTTCAACCTTGACTTCTAGAATTCATGACTTATTGCATTCTAAAGCAATTTTTGCTCACATTTCTAATCATATTCTAGCTTAATGTACCCACAATATCTTGCAGCTGTACCCGTGCGGCTGCTGCCTCTCCTTCTGCTCCTCCACCACAACCTGTACACAACCAGGTAAAACTTATAGTATGCAAGAATTCAAACTGAATTGAGTTCCTATTATGACTACAACTCGTCCCATTGCTCAGCTTATGTTATTTTTTTGCTTTTGGATGTCATTTCGTTTGTGCTACATGGTTGTCCTATTTGTCTTGGACTTACGAAAAATCTTGCATTTGGATGCGGACATCAGGTAGTCTTTCTTGAAACAAATTTCTGCATTTCCAGTCTAGAATCCGTTTATGATTTTCCTCTCGCAGCTAACACAGTTTACCACTCGTTTTATTTCTTTCCTATACGGGCATGTGAGTCTTGTGGCAGTGATTTATATTGTGTGTCGGTATTACAGTGTACAACCCAATGAATACTTCGGACTTAGTGATCCTGGTACTCACTTGGGTGTGGCTGGACTTGCTAGTCTTGGTCATGTTGCTGTTAAGTTTGCAAAGGCTTTTGGAATGAAGGTAACCGTGATCAGCACCTCACCGGATAAGGAGAAGGAAGCAATTCAACATCTTGGGGCAGATTCATTTGTGAAAATCGTAACAAAGAACAGTTGATGGTAAGTGAATCAATTTTTCTCTCTGACGTTATTACTACAACAAATTAAGGATACATTTTTTTCATGCTATGCATGATTTACAGTTGTCCTTAATTTCCCTGTAGGCTGTTATGGGTACATTGGATGGTATTCTTGACACAGTCTCTGTGCCTCATTCTCTTTTACCATTGCTTGGTTTGCTGAAATCTGATGGAAAAATTATTACGCTGGGTTTACCAGACAAGCCACTCGAAGTGCCTGTTTTCCCACTGCTTTTCGGGAAGTAAAAGTTAGACATTAAGATGATACAGGAACCATTAGTTTTGTATGTTTTTTGGTTCTTGTCAGGGATGGGTGGGAAACAGTATTGTAAAAAGGTAATGTTTTTTGGTGGGGATACTCAAATACAATATATTTTTAATTATCTAATCTTAATTAGAAGTTGTCATTTTAATTATATAATCTTAATTAGTGATAACTTTTTTAATTACAATTAAATTTTGGGATTATCTAAATCAGAATTTGCTTTTAAAGAGCAAAGAAATTTGGTAGCTTAAAAATTTAAGCAACCAACTTCAGGCCAATCAAAATCAGAATTCTAAAATAATTTGGTAGCTTAAAAATATAAGCAAACAACTTGAGTAAAAAAAATCGGTAGCTTAAAAACTTATGCAACCAAATTCAGGCCAATCAAAGTCAGAATTCCAAAATAATTTGGTAGCTTAAAAATCTAAGCAACCAACAAGAGTAAAAAATTCGGTAGCTTAAAAACTTAAGCAACCATCTTCAGGCCAATTAAAATGACAAATCGCTTTTAGCGAGCACAATCATTTGGTCGCTTAAAACCTTAACCAAGCTACTTCAGGATAAGTTGTTCCATGTATCTTTCAATTAGGTAATTTAATAGCTCCTAAGTCATAAATCGCTTTTAGAGAGTAAAAAATTCGGTAGCTTAAAAACTTAAGCAACCAACTTCAGGTCAATCAAAACAAGAAATCGCTTTTAGCGAGCAAAATTACTTGGTCGCCTAAAACCTTAACTAACAATTTCAGGCCTCCATGTATCTATCAACTAGGTATTTTACTTGCTTTAGGATGGTTGGTCTATCTGAAGCGATTCGTATTTTACTTGCTATATTGGTTGGTCTAGATATTAAGCGATAACAATTTTACTTGCTCCCTGGTGGTTGGTCTAGCTATGAAGCAATGAGAAGAGTACTCACTTTAGGTAAGTTGGTTGATTACTAGAGCGACTGCCTGGCCGCTCTAGACCTTTACAAAGCGGCCTTTCTGTAACAGCGGGAGCGAGTGCCACTTTAAGTCGCTATAACGGTTATAGCGACTTAAAAGGGGCTTTAAGCGACTTAAAACGACCTGTCGCTTAAACCCGTTTTTCTTGTAGTGCACCAACTCATGTGTCAGTGTACGAACCCGAGGGGCCGAGACAATATCATAATTGTCGTCCTTCCCTGTTGCAGTTTATATTTAAATACCCTTCCATAGGGTTTAAAAATTAATAATAAAGTTCAAAAGTTCAAAGTCCAAAGTCCAAAAATAAGAAAAAATATAAAAATACCTAAAATAATTACAAAAATAAGAAAAATTTCCTAATACAATTTTCTAAAAAGAAAAATAAAAACCCTAAAAAAAAATTAAAAAAATTAACTAAAAAAAAATTCTTGTTTTCTTTTCCGTTCTTTTCGCTTTGTCTTTGACTCCAAGTCTTTAATCAATCAATATAATCTTTAGCTCCAATTTCTTTTTGATCCAAAACCTGTAATACAAAGAAAATATCCAAAAACGTAAAACAGAACAAATAAAAAAAAAATAATCTAACTAAACTAATCAACCTAAAAAAATTTTATAAAAACAAGTCCGCGTCGGCGGCGCTAAAAATTGATGGATTTGTAAACAGTGGTAAATAATAGTTCGTTCAAGACTTGTGAAGATTTTTTTTTAAATTTAATTTCTAAGACTAAAAATAGGAAAACTCAAATAAAATTTAAAACAAGATTGAGTGTAAACTGAGGCCAAGATTCCAATATTTTCCAAATTTTAAGTGATTCAATTCAATAATTATAATTAAACAATTCTTACGTTTAATTTGATTCTTAAATATTGCAATAAGTAGATTCTTAAAACAACAATTGTATAACAAAAGCATGGAACATCTAAAACCTAGGCCAAAGCATGTACAATCTAATGAAATCACAATTTCTTAACAAAAATCATTAAATCAATTTTTAACCAAGGCAATTAATCATAAATGAATTGCGTAAATTAATTAAATAAATATTACCACATAATATTTGGAAAAATAGCTTCTTTCGTCGCCTCAGAGATGGGGTTTAGCTCCTCATATTAATCTCTTGCTCAAAATTATGGTTCATTGCTCCAAAAATTGTTTACAAATGATAAAAATGGAGTAAAACAAAGAAAAAAGTGAGTTTGCAACGTTAATAGACGTTACAGACTAACTGTTACAGAAGGGCTGAAAATAAACGTTGTTGTTGCGACAATATTCGTTGCAAATCGATGAAAAAAATGTGGCCTATTGGTTGAAGATTTCGTCGCTTATTCCTTGTTCTTCATGCAGCAGCATCAGCAATACTCTTTTTCCTTTGATCGCTCTTTTCACCTCCTGATCTCTCCCCAATACTCTCTTTCCTTTCTACAACTCCCATAACTCTTATTTATACATCACAAACCTCCTATTTTTCAAAGATTCTTCATTGAAAGACAATAATACTCGGGTATTTTTTTCTTCAATTCTCGTGATATGATGTGATATTCTGTCTTGATTTTGATTCCATAATCTGCTAGAAAATAGATACTTCTGAGACAATAATCCCGAGAGAATAATTCTTTCATTCAATCAATCCCGAGAGTTTAAACCCGAGAGAGAGAGAAAGAGAAATATTCTTCCCAGAAATCTTTCCCGAGATTATTTTGATTGATTCTTGATTGATTTCAGGTATGTTTCAGTCATGTACAACTCACGCAAGAATAATCTCTGATTTTAATCCCAGAAAACACGTGAAAATCTCATTCAAAATCAATACAGAATATTACTGTATTTGAAATGATTTTCCCTCCAAAATGGTTTATTTGAACTGTGAAGAAGAGGGGGTGCTCATATCTACTATTCGGGCGCCTTTATCAATTCTGGGTGCCTTTAGTAGTTTTTGGAGTCAATTTTTCCGACAATGTTTATTTTCCAGAAATACCTATAAATACATAAAACACAATATTAGTACAAAATGAGTTCCAACACTATAAAGTTGAGAGCAAATTAGACACATAAATGTGTCTGTCACATGCCAAGCCATAGCCAAGCCCCATAATGGTATTTTTCTTCAAACTCTCTATCACTTGGCTATAATTAAGTTGTATCCAAACGATAAACCACACCATAATACTTGGCCTAAAGGTGGTGGATTTAGGAATCCTTATAGGATGGTTTCAAAAACCTCTATTGCATAGTATATTGAGAAAATTAAAGGAAAAATATGTGAAATACCTTAAAATGAGAGACAACGTTGGAAAACTGCCATGAAATTTTAGATGGGAAAATGTTCATTTTCTGTTAGGTTTTTTATCCAATCAGATTAAGTCATGGGAATATTCGTACGAGAAAAATAGATTATAAAAAATAAAAATAAAATAAAATAATAGAACCTGAATTCTAAAACATGAAACCTTAAAATATATGAAGGATCACTACAAGAAAAACGGGTTTAGCGACAGGTCGTTTTAAGTCGCTTAAAGCCCGCTTTGTAAAGGTCTAGAGCGGCTAGGCAGTCGCTCTAGTAATCAACCAACTTACATAAAGCGAGTACTCTTCTCATTGCTTCAGAGCTAGACCAACCACCAGGGAGCTAGTAAAATTATTCTCGCTTAATATCTAAACCAACCAATAGAGAAAGTAAAATACCAATCGCTTCAGATAGACCAACCATCCTAAAGCAAGTAAAATACCTAGTTGATTGATACATGGAACAACTCGACCTGAAATTGCTTTGTTAAGGTTTTGTGCGACCAAATAATTTTGCTCGCTAAAAGCGATTTCTTATTTTGATTGGCCTGAAGTTAGTTGCTTAATATTTAAAGCTACCGAATTTTTTTACTCTCTAAAACATTTTATGATTTAGGAGTTATTAAAATACCTAGTTGATAGATACACGGAACAACTTAGCCTGAAGTTGGTTGCTTAAGGTTATAAGGGCGTCCACAGTGAGTCGACCATCTCAAAAGACCAAAGACTAATTTTAGTCTTTGGTCCAGCCCAAGAACAGTCGTAAATAGTCGGGCGGTGTCCTAATACAACGCCTGGTGTTGGGAGGTATACCAGCATAGCGCTTGTTAAGACGGGCGAAGTCTTAGAATAACTCTTGAGCCAGGAAAAATCCTAGAATAACGCTCGATGTGAGGCGGACACGGAAGATAACGCTTGGTAGTGGACGGTATCCTAAGACCACGCCCAAGAGACGGGCGGTGTACTAGCATCACGTCTGATGGGGCGGTGCCCCAAAATCCCGCCTGGTGGAGTGGCACATGTGCGAAGAGAGCGTTCGAGATGAATGGGACGGGCGGTGTCCTAGCGCCCCGCCTGGGATTCCAAGCGAGTTGCTAGCAGCCCGCCCCATCATATCTTCCTTCTTCTTCTGCCTCAACTCTCCTGAACCCTATTTTTTTCATAAGCAAACCCAAGCAAACCCTCTTCCGCCTCCCCCTCTTGAACCATGTTCTTATCAAACGATCTCCCAAAGAACCGCCTACGATTTTGAGGCTTCGCTCAAGCTTTTTCCGAACATCCAAGGGCAATCAAGGTAATTTCTAATTTCTTTTGTTTTTTTGTAAATTATATTTATTTTGTAAATTAAATTTAGAGTATGTTTTATTATTATGTTTTCTTAGTTAAATTGGTTATATATGTTGAATGATTAAACATGTGATTATGAAATTGAGATATTTAGGTTTTAGAAATTGTAATTATGGAATTGGGATAATTTTTAGGGTTTATGTGAATGTTGTAAATTGGGCATAAAAATTGATGATAATTTGTTTAATTGAAGATATAATTGATTAAGTTGTTGTTTAATTTGAGTTGGGTTGTGGTTAATTTTTTGATGAATTGACTAGATTGTCTTAAAAATTTGGGAATTTGGAATGTTTATGTTTTAAAACATATGTCTATGGAAGAATTTGCAATTGGGTAATTTTGATGATATTTGGTACAATTGGGGCTTTGATATTGAAGTATTTTGTTAATGATGAATTTTGTTCAAGAATGTTTGATTTTTGTATGTTGGTACATATGATTATGTAATTAGATAATTACTTTTGTAATTATAAAATTATTATGTTTTCCATTGATTTTTATCTTTCTGCATTGTGGGGATTACTCTTGATTTTCAATGTTGTATGAACTGTTTGCCCAGATGTCGAGCAGTTTGACGTCCAGATTCATTGGTCGAAAGAAGAGGGCCAAGAAGACTAAAATTATCGAGGATTCAGATGAAGACCGTATTATTGAAGAAACAGTAGAGGTTCCCGGGTTGGAACACTATACAGTTGTGGAAGATATTGATGGTCACGCCTCCACCAATATTACGTATTCAAGCGACGCCAAATTCAAGTTTTCACATCGTGGTTCCCTCAAATCGGTCCTTCAGACCTACCAAGGTATTGTTAAACATAGCCTTAGGGTCAAATATATTATTGAAAAAGGAGGATGGGACCGATTACTTACCATAGATGAAGTGGATTCATCGCATGCACTTATTGACTATATTGTTGAGCGCTTTTGGGATATGACAAACACTTTTCACTTCTCGTTTGGTGAGCTTGGGTTCACACCCCTTGATTGGGTAATGTTGACAGGAATTAGTATTGGTATTGGTAGCCTTTTCTGTATGACTCAGGGAAGTTCCAATTTGAATATGTCCGGGAGCATATTTTTCATGAACTTAAAGATAGTGAGGTTTGTAAAAGAGAAGGTATTCCCTACCAGTGGATTTCAGATGCAATTACGGTTAAATTTTTGAGCACATATTTTGATCCACAAACGTTAATTGCGGCTAACATTGATAGTAGACTTGCTGATAGAGTGGCCAGAGCCTTCTATATGTATCTTTTGGGTCAGTTCTTCTTTTCAAATGCAAAAACCTATATTGATACTGGATGGTTAGCTGTTTTTGAGGATCTAAATGCAGTTAACGAATATGACTGGGTGGTCGGTTGTCAGCCAAGCAAAATTAATTCAAGTTCTTACTTCACTAATATAGATTAGAGTATAGTAATAAGAAAAAGTTTATTCCCACAGAGAGGCAGGTGATTGTTAAGTACTTTCGATTACTTATGTAAACAGGGGGGTTTTGGTTGTGATTCTAACTAAATTATACTAAAGAGAAAGATTAAAACGAATATCAGAGATAAAGAACATTGGTTAGAGAGTTCATCTTCCATCTTCCAACATGTTATCAACCAAATCATACTCAACATTCATGCACTCTCAATATCAATAACCCTAAAGCATCCTATCGCAGGCTTACTCCGGCAAAACTCCTATTATCATCAAAGGCGCAAGAGCCACTCTTTGAATATTTTTCAACGAATAACTTGGCGTAAGAGCCACTCAAGTTTAATCCAATGAAAGCAATGGTATTTGTGAGTTGAGGTTATTTTAAGCAATCTGGCGCAAGAGCCACTCGGATTTAACCTAGGTCACGCTTCTACACAGAATTGCATGACAACATCCCATCGTTAACAAATATGTTATACTACTTGTAACAAGGGTCTTTCGACAATTCCGTATCTCAAACCCTAGTTTAGCTATAGATGTCAATGCATGCTCATCTAATTTGCAACTTAAACAAACAAGCAATCCATCATACAAGGCATTATAAACGGTAGAACATAAGCGATATTGAAGAGATTATGAACATATGAGAATAAATACTTCAATTAATAAACATGTTTTCCAACTTAGGAATACATCTCTAACCAATACGAAAAGTTTAGTTCATCATGGATTTCTCAAAATCCATGGAAAATAATCAAGAAAGCAAGTAAAGCAAACCCTATATTCTTGCTCTCCTTGTGTTTTCAAGTGTACAGAGTCTGTTCTTAATGTCTTGGATGTCTCCTTATATAGTATCCAAGAAATCTAGGTTTTTAATCCTTCCGGGACCATGTTTTCCATGTTTTAGAAGCCTACACACGTGCCAAAACTCCCCATTTACAATTGGGTTCGAGCCAATAAACCCAACTGTAACTCTGGCACAAAAATATCACCCAAAAGCCCCCATATTTATGGTTGGGTTTGTTCCAATCAACCCAAACGTAACTCTGACACAAAAATTCGCTCCAAAATTCCCCAGGTTTACGGTTGGGTTCGAGCCAATAAACCCAACCGTAATTCCTCCTGGATACTTTTTTGTACTTCACTATTTTGATCATTACTCCCTTATCTGATGTCCGATTGACCTCATTCTTTTTGGGTTGCCTTCGTATTTCAATTCTCTATAATATGGCAATGAAAAAAACCTTCATATCTCTTCAACTAATTTTACGGTTGGGTTTGAGAGTCTAGACCCAACCGTAAATCCTCCTGGAATTTGCCTCCAAAATCAACTTCTTTTACGGTTGGGTTTTGAGGTACTTTACCAACCGTAAATCTTCCTGGAATTCACCTCCGAAGTTGTGTTTCCATCCTTTACCCTCTTCTTTGGTTGAATACACTTCAGAACTCCTAAGAAACTCATAAACAAACAAAATCAAAGCATAATGATATGAAAACTAACAATAAATCAATGAATTAGAGTATCCAAATAGTGCAAATAATGCACCTATCACTGGGGTACTCCTGCATTTTCTAAATTGTATTCCAGTCTCGCCGCATCTGGCAGGGGACAAAAGTCATTGGCTGGACCCTTCCAAATTTTGGAGGTAAATTTGTTAGCGTTATTTATAATTCTATTAAATTATTTTTTTTGTTTCTCGGTTATTTATTCCATTGGTTGTCATGACATTCTAGTTTGGTGGTTCCAATATCTGGGCATTTGTCGGCCAAAGGACCCTTCACCTGAAAGTGAACAACTTTGGCTTAGATGTTGTCGGTGGACGGGAAGCCGACGGAAGAGTATTGATATTGTTCGTTCAAGGACTTCTCTGAATCAGTTGTCTATAGACGATGTGACCTGACAACCGTGGGAATCTTTGATCATGGTCCTGGATTCTGAAATTGGACGAAAATCTATAGAGCTCTCAGATAAAAGGGTTATATTCTCTTGGCTAGGCACTTCCATTGGAATGTTTTTTATTTTCTTTGAATTTCGGTTAACTGATTGGTTTGTTTGTTTATTGTAACTTTCTTGGATAAAGAATAACATGTATCTTAGAGATCGGTGTTGGAGGCAGAACCATCAAACATGGGGCGTTCCTAGCAACCATCCTAGTTGTATTTCCAACTTCAGCAACGACGTGGTTGAGGAGATGAGCGAAAACTGTCTGGTCCCTGCAAGTGAATTAGTACGTGTCGTTAACTATGATCTGTATATGGAGTATTGGCGACATGTGACTAACCTGCAGAAATATGCCACGAAAGTCGATTGGGAGGTTGAAACGTACGGTTATGCTGGTGACCGTATTAAACACAACATCCAACACTCGTGAACATGTACCCATTCCGCCCCCAAAACAGCTACCATACGTAACTATACAACAAAACACTGTAAATTTGATTTTATTATACAGTGATGGTTCAGAATTTGATTATATTTTTTTCATAACAGGTCGCGGCTTATGATTTAGTTCAAGATTATGCTGATTTTACCCACGTGTTTCGTGATTTTACGTTAAATGAAACTAAGGAGAGGATGGACTTTTTTATTGCCAAAGATGCAGAAATACAGAGTCTACGAAATGAAAAGAGCATGTTGAACTCACAGCTTTCCCATTTTCGTCAATAACAACCACCTATTGGGTTTGGCACGTATGCTCAGAATATGCCACCACTGATGTGGAACACCATGGGTCAGGGATCGTCATCAACAATGCAATCAAATAACTATAATTCCAGATCATCTTTGCCTCCATTTATGCCCCCGTGCTCGGCGTCCGAGAATCAAGATACGGAAGAGTATTAATTCATTAGCATTGATTTTTTTGTTGAACAGAAAACTTTTTCTTTTTTCAGATTTGAATTGTCTTTTCAAATTATTTTTCTTACATTTATAATCGTTTATTTTATCCTTTATACTAGTTTTGTATTGTCAATTCAAAACTCTGAAATTTTTTTCCTTTGTCGTTTTGGTCATTTGGTATTGTCTTGTCAATCGACATTTCATATCTCTGATGCGTCTGTCCACCCCACTTGCCTCAACTCTGTTTTTGCATTCAAATACCAACCGTGTATTGTCAATTCAAAACTCTGAAAAAAAATTCCTTTGTCGTTTTGGTCATTTGGTATTGTCTTGTCAACCAACATTTTATAGCTCTGATGCGTCTGTCCACCCCACTTGCCTGAACTCTGTTTTTGCATTAAAATACCAACTGTGTATTGTCAATTCAAAACTCTGAAAAAAAATTCCTTTGTCGTTTTGGTCATTTGGTATTTTCTTGTCAACCGACATTTAATATCTCTGATTCATCTGTCCACCCCACTTGCCTCAACTCTGTTTTTGTATTAAAATACCAACCGTGTATTGTCAATTCAAAACTCAAAATCTTATCTTAATTTTTTCCTATAAATTGAACACTCGATTCTCCAATTATACAAACCAAAAATACAATCATCAAAAAGAAAATGGCATACTATCAAAATAACAATCAGTATTATGGTTCTTTTTCTTCTATTCCTCCTCCTTCTTCTTCTTCTTCTTCTTCTTCTTCTTCTTCTTCTTCTTCTTCTTCTTCTTCTTCATTAGGTGATGATGATAACAATAGTAATTACTCATCAGACAAAGGTTCACTTGCATTGAGCCAAAATAACCAAGCAGTCACTGCGGATTAATTGTTTCAAGTATGAACTGGACACATACCCGTATCCAAATACCAAGAGAACGTGATGCCGGTGCAAAACTTCTATGGAGAGATTACTTTTGCAGAAACCTGAAGTTTCCTTCTAATGTATTTTGTAGAATATTTAGAATGCGGCGAGAATTATTCAACCGTATATTGGGAGATGTCATAGCTGTAAATAATTATTTTGTTCAAAAAATAGATGCTTGTGGTGTTCTTGGATTAACCCCTCAGCAAAAAGTTACTGCAGCAATACGAATGTTAGCTTACGAATGTACGGCAGATGCGATAGATAACTATTTACGGATCGGAGAAACCACAGTTTTGGAAGCAACTCGTAGGTTTTGTAAGACGATAGTCCATCTCTACGAGAAAAAATATTTGCGCACACCAACTAAGTGTGATGTTGAACTGCTTCTTGCTGAGAACAAGGAAAGGGGATTTCCGAGGACGCTTGGTAGTGTTGATTGCATGCACTGGAAATGGGATAAATTCCCATCGGCTGAATCAGGTGCTTACACTGCGTACAAAGGTAGCGAGAGTATTATCCTGGAGGCAGTGGTGTCATATGATCTATGGTTTTGGCATGCATTTTTTGGTATGCCTGGTTCTAACAATGATATAAATGTGATGAACCGTTCGTATATTTTCAAAAAGCTAATCAACGGGAAAGCACCGAATGTGAACTTTGTTGTCAACGGACATCATTACGATATGGGGTATTATCTTGGTGATGGAATATACAGAAGATAGCTATTATTGTGATGTCGATTAAACATCCAGATTCTCAGAAGAAACAAAAATTTTCTGCTATGCAGGAGGGTTGCCGAAAAGATGTAGAACGAGGCTTCGGGGTACTGCAAAATCAATTTGCAATCATCAAGCAACCAGCACGAATGTGGAATCCAAACGTACTAGCATATATAATGAAAACTGTAATCATTCTACATAATATGATATTGGAGGATGAGCGTTTACCCGGTGATTGGCCGCATGAGTATGATCAACGCAGCCACTTTGCACTGGTAAAGATTTCTAGACACAACACTGCTGAACTTTCGAGAATGAGAATGGACCAACGTCAACGTGCAGTATTCGACAAAGATACTCATATTCGTTTGCGAAATGACTTGATCGAACACTTACGGTCAGATTTTGGTGAGGATTAAAAATTTGTAAATCCTCTGGATAGATTTTGTGGGTAAATCTCTTGTAAACCCCCCCGAGACACAACTCGGCCGCTAGGGGCACCTAGGGGTTTAAAGGCTTGCTGCACATGCTAAGTGTAGCCGCGATGCCTGCGAAAGTGAGTTTAGCTCTACTTATTAACTCATGTTATTTTTTTTAATCATAAATTACAAACTCATTTGCTAGCCGAACAGTTGTCTCATTTTGAAATGGAGTAATGAGTTTGTGTTATTTAGAGAGAATTCATGATTTATTCTGTATTTAGAGAGAATTCATGCTAAGTAGTAACTTTTTGAAAAATACTAGCTGTTAAGTCGCTCTCTTTATCCTATAAATACATCTGTTTTCTCTACCAAATACCACACACACCTAGTTTCATACAATCTACAAATTTTATTTAATCATCTCCTCTTTGTAATTCACTTCATAAGTCTACCTACAAACATGGCAACATTTGATTCAGCTGAAGATTTGGCTATAATCAAAACCTGGCATAACGAAACCCTACGTGAAGATATCATAGCTGGAAGGTTTGAATCTGAAACCTTTTGGGGGGGGATCTACATCCAATATTCTCGAGAATATGTAAATCCAAAGCAAAGATCTCTTGAACAAATTCATGATAGATACCAACTTATCCGAATAGGGATAGCTGATTATATAGCTATCAACAATGGATCTTTAACCCCACCCATTTAGGCTTATCGATCCAACAATTTGTAAGTATCTTTTACGTAAGCTAAGTTGTTTGGTCTTCCAATAACAACATAGTAAACTTGATGAATTCTGTTTTTTTTCCTATGCTTGTGTAAGAGGATCTCGCAAAAATGCAGTACTATCAGGAAAAAGGAAAAGAGTTCACATTTGTTGAAAGCTACGAGTTCATTAAGTCAACGTGTAATCGGAAGTAACTTCTAACTTTATCAACCGATTTTGAGATTTTTTCTAACTTTTGTCAGAGTTTGGTTGTATTCGGTAGTATTTTCTTAACTTTATCTTCGTATTCTGGAAAGTTTTCAAATATTTTCTCTGAGTTTGGTTGTAACCGGAAGTAACTTTATTTTGTAACATCATTAAATTGAATCGAAAAGGCATACATCGTGTAACATTAAAGGAGATGAAATATAATAAATCAATAGATTACACTTAAACACTTAAGCAAACTTATTATCAAACCTTCAACGGGTCGTAACACGCCCGGGACGACGTTCTTCACATCTTCGAAGAATAATCAACACAAAAGGATTGTATTCTTCCATCACCCTTAGGATCTCGAAGTGAGATTGGTACCTGAAATCTGAACGTTTCCATCTTCTCCATTCCTCCAGAGATCTGGCAACAACTTCATCATCAGTTGCATTCTTAATTCAACTTTCATTCACCTTAGCGGTTAAAGAAGAAAATTCTAGTACTTCCCTTGTGATTTCCATATATCGACAAAAAAGGTCTGCTCTATTCTGGTTAATGGGGTTACCGGTTTCATTACAAAAGTTAACATGAATACATTCTAACCATTGCATGCTCATTGAACCATTCATTCGACGTTCATGACTCCTTGCTGGATAATGTAATACTATGTTTCGACATAGGGATAAATCTTCCTCTAGGGTAAAATTCTATGCATTAAGCCTAAATTTTTGTAAGCCATAATTATGAAAACGATAGATTATAAATTTTCTATAAAATATAAAAGATGTAAATTTAAAATGAGAATGATAGATATAAATTCATTTATTTATAGGTGTATCAGAATACAAATTATATTCGTTCACAACGGTAACAAAACGGTAACAAATTATCCAGGCAGACTCCTATGGCACGCCTAGCAGCGGGTGGCGTCTTAGCACCTCGTATATATCTGAGCGGAGTCCTAGCAACACGTTTGATTGTATGCGGTATCCTAGGATTACGCTCCAACTGAGCGGCATTCTAGCGTTGCGCCTTTTAGTGGGCGTGATCCTAGAGCTTCGTTTCATCAGGCGTAATTCTAGGCTAGCGCTTGATCAAGTGCATTCCTAGGATACTGCCCGTGTTTTTAAGCGTTGTCCTAGAGTAACGCTTCATTCCACGCGGTACACTGCGACGCCGCTTGATGCTAGGCGGAATACTACCAGACCGCCCGACTATACCATGTCTAGTCCAGAAAAATTCCCAAATCTAGTCTGCTACAGTAGTATTTCTGGACTAAACCTCAAATACCGTCGCTCCATTACGCCACCCGAAACCGAATTAAAGACTAAAGATGATCTTTGGTACGACTTATAGTCGGACTATTGTGGACGCTCTAAGCGACCAATTAATTTTGCTCGCTAAAAGCGATTTCTGATTTTTATTGGCCTGAAGTTGGTTGCTTAAGTTTTTAAGCTACCGAATTCTTTTACTCTCTAAAAGCGATTTGTGATTTTGATTGGCCTGAAGTTGGTTGCTTAAGTTTTTAAGCTACTAAATTTTTTTGCTCGCTAAAATCAAATTCAGATAATCCTAAATTATAATTATAATTAAAAATTAATATTGAACTTTTTCACTAATTAAAATTATATAATACTAATTAATATTATATAATTATAAATGAATAACAAAATCAAATTAAAATTAATACAGAAAACAATGATGAACTAAATTAAAATCATAATTGATCAACTTTATTATTACTGAATTCAATTTACAACATCATTCAGTCAAAAAATTTACAATCATTTTTTACAGGAAAAAAAAACAATTTCATTTATAATTCCATCAAACACACTTCAATTTTAAACCTAAAAGATGAGGAACACCATTGATACAACTACTTCAACTTTGAAGCACCCATCATGGTTCTTTCAATCTCATTGTACAAAGCTAAAAAACACTTCAAGATTCATACTACTGCAACCTTATACCACTTAATCTATTTTTTATCTTTGATTTTGAGATCAATAGAGTGAGTACTCATTCCACATCTAGTTCATGTTCATCTCTCAAAAAAAAGTGATAAACATGGGTCCTGCATATACGAACAAACAAGCAAACAAATACAAAGAAGATCATAACTAATAAGAATAAGGAGCATTAACCCTGCATTGGACACACGGTAACATCAAAAACTGAATCAAGAAACCAAATAATAAAACTGGAAATTTTGATACCTTTTTTTTCAAACATACCCTTCAAGCTCAATGGAGTAAAACTTCACCTAATTTATCCATTCCAACAAAAAAAATCAGATCCGTTGGAGAAAAAAAACCCAAGAAATATAAGAACTTGAACAATATAAAGAAATGACAACCACATTCGTATACATTTAACCTTCACCTGATTTAACAGAACACCCAACTTTTAATGGATAAATAAGCAATGTGAGACTGAATACAGTATGATATATGCATATTTGGGATAAGGTAGTAATGCATTTGGAAGATGCATACATTATCCTAAGGCATTCTTACTGGTTTCCCAATAGTAAGCTAAACCCCACCGTCACCCAAACAAAATTAAACAAAAAATCAAAAACCCAGAAAGAAAAAAATACTCAATCAATGGACTTCACTAGATAAAACAAGCACATACCTGGTACAAGTATCTATCAATTCTGAAGTCACACTTACAAAACTTCACCTGATTTATAACGTGCGTATCGTGAGGAGCCACTTCTTAAACTCTCTCACTCTAACTTAACATCCTCCTTCCTCTATTATGTTCTGTTCCTCTCTACAACTTCACAAAATACAGCTGAAAGAGAAGAGTGAGTGAGGAAGATGACAAACAAAACCCCAATATTTCCAATACCACAACACCCCCATCACTTCAGTGACTATGGATTCGATCCTCAAATATATTACTTACATGTAATTTGTTATAGTAACCCCATTTTATTGATTTCTCTGTATTAATTTTTGATTTTTTCGTTGTTGTAATTTTGAAGGTACTAGAAGAAGCAAAAAAACATAAGAAAGAAAAATTTCTTCCATCAACAACAGCAACGACATCAAGATCTATAGAATCGTTACATTTCAAACTACAAAAACCCATATCAAAAGAAGAATCATCAAAGAAGAAGAAACAGAAGAGTAAATGGTGTAAAAATGCATTGTTGTTTTGTAAAAAGAAATGGGTTTATCAGAATGATCAAGTTGTTGATCATCATTTTGGTGAAAACAATTACATCAAGAATATTAATTACAAAGGTACAATATCAGGACCAGTTTATATTACTGAAACTAGGATTGGATCAAGTACACTATGTCGTTCAACATTAGGTCCATTATCAGACCCGTTGGAGAAAAACTCGATGAACAAAAGATGTAAATAAATCAAAATTATTATCAAAAACTCGATGAACAAAAGAGACAAATTATGCATCTCAGTTAAGGGAGAATAGGAGGGAGGCGCATTAAGAGGGAGAGAGAGAACATAAAACAGGCGAAATGAATTGAAGCGAGAAATTAGGGTTTTCTATAGGTTTCCAATGAGAGACAAATTAGAGACCGTAAGCTTAGATAGAAATTGAAGAAAATCGACGGATAAGGTTAACGTAGCAGCTAATCTGCCATGTACACTTGAACTTTTAGATTGTTCTTTTATCATGTGACACTGCACGATTGTTTTGAACATATCATCAATCCGTATGACATTTCTTATTTCTGTTTTGTGTATCGTTGGATCAACGCGTAATGGACGGCTAGAGATGGATGGGTGGATGGTGAATGAGGAGCGTAGAGTAATTTGGTTTTAAAACTGATCTCAACCGTATGATCAACTGTTCCGGGGCTGGTTTGGGTTTTTACTAGTTTTTGATTTGGTCTGTTTATGTGAAGCCCTAATCGTAAGGGAGATTTTTATGGTATTGAATTTTTAGGTTACACTTTAAATTAGATTTAAGAATAGGTTTTAGACCATAATGGCAAATATGGGTCGTGATGCACTTTTAATTAGATGACTTAAATGCTAGACAAAAATTTTGCAATATATATATATTGTCACCGAATATTGATTATTGCAATAATAACTAAGTTTAGCTTAAAGTACGTATTGATTTTAATTTTGATTTTGATATGCATTTGTTGCTTTCTTGATCACAACTAGAGTACTGATTTTGATGATAATCATTGAACAAATATGTGATTTGTATATACTTTCAATTAGGATTTGTATGTTTTTAATTTTACTTAAATTCGTTCAAATTCAATCGAATTTTCGTAAAAAAATTCAAATTCCAAAAAAAAAAAACTAAAAAAATTAAAAAATGATGAAATTAACACAATTTAGTTATATATTGACATGTAACACATACTACGATTTGTATCGATCAACAAAATTTGAAGGGAACTGGAGTTTTTCTGTCACACATGATACATACCCCCTAATTCATAAAGAAAAAACAAATAATTAGGATTCGTATACTTTCAGTTTTACTCAATTTCGTTCAAATACAATCAAATTCTCATTAAAAATTTACAAATTACTTTCACATTATTATATTTGAAGTATCAAATTTTGAATTTTATTCAATGCAATCGCCTCAATTCAACAGGATTGAATTTTCAATTTCCCCACTTTCACTCAAATTAGTTCAATTTTGGTGTATTTTCTTAATCCTACATTTAAATTAAACATAAATTCCTATGATTTCGCTACAATTCAACTTTGATTTGCCCAATTTGGGTTCTTTGTGGGCCCCTCAAAGAAATAGAGACGATTTACCTAAAATCTAAACATGTTAATACACAAATGATAAAACTAAATGAGATCGAAACAATTTGAGTGAAGTTGAGTAATTTTGAAAAATAAAGAATAAAATTGAACGAAACTGACTAATATGAAGTGAAATTGAATGACACAAGTGAACACATTAAGCGAAATTTAGTGCATTCAACTAAAATCAAGTTAGATTGAAGGATACTAAATAAGATTAAGCAATACTGAGCGAGGTTGATGAATATCATATGGAATCGGACGAGGTCAATCAATATTGAGTTAGAACTCACTAATTAATCTTCGATCTATTTTGAATTCAGTCAATTTTGTTCTAATCAAAAAGGACATTACCATCAAACCTATATAGGACAGATCCAAAAAATATTTATGGAATTGAATTATGTAAGTATATCCAATTAGATTGAATGATCTTTAGAGTCGGATGGATTTGTATATACAAGAATAAACTCATGTGAATTTCCAAGGATGTCGAATTAGGTCGAATTTATGCATGACATTAGGTTATTCCATTTATCCCAGATTTCATCAGTTTCTACGGTTATCTATTTACTTTGCCGAGAGTCCATTTACCTCACCAAATTTTACTCCTTATTCATCAACTATACCCGATATCGCTCGACTTCACCAATTTCTCATGGATTCCATGTGTTTATGTGGTAATCTATCAATATAAACCGGATTTTTATCGGTTTCGCATAATTTCACTTGTTATCCGTCAATCTTACCCAATGTCGGTCGACCTCACTTAATTTTTATAGGATTCAATCGATTTCTCCAGTTTATCCATCATTTTAACCAAATGTTCATCTACCTTATTCAATTTCACCCGGTATATATTAATCTTACTAAATATCGTCCGACCTCGCTCGATTTCTCCTGGATTCCATTGGTATACTAAAGTTGTTATCATAATGGTGTTTTGTTTTGGAATAAAGGTTGGGATAGATTGTTAATTTACAATCTCAATCAGAACAACAGAAGTGATGGACATCTACCGCTCTCTTGGATAGACACTTAACACATGTGATCTTTGCATATCTACCTATTACAGTTCTGAATCTCACTGGAACTGAAAAACCTAACTAAAAGGACATTAACATCAAACCTAAATAGGACAGATCCAAAAATATTTATGGAATTGAATCATGTAAGAATATCCAATTAGATTGAACGATTTTTAGAGTCAGATGAATTTGTATATGTATATATGAATAAATACATTGAAGTTCTAAGGATGTCGAATTAGGTCGAACATATGGATGACACTAGGTTACTCAATTGCTCGATTCCACTTGGATTTCGTGGGTTTATATAGTTACCTATTATTGTAAAGCCGAATTTTCATCAATTTCACTTAATTTTGTTTGTTATCCATAAATCTTACTGGCCTCATTTAATTTTTATCGAACTCCATCGGTTTCTCTAGTTATCCATCATTTTAATCGAATATCCATTGACGTTATTCAATTTCACCAGTTATCTAAAAAAATCCAGACCGTTGGATCACCGTATGATTTTTATTTGGCCAATAGAAAACCAAGGATATCTAATCCACGAATATATGCAAACACAAAATGACACACGAATTGCCCCCTTGTCTTCCCTCCACACGAAAATATCTGCTAGATTGATTAGCAGGAAAAAGTAAGTTTTGGCGCAAATTTTCCCACCAAGAATTCCATCGAACTATCTTTTCCCTCCACGTGAAGCCCTAGCCGCGTCTTGGCATAGACTGGTTACTCTCGGGGGGCAATAGCCGCATGGGGGTGCTGAGTTAGAACTAACACCAAAGTAAGTTGTGCTTATTAGCTACCAAATGTATCTTTAAAAGAGATAAGTGCAAGTCATGAAGGTGCCCATCGACCTTGGTAATTTCGGTTGGCCTCACTCAATTTCTCTCAGATTCTCTCAGTTTCATTGCCAGATTTAGAGTTCTGGTATAGACATTCCGATCAACCGGGTATGGAACAAAGCGGATTTTGTGGTTCATTGCTAAATAGGGTTCTTGTATAGATATTTCGAATAATCAGAGATGACGAGGCATATTTTGGTCCACACTGCTAGATATTGACCTATGTATACATTCGATGTAATACCCCGATTCGGAATATAAGTAGTGGTTTGTCCTTTCCTAACACCGAGGCCTTTTCAGCACAACTGGATCAGAGTTGGCAAAAAGCTCTGCAGTTAAGCGTGCTCGGGCGGGAGTAATCCAGGGATGGGTGACCTCCTTGGAAGCTGCTGCTGGATAACCGCAGCGGTGCCCGTTGAAAACCCCACAGTGCTGGATATCGCAGTGGCTAAGTGGGGACAGTATCGGTGGAAGGTCGGGTCATTACAAAGTGGTATCAGAGCCGACGACGGATCACCTGCCGAGGGTGACAGAGTACGCTGGACGGAGTAGTATTCCAGGTATTGGTCTCATGGGTGGCAGGGAACGTCGGAGATCTGGGCTTGTATATTCCGGAGCCGAGGACGACTCCAATTTAAAGGAGGTGGTATTGTAATACCCCGATTCAGAATATAAGTAGTGGTTTGTCCTTTCCTAACACCGAGGCCTTTTCAGCACAACTGGCTCAGAGTTGGCAAAAAGCTCTGCAGTTAAGCGTGCTCGGGCGGGAATAATCCAGGGATGGGTGACCTCCTGGGAAGCTGCTGCTGGATAACCGCAGCGGTGCCCGTTGAAAACCCCACATTGTTGGATAACCGCAATGGCTAAGTGGAGACAATATCGGTGGAAGGTCGGGTCATTACATCCAATCAATGGGATATGGAACAAATCATATTTTGTGGTTTATTGCTAGGTTTAGGGTTTCGGTATATATCCGATCAGACTAAAAACAAAATTAAAATTTATAATAAAATTAAATATGAACAAAAATTAAAAAACAAAATTTGAAGGGCATAATTTTAAAAGTTTCTCGATTTTGATAAAGTTTCTAGATTAAAATCATAAAATTAAAAAAAAAAAATGAATGAAACCTTGTCACTAGCTCTTCCTGATATAAGAAAATGGAATTTTGGGTCATATAAAAATGTAATCCCGTAAAGTAGACAAAGACCATGATCCTTAAAGTTGCTTATCTGACCAATAGAAAACCAAAAATATATAATCCAACGATTATAAATGAAAGTTTACATAGTCATGCGGATTGCCACCGTATACTATATATATACCAGTTGCAACAGAGGTAAAATTACCGCCTTAATTTCGTGCGGCGCCAAAACATATTGGGTTGGGAAGAGTTGACGAGAATCTAGGCGCGCTAGTTTTGGGTTTGCGCCAAAAACTTGGGTTTAGATATAATATCTTATTTCTCTCTCCCTGAGACACCAAAATTCCCCAAAATTGCTACCTAATTTTTTTACTAAAACCCTCGCTGATAACCCAAGCAAATTCATTCTTCCTCTTCGTTCCCACTACCACCATGATCCAGTGAAAAGCTTTAATTTCTAACCAATCAATTTTGAAAAAATGGCGTAGAATGCTGAGATGCAATAGTTTGTTGTTCGATTTTTTGTTCTCTATCTCTAGTTTCAACAGTGATGAATATCAATTCTTGAGTTGAAATATCAGGTTTCAAGTTCTGATTTTGGTTTTTAACTTTTGTCTTTTGATTTTTAAAGATTTCGGCTCTATTTTGTTGAGTCGTAATTTTTTTTTATTTTTTTTGTTCAACTTATCAAGTTACAGTCAGGGATTGTACAAATCTCTGTGATTTTAGAGTTAGGGTTCTTACAAATCTTTGAAATCTCTTTGTTTTCTTCTGTTTTCTACATATACCAAATTAGCATATGTTAGGGTTTAAGTTTCTTTGTTCAATTTTTATGCTGCTAATAGAGACAATTATGTTTAACTGGGGTTTATTTTCACGTTTGTGAACTAATTTGGGGTTATTTTTTTAAGAATTTCAATGGTTAAATTTTTGATTGTTTATATTCACGTTTGTGTAACTAATTTGGGGTATTATTCTTAAGTATTTCAAGGGTTAAAGTTTTGATTTTTGTTGCCTAGAGATTGGAATTGTGTTAAAAAACTGATGTTTGTTGTTCTTGCTTTAGAACTCCACCATCATCTTGATCTCCAGTATCAATTTCCTCTCTTTCACCATCACCATCCCCAGTTGTTAATGTTGACAGTTGATTGATTGAAATTTTTCTTCACTGAAAATTGCTAACGGAGCAAGCTGAACTCAATGTTATGGTTCTGGTAGTTTGGATTTGGAGGTTTTCTTTATGAATTTTTGTTTTTCTTTTGAAAATCAATGTTATGGTTCTGGTACTGGAAAGGAAATTTAGAGTCTATGTCTTTATTGATTATTAGTGTTTGGTGATGTTTGTTTTCTTTTTCCTAAAAATGATGCTTATTACGCGATTACTGTCTCTACCAGATGAGAACTAATGTGTGTTTTCTTTGTTTGTTCACTGCCAGGTTTTGAGTAGAGCTGGAGATGGCTTTGATGATACAAATTTCTGGTTGCTTCGTTAGGATTTGATCAAATGGATCAAAGTTTGATATGATGCTATTTTAAATGTGGCACTTAAGGGCTGAGTTTTTGATTTGGGTTGAGTTTTGACAGGGGATATTTGAGTTTTCTGAAGTGGGTTTTGCAGCACAATTACAACATGTACATTCTGCAGGTGCTCTTTACCCCTTTACGGCGATCAAGTATGATGTAGAAGCTCCTGGGCTGTTGCAGGTATATCATAGTTCACTATTTGGTATTCCTTTATTAAGTTAATGGAATGAAATATGTTTTAGATTTTTTGTATTTACAACTAAGTTTACATAAGTCTTTACTTGGCCATTTTTTTTATTCCTTGGCTTGTTAGTTGTATGTGTGCTTGTTTTATTCTCCCAAATGAAAATTATGTGTGTACCAGTCACTTGCCTTATACATAACAAGAAGAAGAATACACAGTGTAGCTTCTGGTGTTTAGCAATTTTGATTATCTAGAACATGTGTATGGTATGACCAAACTTCGTCTGTAAAACAAAAGGAAGTACAATTTAGGAATGGTATGTATGGTTTGTTGTTCGGTTTAAGATATTTGGTATTGTGTGTAGGCTCCAATCATGCTCTCTTTATATTTGCAATGGCCAAAATCATGATTGATTGACCGTGCTTGTTTGAATACTTGTGTTTTTCTTGTGTTGTAAAGCTCCTAGTCTTGTTTCCATTTGTTGTGGGTTAAAAGATGTCTTTAAGAGTGTAGACAATCTACTGTCTTAAAAGTTCATTTACTGATATTTAAAGGGTTTAATTATTGATGATTGTCTTTTGTAAGTTAGTTTGAACTTTATAGTTGAAAACTTCATTTTCTGACAACTTTAAGTGCAGTCTGTTGTCTGCGAAACTGGCACCAATGACACGGATTTTAGCGTCATTTTATTGATGGGAAAGGTTCCTTTATTTCTCCTCTATAATGGTTTCATAGGCTTGGTGCATCGATTTGTCGTTTAAGAAATATGGCCCTCCACGTACATCACGTTAGAACTGAAAACTACAGGAACGCAATCATGTCCACATATTTGCACACACGTTTCACAGACCGAATGAACTTGGAATTTGGATCTGTCAATTGCATATGAAAGTGGATTCTTTCTACTTTCTATATTTGGGTCAAGTGTCGAATTTCCGACTTCTAACAAAGTCTGTAGAGCCTCGTCAAGGCAGGCTGTCAGAGACGTTGGTCCTGCGACTTTTCTGTTCAGTTTTTGCTATATAATATTCACATCCATTCTATTTTGTTACTTTTACTTCTTCCACATGTTAGGTTGATCTGAAGTCCTTAAAAATATGCTAATTAGGCCTGGGGATCAAAATGGAAATATAAAATATAACATTTTCATTATCATTTATTAGTATATATGTCCTCCTTCTGAATGCTCCTTTGGTTGTTCTGAAATTTTGATTACTTGATTTCTCCTCCATACTTGAGATCATTTATGTTTTGTTGCAATGTCACAATTTAGCAGCCATGCTTGTTAGGATTTCTAAGTCATATTCCAGCCTTGATTATGCATCTACTGCTAGGTCTTAGATAAGGTTGAACCTTCGATACTGCATTAAACTGTTAGTAATAGTTGTGTAGTAGAAATCTTGTTCAGCTGTTTGGTTAAGTTTATTTTGTTTCTGAGTGTATTATATAGGTCTAATTTGTTTTTTGATTATTTTCCATATTTGCTTAAAATGGTATCTGTTTGTGTTTTTTATTGTACAGTATGCAAGCATAAACCTTTTTTTGATTACTTTCATATGTTCTTTTTCTTTCTATGGTGCAATCCTTGATATTCATTTTTCATTATATGATTGTATTTCATCGTATCAAGTGTTCTACTTCGGATTACAGGCTCAGAAGATCAGTCTGGAAAACATCTGGCCATGGCAATGATATTATCGGTGTTACATCTTGTTAGTTTCCTGTTCCTGTTAGGTTCTAGTAATGGTATGGTACTTTGTTATTCATTACATTCAGGTTATTCATTACATTTGACAGTATATTACATTCTACAAAATATATTAACTCCTTCAATTATTCAATCGTGTTCGCAGGAGGGTATGCCAATGATATTATCGGTGTGCAACAAAATAAAAGGGAGAGGGCTTGGAGCCCACAAAATCTACAATAGTTGACGCTAGAAGAATGGTCTCGACGAAACTCTGCATTTTGGATGTTGATTTAATTTCTTATCGTCTTGTTTGCCCGAAATAAGGCATTTCTTTACTTTCCGATGCAATTATGCTTGGACCTGTAACATAACATGTAATTCTAAACTACCTCAATTCTAAACTACCTCAATGTACATACATCTGTAAAATCCAACATTGGAGTATAAAAGTAAAAACATAACAGTTGTTGAACTATTTGTGATAATCTCTTTTTTGAGTAATTTTTTTGTACAGGAATTTATGTGCAAACTATCGTAATTCTTGAAAAATGTTGAACAAATAGCTTTTTGGATGTTGGAAGGGTCATTTTCCAAGAGAAGACAAGGATATGGCAGAATTTGGTTTTAATTTTGAAATTATTGAACTGAGTGTTAAAAGTTTCAGATTTTAGTCGACTCATGTTAAAAAAAATTCAATTTGTGCATCCAAACATTTGCTCATAGTGAATCAAAACATTGATTTAAACGAGTTTTCATGTTTCCATAAACAAATCCAAAAAAGATTGTTGGATCAATACCAAGATCTTAAATGTCTACTTCAAAAACTGACTTCTCTTTTGAAATGGTGGTGACGGCTTAAACTTAGTTGCTGGGAGAGGTTTTACCAAGTAATTATTTTTTGGTTGCTATGAGTATGTGCCTCAAAGTAAAGAGCTACACGAGCACTTTTCTAGATGCTATATAGATTACTTGAAAAAAGGATATAGCGAACAAACACATCTGGCCATGGCTAAAAATTAGTTGACACAACTTTAAAGCAGCCCAACTATTTGGCAGTTACAAGTTTTGTAGCTTAAACTCTTAAAGCGACTAAAATATTGGGCTCT
>JAJJMC010029784.1:6598183-6753002 GCA_023531435.1 Papaver californicum | reverse complement strand
TAAAGCGACTAAAATATTGGGCTCTTGCTAACATTTAGAGCAACCAATTTATTTTGCTGTTGCTACGAGTGTGTGCCTCAAAATAAATAGCTACACGATCACTTTTTAGCTGCTATAAATTACTTGAACAAAGGATCTAGCGATTAAAGATATTTTTTCATGGCTAAATAAAAGTGGACACAGGTTTATAGCCGCTAAAATTTTTAGCAGTTGTAATTTTGGATGCTTTAACTCTTAAAGCGACTGAAATTCTGAGCTCTTGTTAAAATTTCGATCGCTTAAATCCATTTTTTTTGTAGTGATATCATCCTAAAGAATATATTTATCTTTTTTCCTACATATCACACATGTGACTAATAGGATTAGATGAAAATCTAATAAAATGGTTTTTTTTTTTTGAATTGGAATGTTGGGGCACTTCCGCAACATGGTCACTCATTTTGAAGCATTTTACACTTTATCCTGAAATTAAATCTTGGATTTCGCAAAGCTTGGTTTCGGGACCATATTTTGTGGGTGTCCAAACCTAAGGTTAGCCATCTTTCCTGTTTAGCTGTTCAAACATGGTTGTTACCTTGTTGCAGCTAACAATGTTAACCGGAAGCGGCAGTAGTGACATGACATGCGCGTCTGCACGTGTGGACTATGTTATACTATTTCTGATCTACTGGACTCCAAACTCGACTGATTATACTGCTGCTCTAACTCAACCACCCCCAAGCGAGCTCACAGATAGATGCTCGGATACTAAAAGGCAGATGCTTTTTGCCCACTGATTTTGAAACAACTTAACCATGCACTGTGAGAGTAAATGAAAATATGGGTCAAAAGGATCAACTATTTAGAGAAACAATCTGGTCACAAACATATTCTTTGAAGATCTTTTCACCATCCTCCACAATTGAAGGGAAGAATAAAATCTCCCGGATTGATGAAGAGGAAGAATATAATATGTGGGGATATATATAGTGGGACGAATATCCAGTTCTGGACTGTTTTGCTGTATATCATTTTCAACACCGCCGTCCTGCAATCAACTCTCCCACGCTCCTTACTTTTGGGGTGTGTCAAATGTCAAGTAGTCATCATATGCCAATTTATGACTATAGTCAGTTCAACGTATCTCTTACGTTCGATCTTATGAAAGATGCTGGTGAGTTCAACTATGTTACCGGTTAAGTCGAAGCTGTCTTAGCTGGTACTGGGTGCTTACTGATATAATGAACGATGAATTTGAGTCGTGAACGTGATAAGGTGCTCGCATGTTCTATGCTTATCGCTCGCCGCTGCTGATTTGGCAAGCATTCAGAAGCCTTACAAAGTATGAACAATCATTTGGGATTACTCAAGGACCCAACATTTGACGCATCATCTGTAAGCAATAGAGTTGAACACGCGTGTTTATCATTATTTTCCAATTAAAAATCCTACCGTTTAAATAGACAACACCAAAACCGCTCATTCATTTCACCATTTATTGATATATGATTCCAGCAATCAATCTGTAAAAGTGAGTCTACTGAGCTTTTAAAAAAGTTAACTTATGTCTACTCTCTTTTTCCCTAATATTGTTCTTAGTTAGGGTTGATTTTGTGCGACTAATTGAATGACTTAGGTGTTAAGGAAGTCTCATTTGAAGAGTTACAATTACAGACAAAAGAAAAGTGAACTCAACCCCACTATTCAAATTACCTACTTTGTTTTTTTCTTTTATTGGCGATCTTCCTTTTTTTACCTACTCCTAGCTTTGTCTTAATCAATATAGCATTCCATGAACCATCAATTACTTCATAAATTTCTACCTGATCGGCCAAATTTGAGGGTCTTAAACTTTCTTGCTACAAACTCCTTGGCAAAACTATGTTTATGGATTTTTAGGAGTTGTACATGGTTAATGATTATCAGCTAGATGATTACAAAAGTTACCCTCCAAATCGCAAGTGATTCTGGTTTACCCCAGCTTGAGACCGGCCATCAGGACAGCATTGCCCAAATCGTAGCTCGTATTAGCGTCTTCAATACTGGAAGGGGGTCCAAATCCCTTGAAGAGGGCGCGTGATAGCCCTGTTGTACATGTGCCGATTGATAATTCATTGCCATGGATTCATGAAATATTAGAGTCAGTTGATTTTCATTTTCAAAAGAAATGAGAGCAAACTTTTATTTACTGTGTCAAGATCTTCTATCTGTTTATACAAAGATCTCTACGTTCGACAGATACTAACAACAACAAAAAATGTTTTTGGGATTTTGTTAACAATTTAGCTAGCTACAACTACTCTAAGCTAAGTTGAAGCGATTTTTACTCACTCACTAAAGCTCTAATTCAGAATTTATTGGGTTAATTTTGCACTAGTAACAACACACTAGTGATCCAGCTTCGAGCCTTCTTTGCTTGTTCATCCTTGCAATAAAATCTTCAACCCTTTTGTTTAGCTCCTCTTGAGCCAACCCTTTCTCTTCCACTTCTCCCTCTTCTTCTTCTTCTTCATAATCATCAAATGATAACACCTCTTCTTGCTCTTGCTCTTCTTCTTGTTTTTCATCTATTTTTTGAATTTCTACTTCGGTTACCCTTTCATCAACAGTACTCACTTCATCATTGATCAAAGAGACTTCCAATTTTTGCACCACCATTTCTTTCTTCACGACTTGAGCAGTACTAGTAATGGTTTGTTGATTTCTACTCCTTTTTATGTATTCCTCGTAAAGTTCGGTATCCGTTGATGACTTCCATTTACCAACAAGTTTGGACTCTCCAATGAGAAACGCAACAATGATGTTGCAAACTATGAACAAACATTTGGGGCTTAAGATAAGAGCTTTTAAGTTTGGAAGAGAAACAAAGAGAAACATATTCATAGAAGAAGACAGAGAAGGAAACCAAAGGGAGCTAGAAAAGAAACATAGTAAAGAACAAGTCATAGCTATGAAGGAACAATAATACAAATTGTTAACAAACTGATTCTTTCGATAATTTTTCCTGGCTAGAATCTTTTCCATACTGATGGCATCCATTTTAAATGTTTGTATGAGGAACGGTTTGCTCAAATTTTGAAGTTGGTATTTGGAGGGAAATTATGAGATAGAAGAATTTCAAAGAGGACTAGCTAGATCAGAGGATTCTCAAATGACTGAACATAGAACAATGCATAGATATGACTTATATATAGTGATTGAAAAGAGAGAAAGAGAGGGATTGGTGGGGGTTCCATCACATGCTCTCCTACTTTCCTTTGTTTGAACTTTTCTTTTCTTTATGGGAGAGAGATAGAGAGTGACTTCTTTTGAAAAGCTTGGGTCGATACTTGTTGGTGTTAGTTACTATTGAGTATTTGAGTGCTCTTTTTTCTTTTCTTTTTTGGCCTACATTTTGATTCAATTATTTCTCAGTTGATGGTTTTGAGTTGGACCATAGAAAACAGTGGCTATATGGTGTTGGTATGATTCATCAATAATAATTGATCTTTTATGCTAAAACTACAAATGTCTATTAGATATTTATATGCTAATTTAACCATGAAGTTCACCTCAACCTCATGCTCTAGATATAAAAGAAAAAATATTCAGAATGTAAAAGTAAATTCAGCATTATAATATTATGTTGCCGATATAAGTATGGTGGTAAAGTTTAGATAATAATACCATCTAATTCGAAATTCGTCAGCACCGATCGATCAAAAACAAAAGTATATAGGAGGGCAAACTTGAAATCCCTAAAATTAAGATTCAAAACAGCCTATTACATATGTGACTAACAAAAAAAAGTTAACCCCATATTGCATTATTATTCACATGTTTTTCTCATTTTTGCTCTTGTTATTAAGGATTAAGCAAGGAACAAATAAATGTACACTTTGTTTCTTGTTTTTCTTAGGTGTTCATAGAAAAACAAAACAGTTTTGGTAGAAATGCTTAGCTTTTGGTTCTTATAACTGAAGTAGTAGGTAACACGTGTGATGAGTGGAGAAAAAGATAAAATAAGCGGAAAGATGTAAAACCCGAAACCCTAAATCAAGGATGCAAACAGAAAAGAATGTTTTGCTCATTTCTCACATACTCCTAAACTTAATTTGAATAGAAAAGAAAACATATCTTTATCCTCTAATCAAAGTTTAGTTCACACTAAATCATGTCTTGATTCAGTAAACTTAGGTCTCAAAACTTGCTAAAATGAGCTGTACTCATCTTTTTGAAAATGTAGCTACATTTGATTCTTCAAAACTGATACCAAGACCTCTTGATTGCATTTCCCATGTACATATCCTATTAGTATAAATTTATAATTACACGAGTGTTTTAGATACCGTCCATATTCGGATGTCGAAATGCACACCTGTTCAACGACAAACAATCGACAGGTATACACATCTTCGTACCATTTATTGGTGACGGTACGTAACCTCGCTTACCTTTTCAAAGCAAAGTCATCAAAAAGATTAATTATACAAGGAACATAATTAGTTTAGTCATTAAAGAAAGATTATTAGAGTAAACTGATAAAGTGCTAATTCCATTTAGAGTTTTGATTAATTAGAAGTATAAATAATCGAACGAGTAACCCCATCCCATTCCCATTTTGTGCGGAAGAAATCTGCTAATTCTTTGATAGGGTGAAAATTCCTATCGGTTACGTCACGATTTATTTTTTTTTAAGAAAAAGAAATCATTATAACTGAACTGGAATTGATAGTTCTTTTCCAAAATTGATTTGAATTAGATATTTATAACCCCGGTTGTTGTTACATCATCAATTCGATCTAAAACTCTAATTAGTCATCAGTTACTTCAAAAATAAATTTGAAAAAATCATGGTGTAATCTAATTTTTATAATTTATTTAATATAAATAAATTGGATCAAAATTGATATCTTTTTCTAAAATTTGTTTTATAATCAAAAATTAGGGATCCCCAATTATATCTAATCTTCGTCGAATCGAATGAATTTGATCAATTTTACCTTCAATTGCTTAAAAAATTGTTTAAAAGTAATTTTATTTCTTTGAAAAGGTGTATTGCAAAAACAAATCGTGGTGTAAAACAGAAACAGTTAAAAACGGGTATATACATTCCTAAATTGTTTTACGTCGTTAAATAAAGGATATTAGTTAAAATTGATTTCGGCCAAATTTTGAAGAAATTTCAATCTGCTCTAACTGCTACAGTATTCATCTAGTGATTAATGGATCAAACTATCATGATAAGATGTATGATTTTGTAAACCTCAAAGTGTTTATTAGTGGTGGGTATATTTGATGATGTGAGCTTCTTTTCTTTTTCTCAATTCTATATTCTTTGCCTTAATTTTAAAATTTCAATTAAACTTAAATTTTCTTAATAGATCGAAACCCACTTTGACGGATGTATGTATGCGGTCCGAGAACACTTATACCGTTTTTCGAAGGAAAAAAAATATTAATTTAACCTTTTAAAATTGGGGTTGATTAAAATAATAGGGATTGTTATATTTAAAGCCAACCGGACAAGTTGGATAAAGAATGTCTAAAAACATTTGACGACTAAGTTACCCTTTCTAGAATCAACAAGGTTGAAAAACATAACGTGTCGATTCTGGAACAATATTAACCCTTTTTTAGATGCAAAAAAAGAAAATTAGATTAAAAGAAAGTAATCAGCAAGAATCGACCACTACAAAAAAAATATATATATGCTACCAATGTCTCATGCTAATTACAACATTCAAGTTACAAATAAGGATACTTAAAGATAAGCCCTCGACAGTTTTAGTATGTCTAGTCCAATTATAAAAAGTGCATTTGACAAAGATTACTAGTTAATTCCAGTTTCTTCATACACTACTATAAATTTGTTTGTTTGTTTCTCTCTGAATTATCCATCGGATTGCAAAAGGAATGATACCTCATAATTTTTCAAATTTTGTTTTACCTTTCTTACTTGGCCATTCGCAAAGAGTAGCTTTGACACAATCAACAAAAACCAATCAATTCTGAAATTGTTTATGCAATAATTCCAAAGCTTATATGTATCCTTACATTACAGGAACAGATGCATATATGTTTTTTGTTCCATATTCCAGAACAAGCAAGTGCTTTGATCAGATTTACCATCTTTTTATAGGAGCTCAATAATAACACAATAATCATACCAAAAATGAAACTCTCAACGGTATATTAGATTTCCACAATTGTTTATGATAGAAAACAAGATAACGATTAACATCGAAAGACTTGTAGCAGTTTGGAACAGAAAACTCATCACCAGCAACAACTCACTTTTTCTGATATTCCACCATTTGAAGTTAATGTCAGAAAAATAATCTCTCAAAAAATACCCCATTTGTACTACTTTACCTAGCTCATGGACATTCAGATTTCTTGAGAAATCAAAACTTTAGACATCCTCGGCAGATATACATTCATTAATAGTTGCATTCTTTTTTCTAAAAAAGTTTATAAAGTGCATTGAAAGAAAATTATAGAGAATTATCTTCTAACCACTTATCTTTTCATAACATAACCTTATTGCCGCTATTTAGAGTAAAAAAACCGTTTTTAACTATGTGCTCTAGACTTCAAAATTCCAGAACATAAAGCGTGACTTGTAGACTATTTAGAACTGTTAGGCAGAAAAACATTAGTGTTTTCACCAAATTTTTGCAAAAAATTTTGCCTCCATAGTGCTCCACTCTCATAACCATATCTCAAAATATACTCACAATGAAGAATGCTTAAGGCAGCCACCTAAGTTTTAAAACAGAGTACTAAAGCTCCCTAGAAGTTATGATCGAGGCAGCCATTTTAATTTATGTGGAATTGCTAGGCCAGACACTTAGTTTTTGTTAAGGGACACCACCTTCCTAAGCTTTAACAACAATACCTAGCTCGAGAACTATTACAAAGTTCAGTTTCTATCTTCATTGCATCCATTTCTTAGATAATTGGTAGGGGAAACCACTTTTACTTGGGGGGAAAGCTGACTTTATGGTAGATTCAAAAAATAAAAAGACTTACCCCTTATCAATAACTAATAGACTCACGAAAGAATTTATATGTAACTTTCAAGGTTTTCACAGCTACTATTAAGCAAAAACCAAGATAGGTCAACTATCTGACTGTCTAGATCAAGTAACTAGTAATATACAAAACACAAATTGAAAGGTAACAAACATATTAAATAGTAAAACTAAACTGAATACCGACGAAAATGTTTTAAATCTAATAATATTGTCTTAAATACAGTTGTTAAGTAATATTGCATCCGCTAATCTAATTTTTTCAAAGTCTTTACTACTAATAGGAAGACACGTACACTTTAAATAATTAATCCGAAGAAAAAAAATGTAAACATGTAAAAATCTGCATAAGTTAGCCAAGTATAACCCTAAAGTTTTTTATAAAATACATCAAACCAAAGCTCGTAATGTGACATTCAACTCTAAACTCTATTTATTGCTCCTTTTGCAAGAATGACCTGCCTTTAACTAAGTTACTCACTAAGATCAATCATACCATCTTCGGGGTAGATTTCAATAATCTTTTTCCATAACATGTAGGATAAGAACTATACGAAAAATCAAAATAAAAAATAATTAAAGAAAGTTTTTTTTTAAATCCACCCTAAATTCAGCTTTCCCCTTTCCCTCTAATAATTATCATTTTTTACTGCCAAGTTTTTTGCCGACAGTACTATGGTTCATGTGGCTATGGTCAAAGGGGTTAGGACTGGTTTTGAAATCAAGAAGGAAGTGATACTAATGTGCAAGAAGTTTGTTCAGAGTGGTACAGATTTGATTGTATTTGATGTCGGAGAAAATAGATGGATAATGATTGCCTACCGCTGATTTTTTGTGTATGAGCGATGAAGATTGTCGATTAAATTCGAGTTTACAAGACTTAGAAAGTTGGTTTTAATTTGGATTGGAATTTGGAAAAAGTTTCACGCTTGTAAAACAGTCAAGAAGGCACTGTTGTAGTGGATATTTATGGTAATGATTGGTGGAGATTAAGGGTGTTTAAGAGTCTGTTTGATACTAGGATTGGTGGGTGTTAGTCTGATTCAAAATTATAGGTGGAAGAAGCTATAAAAGGAGCCAAGATGAACCACAGTATCTCATCTCTCGACCACTAGGAACCTGCACTCCACCTGCTCGTTAATAGTTCCAAAGATCCTCTCCAAAACCCCTTTCATCACTCACCAGCTTCATCTCATACACCACTAATTCATTCAGCCTTTTTCCCATTCACGTCCATTGCATTCTCTGGGGGTTAGCAATGGATAGGTGGATAAAGATTTGGTATTATCTGCGTCCAGTCTATTATCTATCTGTCGGATTTGACACCTGTAGACGACCGGATGAGCGGACTGAATACAGATGGATTGACAAATTTTAAAAGAAATGAAAATAGATAAATGTTTAACACATAATATGAAATCATATTCATTCTCAACAATTTTTTTACTTACCTAAATTTTAATTTCCGTGTGATAATTTTTAAAAAAATTATGTAATCTTACTTTGGTGTATTTATAGAGAAAAAGATATAAGTTTTCTACTCATAACGAAATAAATGAAGCTTTAATGCAGGAAAAGGGAAAAAAACAGAGTTAACAAAGGGAGAAGTGTGGAAACTCTTCAAAGAAAATGATAAGCCATAATCAGTAGGAAACTATATAAATTACCAACCAATTTCCTATAATAACCTTCATATATATATATAATACCAACATTATCTTTTTGAATTGGGTATCCAATAGATGTGTGATGTTTCATCCGTATCCAATCCGTAAAAACAACGGGTTTCAAAAACCCACCCGCATCCAATCCGTCGAGTGACAGATTTGGTGTCCATCTTCCAAAATACGGATTGGGTCAAGTGAAATCCACGGATTTGAGTGTTTTGCTCACCCCTAGAATTCACCATCACAGTTGCATAATCAACGTAACCGACATCTGTTCAGAATTCCTAGCGTCTACGCCATACTACTTCATCAGCCCATTATTCGTGACCACCGGCTTAGCACCAAGAACACACTGTCCACAATCCTCCCGTGCACAACAACGAAGCTGGGCCCTTTTGGTGTTATTGGTTTAAGTTGTTTTTCATTTTTATCTATTTATTATCTAGTTTTGTTGATTAAGGATAATTTGAAGCTACGTGACTTGATTTTTTAACTATTCATTCAAGTTAATATTTTTTCTTAGTATTATTTTATTTATTGTTTTCTACCGTATTTATGATCATGAATTTTTTCTGAGTTATTTAAGTGGCCAATTAAATATCTTGTTTATAACTTCTAATGCTAAATTATTAAGTTTTAATCTGTAATTGTTAAGATGATTTAATCATAAGTACCAAAACATCAATGTTGCAAAGATATTTTGTTGATTTTAATATGTAGATGAAAACCCTAAGTTAACATGTCAAACTTACGAGCATGTGGTTAGAATAAACCCGACTCACAAAACATACCGGTTGATTAAGTTACACTAGAAAGCTTATTCAAAGTGGCTTAACTGGCCAGTAACGAATAGAGAACTTAGTTTATGAAGTGACTTTGGAGTTTAATAGATTAGTTAAACTCATAACTTTTCTAGGGTTTACTACACCAAATTCAAGGATTAACAACTCAGAATCGCAACAGCTTAATCCCTGTTGTGAATTCGTAACAAAAATTTGTTGTTGCTAAATTTTGCAACATCCTAATGTTATTAAAAAATTTGTAACAGCCCAAGCTCTGTTGCTATTCGTAATAAATTTTTTTTACACGTGCCAAAGGCGCGTGTGCGTGGGAACACCTTTTCCACTTATTCTGCCCAAATTTTTGAACTGAAAAGAAAGCAGGATTCGGTTTTCCACCCTTTTCACCTATCGAGTTTTAATCCTCTAAAACCTTTACTTCACAACCACAAAATCATTATCTCTTGTTTACTCTTTTACTCTCTCTCAAAATCCAGATCTGAAGAAATTATTTTCCAAAAACTCTGGCGGTATTAAAACCAGACCAAGTAAGTCTTCTGTAAGTCTTAATAATGTTATTTCTTTGTGTATTTTGGTAGATTGATAGTTAGGTTTTGGTTTTTATGTTTGTTTATGGGTTTCTTATAATACTGCAGTTGGAAGCACCATTCTGAAATTTTAGGTCATCTTTCACTTATATTACTGCAGCTGCTATCGTTAATTGTAATAAACCAGGTATGTTCATGAACTTTCTCCTGGAAATGTATTATACTATCTTGTTTTCTTATGTTTAGATTATTGTGTTTATCACTCTTCGTTGTTCTTTAATTCTAATTCTTTCTGGGTTTTTCTTCAGTAATATTTTGAAGGGAGATACGATCTGATTCGATTCATAAAGACAATACATAATACTGGCCTTCATGTTATTCTTCGTATTGAACCTTTTTTTTTCTTAATCAGAGATAGATCGTCTCTCAAATGGTTTTGTATATTCTTAGCTGAGGAAAAATTGAATCTCGGTGTCTCCCATTATCAGGTATTATCATCTCTTAAAACTCCATATTGTTTTAGTAAAATTTTGAAGTTTGATTTGATAGATTGAGATAATTGAAAAATGTCCAGTTTGTTTTTTGAATTGTTATTAATAATGGGTTATGCTTAATTTACTTGATTAATGATTAAAAATAGAGATTTTTAAAGAGTACATGAGAGCCTTTATTGAGGGATTTTTGTATCTGGGACTCAAGAAATGATATGATTGTTGTGCTCTCGTGTTGATCCCAAGAAGTTAAGAAAATTTACTTAAAAAATAACTTGGTTGATCAATTGCTAATCTGCAGGATATAGGTATATTGGCCCTATGATCCAATCATTTTTTGCCTGAATAGACGATCTATTACCAAAATAAAAAACAAAAATAAGTACATAATGTTAAAGTTGGACATGTTCATTAGCGGTGGATGTATCCAATCTAACGGTGATTACATAATATTAATTAATGAGTAGAATATTATTTAAGTGATATTTTTGTTACTGGTATCTAAATTTTCCAGTGTTTGTAAGTTACATGTACTCCTTAAAAAGGTATGTGCAAAATCAAAGTCTCCCAAAGGGATCAATTGCATAAGGGTATCTTGCTAATGAATGCTTGATATTTTGCTCAAGATACTTGAGTGCGTAAGTTAGTACAAAGTTCAACCAGCTATGGGGGAAATAGTAATGATGATAGTGCAACAGCATCTGATCATGATTTTCCTATCTTTGAAGTAGCAGGACGTTCTTTAGGGAAATAAACCTTCCGAACTTTAACTGACAAGGAGCGGGAGCAAGATAGAATATATATGTTGAACAATTGTGATCAAATGTTGCCGTTCATTTAGTTTGCGGTCTAATTTAATTTTGAGTAAAAATGTTAATGAATTAGTAGATGTTTTAATTAATACTTACAATAGACTGAATCACTTATGTAGGAAACACAAGCATACAACTCGTGATGATTATGGAGGGAATATTGGTGATAATTGTATGTTGTTATCCAAGAAAAATTAATTCAAGTTCTTACTTCACTAATATAGATTAGAGTATAGTAATAAGAACAAGTTCATTCCCACAGAGAGGCAGGTGATTGTTAATTATTTTCGAATACTTATGTAAACATGAGGGTTTTTGTTGTGATTCTAACTAAATTATACTAAAACAAATAGATTAAAACGAGTACCAGAGATAAAGAGCACTGGTTAGATAGTTCATCTTCCATCTTCCAACATGTTATCAACTAAATCATACTCAACCTTCATGCACTCTCAATATCAATAACCCTAAATCATCGTATCGCAGGCTTACTCCGGCAAAACTCCTATTATCATCAAATGGGCAAGAGCCACTCTTTGAATCCTTTTCAACGAATAACTTGGCGCAAGGGCCACTCAAGTTTAACCCAATGAAAGCAATGGTATTTGTGAGTTGAGGTCATTTTAAGCAATCCGGTGCAAGAGCCACACAGATTTAACCTAGGTCACGCTTCTACACAGAATTGCATGGTAACATCCCGTCATTAACAACTATGTTATGGTACTTGTAAAAAGGATATTTCAACAATTCCGGATCTCAAACCCTAGTTTAGTTATAGATGTCAAGGCATGCTCATCTAATTCGCGACTTAAGCAAACAAGCAATCCATCATACATGGCGTTATAAACGGTAGAACATAAGCGATATTGAAGAAATTATGAACATATATGAATACTTCAATTAATAAACATGTTTTCCAACTTAGGATTACATATCTAACCAATAATAAAAGTTTAGTTCATCATGGATTTCTCAAAATCCATAGAAAATAATTAAGAAAACAAGTAAAGAAAACCCTAGAAATCGTGATGTTCAATCGCAAATCCAAGTCCTAGCTTCTTGTTCTCCTTATGTTTTCAAGTGTCAAAAGGTCTATCCTTAGGGTTATGGAAGTCCTCTTATATAGTATTCATCATGTCTAGGTGTTAGAGTCCTAAAGGGACCATGATACCTAGATTTAGAAGTCAAAAATGCGTCTTAGAAGTGGCTCCCGTCGAGTCATAATCGGTAGTCACGACACTCTCTTTAGATACCGATTGTAAGAGCTCAAAATATGACTTTCCTGTGTCCAAAATTTCCATAATCGGTAGAATAAATGGCATAATGGTGATGCAACCTTGGAAAAATCTTTGATAAACCGGCGATAAAACCCAGCATGACCAAGAAAAACACGAATCTCGCTTACTGTAGTGGGAAGGGTAAGAGCACGAATAAGATCGATCTTATCTTTATCAACTTCCAAGCCTTTAGAAGATATAATATGGCCTAAAACAATGCCATGAGTTGCCATAAAATAGCACTTCTCCCAATTTAGCACAAGATTAGTTTCAACATATCGTTTAAGAATCAATGTAAAGTTATCCAAGAACAAGAAAAATGAATCACCATACACACTGAAATCATCCATAAAAACTTCGATAATGATTTCAACGTAATCTGAAAAGATACTTACCATACACCTTTGGAAGGTAGCGGGTGCATTACACAAACCAAAGGGCATCCTTCTGCATGCAAATGTTCCAAAAGGACAAGTAAAAGTGGTCTTCTCTTGATCCTCATGTGCAATAGAAATCTGATTGTAACCTGAGTAACCATCAAGAAAACAGTAATACGAGTGTCCTGACAATCTTTCCAATATTTAAACGATAAAAGGTAAAGGAAAGTGATCTTTTCTAGTGGTTGCATTAAGCTTTAGATAATCAATACAAACTCTCCAACCGGTTTGCACCCGAGTTGGGACAAGTTCATTGTCTTTATTCTGCACTACTGTAACGCCTGAATTTTTTGGCAAAAATTGTACCGGGTTCACCCACTTGCTATCAGAAATGGGGTAGATAACTCTCACATCTAATAACTTAAGTATCTCTTTCTTTACTACTTCCATCATTGGAGGATTCAAACGACGTTGAGCTTCCCTTGTAGGCTTTGTTCCCTCCTCAAGTAGTATTTTACGCATCCATGTAGAAGGGTTTATTCCCTTGATATCAACAGTTGTCCATCCTATAGACGTTTTATACTCCTTCAACACCCAAAGAAGTCTTTGTTCCTGCAATTCAGTTAGTTCTTTAGAAACTATTACCGGTAACTCCTCATTATCACCCAAATACATGTATTTTAGGTGATCAGGAAGAAGCTTAAGTTCTAGTTTAGGAGCCTGCAAGACAGATGACAATAATTTTTCAGTAGTGCATGATAAAGAGATAAATGAAATATCATGAGTTGATGGGCATTGTTGCAACGAATTCAGTTCACCAGTAGCTTTCTCAAATTCATCCCCTAATTTAAGCTCGGTTCTTGGATCCGTAAGATCTTTAAAACCCACACTCATCGTGATAATAATCTCCAATGGATCATTATTCCCCAAATTAAACATATGTTGAGCTAAAGAGTCAATAACATCAATGGAGAAACAAGAATCAACATCACTAGGATATCGCATTGCCTCATAAATGTTGAAACGTATTATTTCTCCATCAAATTCCATTTTCAATGTCCCACTATAGACATCAATTTTTGTTCCCGCCGTTCGCATGAATGGATGTCCCAGTAGCAACGGTATAGATGAATCAGTTGATCCATCTGTCATCTTCAGTATGCAGAAATTTGTTTGAAAGACTAGCTAACTAACCTGCACAAGCACATCTTCAACAATACCTCTAGGGTATACATTAGAACGGTCAAATAATTGTAAAACAATTCCAGTTTCTTTCAAAGGTCCTAAATTAAGAGATTCGTATATAGATGCAGGCATGACATTTACTGATATTCCTAAATCAAGCATAGCCTTATTAAACGTTGTGTTACCAATAACAATAGGAATATCAAAACTGTCGGGATCTTTACATTTGAGTTGGAGTTTCTTTTGCAAGATAGCCGAAGCATTCTCCCCAACTTTCATTACCTCATTACCGGTTAATCTTTGTTTATTGGTGCACAAGTCCTTCAGAATTTTCGTATATTTAGGGACTTGTTTAATCGCATCTATGAGTGGACTATTCACATGAATCTTCTTGAAACTGTCTAAGATATCCTTATATTGTTCCGCCTTTTTCGAGTTACCAAACCTGCGAGGAAAAGGTAAAGGAGGAACATAAGTAGAAACACGAGGTTTAGAGTTTTCTTTAGGTACCTCATCGGTTTAGGCAGAGTCAGTAAATTTTTCCTCCAAAACCGGCCCCTTAGGGTCTTTATTTTTCTCAGCTTCCTCTGGTTGCACAGTTTGTGTACCACTTCTCATTGTTACGGTGTTGACATTTTCTCTTGGATCGATAGCTTGAGAAGGTAGTTTCCCACTATTCTGTGTCTCCAGATGATTCAGTCTACCGACCATCGTGCTCATCTGAGTTTGTAGCTCTTTTATCGCACTATCATTTGTCTAATGATTTTTCTGCATCAACGTCGTTATATTCTTCATCATGGAGAGCATCTCCGATGATTCTGAGTTTTGAGCTTGTTGTGGAGGTTGTACTTGATGTTGGAACCCATTTGGACGATTGAAAACCGTCCCTCGAGCTGCAGCTTGCTTGTTCGCATAACTGAAATTTGGATGATCTTTCAACCCTGGATTATAAGTGTTGGAATAAAGATCATACCGTTGTCTCTGCTGATTTGGGAATATTGCATTCACCTGTTTGGCTTCTTCTTCATAAGAGGGGATGATCACTGCTGCCATTTTTCATCTTCTCCATATTACCAATTCTATAATCTAAATGCGGTGAATAAGTAACCTCATTAACCTTCTTAACGAGTGGTTCTGACCCACGACTTGAGAATTGTTGAGAATTTGCTGCCATATTCTCAATTAACTCTCTAGCTTGAGCTATTGTTTTGTTCACTAATGCACCACCACCTGTAACGTCAAGAAGATTTCTGTCACTTGCTTGAAGACCCTCATAGAAGTACTGAATGATAAATAAATCACTGAATTGATGACGTGGGCATCTAGCCACCAATATCTTGTAATGTTCCCAGCATTCATACAATGTCTCTCCTGCCATCTGCTTGATACCACAAATCTCTTTACGAATTTGAGTCGCCTTTGATGCAGGAAAGTATCTATCTAAAAAGAGTTTCTTCAGACCATTCCAAGTTGTGACACTACCAGAAGGTAAGTAGTATAACCATTCCTTAGCAGTATCCATCAGGGAGAATGGAAAAGCTCGTAACATGACTCCATCAGCATCAGTCTCCGCTGGTAGCATGGCCATGACTATGTTATGGAAATCCATTAAATGTTTATTGGATCTTCATTAGTCATTCCATGAAACTTTGGGAGTTCTCGAATCAACCTTCGTTTGATCTCGAATGTAGATCTCGTCTGAACACACCATTGTTGCGTACTAACTTGTGAGAAGCTAAGTCTTTGAGTGAACAATTTGTATCACCCATTGTTTCTTGTTCTTCCTCTACATCTGAATCTGTGAAATCACTTGACGATGTCCTTGGAGGAATTGGATTGTTCACTGCTCGAACGAAATATTTTAGCAAAGTGTCTGATCGAAGTCGTATACCAATGGACTTAGTCTACCCTCTCTAAGCATTCACGAAAGAAATAGTACCTGAAAAAAAATTCTTGAAACTAAATTAAAAACTAGAAATAAGAAATCAAACACAAAATAACAATTCATTATGCCTCCCAGGCAGTGGCGCCAAAATTTGGTCGGTTGTCAGCCAAGCAAAATTAATTCAAGTTCTTACTTTACTAATATAGATTAGAGTATGGTAATAAGAACAAGTTCGTTCCCGCAGAGAGACATGTGATTGTTAATTATTTACGACTACTTATATAAACATGGGGGTTTTGGTTGTGATTATAACTAAATTATACTAAAACAAATAGATTAAAACAAGTATCGAAGATAAAGAACACTGGTTAGAGATTTTATCTTCCATCTTCCAACATGTTATTAACTAAATCATACTCAACCTTCATGCACTCTCAATATCAATAACCCTAAAACATCCTATCGCAGGCTTACTCCGGCAAAACTCCTATTATCATCAAAGGCGCAAGAGCCACTCTTTGAATCCTTTTCAACGAATAACTTGGCGCAAGAGCCACTCAAGTTTAAACCAATGAAAGCAATGGTCTTTGTGAGTTGAGGTTATTTTAAGCATCCCGGCGCATGAGCCACACAGATTTAACCTAGGTCACGCTTCTATACATAATTGCATGGTAACATCCTGTCATTAACAACTATGTTATGCTACTTGTATCAAGGATCTTTCGACAATTACAGATCTCAAACCCTAGTTTAGCCATAGATTTCAATGCATGCTCATCTAATTCGCGACTTAAACAAACAAGCAATCCATCATACAAGGCGTTATAAACGGTAGAACATAAGTGATATTGAAGAGATTATGAACATATGAGAATGAATACTTCAATTAATAAACATTTTTTCCAACTTAGGACTACATCTCTAACCAATAAGAAAGGTTTAGTTCATCATGGATTTCTCAAAATCCATGGAAAATAATTAAGAAAACAAGTAAAGCAAGCCCTAGAAATCGTGATGTTCAATCGCAACTCCAAGCCCTAGCTTCTTGTTCTCCTTGTGTTTTTAAGTGCCAAAAGGTCTATCCTTAGGGTTATGGAAGTCTTCTTATATAGTCTTCATCATATATAGGTATTAGAGTCCTAATGGGACCATGATACCTAGATTTAGAATTCAAAAACGTGTCTTAGAAATGGCTCCCGTCGAGTCATAATCGGTAGTCACGAAACCCTCCTTATCTACCGATTGTAAGAACTCAAAATATGACTTTCATGTGTCCAAAACTTGTCATATCGGTAGACAACTTGCCATAATCAGTAGACTCGATTTCCATGTTGTCTACCGATTGTTAGAGATCCAAAACGAAGTTTTTATGTACCCGAAACATCCTATAATCGGTAGATAAATTTCCCTGTTATCTCCCAATTATTTTGCTGAGTGTTTCATTATTTTCTTTCGGCTTTTTTGTTCATAACTTCCTCATACGAACTCCGAATGACCTCATTGTTTTTACGTCGGCTTCATATTATCGTTCTCATACAAATGGTATAAGAACTCCTGGATTTGAATGAGTTGAATTTGGTATTCGTCCCTTCTCTATTGGCAGAACTTAACTTCCTTGTTCGTTTCGTGTCGTAATGAGCTTCTTTCTCCTTCTTTGGTTGAATACACTTCAAAAATCCTAAGAAAATCATAAACAAATAAAATCAAAGTATAATGATATGAATACTAACAAGAAATCAATGAATTAGAGTATCCAAATAATGCAAATAATGCACCCATCAAGAATGAGGTGGTCCGTTTGCATGCCGCAAGGCTCCAACGTTTGCCTTGATGTATTATACTCACATCTCTTAATTTCTAGCTAAGATTGCACTTGTATATATCATTAAAAACAAGTTCTGAATGCTCTCTTTGGATAGGATTTAGGTTACATCAGCTATCACCTTCCACCTCTACTTTGTTGTGGTTGAGATCCACAATATACCTACACACCATAGCTACAACACCTTATGTCGTCAATGACCCTAATATTGCGATATTAGTGATGGATACCTGCTTTGAACGTTATAAAAAAGCTACTTGTGGAGTAGCCTTACGGATCCACAAATTGATTGTAAGTATCTCTTCCTTAATTTTTAATTCATAGAATTTGGACATTCTGTTAAAAAAAACATGTCATTAAGCGCTAAGGAATCTTAAACACGGCTATGTTTGGAATGCTGATATCACTTCCCGTCAAACTAGTTTCCTATATCTTGTTTGGGCTTCGAGGGGAACAAAAAGCCATGCCTTCTTTTGGAACATACGGTACTTTCTTTGCCCCTTGTTGCTGACATGGAATTTTACTAACAATTAATAATACATCGTGAAGCAATCACCAATAGGCACGACACTAAGTTGAATAGAAAATTTGTATTTTCTGGGAAAGTCAACCTGCGGGCTGGAACAAATAGAATTACATTGCTCAACACAGTAGTATGACTACCGGTTAGTTCTTTTCCTTTATGTTGATTATCATCTTAATCAAGGTAAAATGTATGTACATGTTTGGACTGAACAATAAGTTGTGTCGCTATCTAGCATCCTCGCTAACTATTTCCATTTGTTGCGATTTCAGAACATCAACCCACTTTGGAAATTGGAATGCTGGGGTCCTTGGTCTTGTTGCGCTCCATAGTTTTATAGAGGGTAAAATAGACTTGACCTGGGGAAAATGGTTTTACCAGGTGAGAGATTTTTTATTTTTGTGATTGCTTCGTATCTACCTCCTATTGAAATAATTTTGACTTTAATGGTCCTTCTATTATGGATCCACCATTTAGTTTGCAAGTTTTGGTACCCCTGCAGGAAATTGTGAAAGTTACCAAAAAAGAATTTGTCACTCTTCAAGCTCATATTACATCTTGAAACAGGTACTCAAAGCTCTTTCTTGTTTTTACAATCTATCATATATGTCTTACAGTTTGTTTGCTCATAATTGAACGTAGACTTGCAATTATATATATGTCTTACAGTTTGTTTGAATTCAGAAGCCGAAATGATATCAGGTGTTTGAGTTAGGTTACAAGTAGGAGTTTCTTATATTGTGTCTTCTCTTACTTATGAAACTAAACTAAGGTAGAATTTTATTGAAACCTATAGTAAATTTGTAGTAACAAATGAGAAACATATAGTTGTTTCCTTCTCTTTCTTTTGTAAAATGTCTTAGATGTTGTTCTCATGTATCATTGAACATATCAATATCAATATAAGTGGTGCATAATTTGATTGATTGATTGAGTGAATCACAAGGTTATAGGGTAGTTGCAGGATAAAATAGAATGGGGAGAAATTTTTTGGCCAGGTCAATGAAGATTGACCTTCTTTTTTTTTGTTACAAAAATTTAGCAACAGCTGGGTTATGTTGCTAATTTTGTACCAGAAAATGGAAATCGGTCTTCTTTGACTTAGTCAAGAATTTTAGAAACAACTGAGCTTTGTTGCTAAATTTTTACCAGAAAATATGGGTCGGTCTTCGTTGACTTAGTCAAGATTTCGCAACTAATAGTAAAATTTTTGCAACTGCTTGTAAGCTGTTGCGACTCAAAATTCGCAACAGTTATATTTCCGTTGCGAAAATTTATTACAGCACGTTTCGCAACAGCTGAGTGCAGTTGCAATCCCGATTTGCAACAACGGGAGCCAGTTGCTAATGTCCATTTTGGTGTGGTGGTTGTTAGTAACGTATTTTCAAGAAGATTATGTTTGTGTGATTGGTTAAATTCATGTTCACTAGTGGAGGAAGACTTCTTAATCATTTTCATCTCTATCGTTTGCAGTAATAGTATTTTACTTGTTTTTATAGATTTACATTATTCTTTATTTTCAGAAATTTGGTTGACAACTTTAGCTCAACTCTCCCTCATGAACGAGCATGCTTATCCTTGTACCACTTATTAGTATAAAAAAGAGTAATGAATTTAATTTTTACGAGTTTGACACCTTATACAAAGAACATCAAACACAATCTGCATGGATAACATAAAAACCCATCCGATTTTTCTTTATCTTTAAACCTAATATTTTATTTTTAAAAATTATAAAAATCGACAAATAAATATATAACTTCTTGTCGATTGTTCTTCAATAATTTAGGGGTTATAAATGAATCAGCAGGTGTTGTTCACTCTATTATCGAATTCTCTTCAATAATTTGGGGGCTATAGAGTGAATCGATGGGATATACCATGCCGATTAAAAACAATCGAAAGGTTAAAATCCTTCGATCCTATTAATTCTGGGAGTGATTTGTATCATTTCGGATTCTTAGAAGAAAAAAAAAAATTGGATTATTCAACTCTTTTTTTTACCTAACATTATAATTGTAACTAATCTAACTATAACCTATAACTTAAACTAATTTAACTAATCTAAACTAAATTAATCAATGCACTGCTAATTAATTAAGAACACATTAGCCTTATATAAAACATATAAATAAAAAATATATAGATAAAGAGCTATTGAATTTTACTTCCAAATAATCCTATTTAGCTTATCTAGGTCACATGTATTTTTGGCTACCCCTAATTTCACAAGGTATTTTAACTTATAAATGTTTTTCTTTTGCAGTTTTGAATTTGGTAAGAATGGATATGGGGAGACCAAAAAAAGCTCACCGAGTTGACTCAAGTCAAACTCAAACTCCGGTAATGGTGCGAAAAAAATTATTGAGTTGACTCAAGTCAAACTCAAACTCTGGTAATGGTGCGAAAAAAATTATTTTTTCATGCAAGTAGGCAAATCTAATAAGTGTTTGACGTATCAGAACATTTCCCCTAAATAATATGGGGATAAATGAAATTATAACTTTATAATTATATGCACAACCAAGTGGAAGAATTCCAGTTTCCATGCTAGCTCACCACTTCAATAGATTATCAAAGTGCGAATACATTGATAGAGACTTCCAACTATCGGACAGTTCTCGCTTGAATTCCAAGTGACAAGAGAAACAACATTTTGGACCATTTGGATTGTCTTTCCTAGAAATTTAGTGTTGAGCATTCAACCAAATGACGCTCACCGCTAAGTAGTCAATCGTTTTTCTCAGAGTGTTGGATGTACAAAAATTCTAAAAAAGACCAACGATTATGTGGTAGGTACAAATAACGCTCCACGCTATTTGGATTAATGTCGTTTTCGAATAACTCCGGCATCAATTGGATTGATGTTCAGTATTTTTTGAATTCCTGCTTTTGTGATTCCAAGCTCTTTTCCATATTATTTGGAAAGGTGGCTTAGAAAGAAGTGTGAAATACACTTGGAAATTATCTAAATTAACATTTTACATTTCTTTCAAGCTTGAAACAACTTAGATCCTACCATAAAACTTGCTTTAATTATTGAATTTGATCCAAGTCAAATAGTGATGACCAATTTTCTTTGCCAATCCATTTTGCCTCTCCTCGTAATTGAAGTTCTTGCAATGGCTGGCCCTTGGTTGATCATTGATTATATGTATATATATATATATGAAATAATTGTTTATATAAAGAAAACACACTTCCGAAATCCTCTCTATACAGTTATCTTAAGATTCTACAGATGAGGTCTGCCAAATCGAAAACACTTGAAGGTAGACCAATAGGAAGGTTAACATTTACGTGCAAAACTTCTGCTGCAAAATTTATAATTAACAGTTAAGTGCAAAACTTCTGCTGTAAAATTTATAATTACTGTAAAATTTATAAAATTCTAAAAGGAAAAATTAGAAAAATATCCTACATTGATATTTGCTCCGTTGGAAAAATACTTCGTAAAATAAAATTTATGGAAGAAATACTTCACCGTCTAATGGCCCATCCAAATAGAGTTAAATGGTCAAAACATGTACACGTATGGGACAGAAGACCAAATCACCCTTTCTTCTGGATTTTGACATATGTCCTAGGGTTATGTAATGGACGGCTACAGATGGAAACTTGAATTATTACCATTTAACCCTGACCTTTTGTATATATTACGACGTGCCCTTTGATAGGATTTCGCCATGTGTCAATAGAAAGAGATGAATGGATACAGATCGTTCTATTACCTTATCTGTCTAACCTTTTTAATATATTACCTTTGTATCCTATCCACCAGATTACACCACTTGTTACTGGGAAGATGATGAATGGTCGAGGATGAAGAATTTTTTGATCGTTCTTGTAATGGTCATCTTCTTCTTCATTGTATTTTGTATTCTCCTAGTCAGTATAGAATATATGTATAAAAATATCACTGAACAATATCCACTACTTTGTGATGGCTTATATTTTTTTGCTCTCATTTTCATTCAAGTTTGTATATTATTCTTTTACATTAGTTCCGATAACATGTGCAAATATCAAGCTAATGAAGATGATTATGTAATTTGGACTAGATGATCGCCTTTCGTGTTTCTGGTTAGGATTTTGGTTATGAAGAGAAAAGAAGAAAATACATGTTGACTTCTCCACCTAGACTAGATGACATACGTGTGGTCTTATTTGGAAAAAACATGTAAAAAATCGAGCCGTCCAAATTATACATGTCATAATACTAATAACAGATCAAGCGATGGTGAAAATGTAATTTTAGATCGTCAGTATTTAGAGTTGTATGATTAAATCGATATTTAATACTCCAGATCTGGCCACGTAGCATAATTCAAATGCTTAAAGTACGGAAAGTTATTTAGTTAATTCCGTCCATCGACAATAAAAATATTAACTATTTGGATAGGAAACTACACGGTGAAATATTTTTCCATAATCTTTTTTTACGGGACATATATCAACATGGAGTATTTTTCCTAATTTTCCATTTCTAAAATCTTCTATTGTATTAGAGCTAATGACAACTAATCTCATCTCTTTGGAAACTTCATCTGATTTTGGAGTTCATGTTGTAAAAGCTCAAACTTTAATTTGTGAAGAAGGGAATAACTTAAGAGAAAGGGAGGTGCACAGTACAAGATTGTACAAACTGGAAAGGAAGGTACACTATGCACAATTTGTACAACTTAGAATGTGAGAGAAGAAAGGTAGAAATGGCAGCACATGAGTTGTGTTTGTTTGCATCTAGGGAGTAGGAAATTTCATAGAAGCTCTTGAAAAGAAATGGTGATTAGGGCTGCATAAACCCGATCCAGATCCGCCACCCACCCATTAACCCGTCAGTTTTGATCCGACCGCACCCGGTCTGCTGATAGATGGGTCGGGTGCGGGTGATAATTTTTTCATCCGTCTTCTGGCGGGTTGGGTACGGGTGATACTTTCTTTCACCCGATCCATCCGTCAACCCGCCAAGAAAAATCTCATTCTTTCTTTTCCACACTCTCTCTATATAACCTTTTTCTTCTTTTTTTTTCCAGAAATTTTGCTTAGTAGACTAGAGAGAAATCATGGCATATCTCAATATTCTTCTCTCACTCTTAATTTCTGTATACATCATGATATCACTCAAACTTCAAGATCAAAGCAAAATTCAACAATCAATTATTCAATTTATAATAGCAATCCTTGGTTTCATCAAACAAAAGGGGGAAAGAATTTTTAAGAAAAATGTGAGAAAAAATTATCTCATCACTATGGGGGTTGTGACAGTTATTGAGGTACTATTAGATCTTCGATTTTCAAGTGAGGAAGTTATTGTGATTTCAAGTTCCGTATCAATTCAATATTTGATAAATTGTTGGTTCTTCATTAAATATTTTTCTGGAAGTCGAGACAAGTCTGTACGAGTGAAAGATATTGGGTTTGAATTGATTTTTGTTTGGACAGAGATCTAGAGCAAGAAGAAAAAGAAGGAATTGTAGATAGAGTTTGTTGTTGTTGCTGATTCGAAGCTAAAAAGGAAAGGGGTTTGAGTTAGAGACTGATGGAAGTGGATTTAGACATTCAGATTTTAATTGAAAATGATTTGATTTAAGTGAAATTAAATATTAATTGAATCTGGGCGGGTGACCCGCACCCGGTCCGCCGAAATGACAGATCAGATCCGACTTGACCTGTCTTACGACGGGTTGGATGCGGGTGAACATATCAATCACCCGCCAACTAACGGGTCGGATGCGGGTGGGGCCAACCCGACCCGATATGCCGCCCTAATCGGTGATGATGATGGAAAAACAAAGTAGACTCTAATGCTCTATTATAGACTCAGAATTACAAGTCTTTGATTGACCTCTTAGCATAGCATGTGGGTGTAGAGTGTGATGATTGGCTTTAAACTACTAGATACGGATTTGAACAGTAAAACTAAAGAAGAATTAATATCTCTGATATTTGCTTGTGGCAATTGGCTGATCTAAAGTAAGAAGGATAAATGAGGATCAACCGTCAAAACTATGGAATATGCATCAAACCGTGTATCTATTTTCTTATTGTGATTTAGTGCAGAGTGCAGACAGGATTTAAACTCAAGTCCATGTTTATAAGATCAAACTAGGTGCTACTTGGTTTCTAGTGCTATTTTTTTCTTAATTAACTGGTTGAAATTGCTTAGAATACATTTTAAAATAGATATTTATTGAACTTAAACGGTGAACTTGATTAATCATAGCTTTTCTAGTTTTAAAAGAGCAATCTCTACGACTCTTTCTATATGATACACAGAACATCCTTCCAGACAGAAACTTTTAACATTTCCTAACTATGCTAACTGTTGGGATTAAACACAGAATGCATAAGGAAGGTGATGCAATTTCCATCAAGTATCAAGAAGCTAATGAGAGTGAACCCATTCAACTATACAAAGGTTACTTCAGTATGATTCACATCAGTTTCTTCATTGAAATTCCAATACATTTACATGTGTTTTATATTAAAAGAAAGGTTAACAAAAGAGACACATTTTAGAAAAGAACGAGAAAGAAAAGATAAAAGAGGGGTTTAATTATGATACTAAAAATGACAAAAGATTAACATTGTTTTCTTGAATACTACTCTTCTTGCTCCCCCTGCAATAAACATTCACAACACCAATTAAAGTTATTCCCTTCTTCAAAAATTAATGTTTGAGCTTTTAAAACATGAACTTTAAAATCAGATGAAGTTTCCAAGGAGATGAGATTAGTTGTCATTAGCTCTAATACAAAAGAAGATTTAGAAATTTACAAATTTTGCAGCAAAATGTCTGTATGTAATGTTAAATAAGCCATCTTTTTGTACACAATATGTGACGACGTGTCACGGTAACATGAGCTGACATATCATGCCATAATTCAACGTGATAACGAAAGCATTTCGTTAAACCATATTGTTCTATCATAAGCTTAATAGTAAAAAACTTACTTTCTTACTATTAGATTTCATGAAGTCCATAAGCTTTTTCTTGCTCTTTGGAGAACTATGATCCTTGACAGAATAAGCTGCTGAATCAAAATATTTCATCAACAGCTTTTCTCTGACAAATTTGTCATATATGAAAGCGGCCCCTCTCAATTGTGGAAGCACCAGCCAAGCCACCAATAGTAGCTTTATATCGTACCATATCGGTATCCTAATTGAAGGTTACACAAAAGCTTTTATCAGAACAAAATATTGGCTTTAGGATATTGATATACATGAAACTGTTTAACAATCACTTGCTACAAAAACTTGAATTGCTACAACATATATCGCATGATTAAGCAAGTCGAAGAGTTACCAATTTAAGACAGGTTCTAAGACCATCTCCGTGAGAGTAAGAAATGAATATAAAATCCAATAAGCCAACCATTGTTCATCGTCAACCTTCGTAGGGCTCTCTATTGCTTGAATTGATGCATATCTAATTCGTATATCAATGAAAAATTCAAACAAATTAATTGCTTCCATTAGTTGAAAGAAATTTAATTATGAATACAACAGAAATACATGAACTTTCGGAATAACAGGAACATGGGTGTATGAACAATATACTTACAACGGGTACACAAGCATCATCACAGGCCTGTATGCGATATGTTTGTACAAAAAACAATTAGTAAGGAAACCATGAGACAAAAAATCAAGAGAAAAAGAATTAAAACAAAGTTTGGGTATTGAAGATTACCCTGCTAAAGAGTGAATATAGGTTGCCAAAGTCCATAACTGACCCATGCTTAGTGTCTTGTTTGTCTACTTGAACCTGAAAATTAGCAAGAAAAGATACGATCAAGGAGGGAAGGATGTGTATATATAGAAACAGAGAAGAGAAGAAATAAGGATGGAAGATTAGAAGTAGCTTTCACATACTACTAATGTGCCTTGAAACTACCAATAACTAGCTACCGTCTGTACCAAAAACAAGAAAAAGAATGATCTAAAAACCGACCAGTATCCTAACTTTAAGTTTCAGTTCTTCCAACTTCACCATATCTTAGTAATCATCGACACAATATAATATTTAAGATTTGGGACCAGAACAAACAAGTGTCAAATGTTTCATCAGCAAAACTACTAAATTAGGATTTGAGTGGGAATAAGAAAACTAGTTGTTTCTAGACTACCATGTTGAACAATCTTGACCATTTGTTCCTTAGGATGTTTATAGATCCAGGACACACGGGCTAATAGTGATGACATAACTAATGAATGTGACATGTTTTCCCTATGGATGTCGGTTGCCCATTAGAAGATACTCTTTTTTTCTTGGTTAAGTATTGTGTGGTTGTCACAACAGTCACTCTCTCCTTATATATTCAAAAAGTCAGTATGGTCGACAACAATGGGAGTACATTAGTTGATTTAAGTAAATGAATGTTGGACACTTGGGAAACTGTTGTTTTAAAGGCCTTCAACAGTACAACCTGCACTGCAGGTTCTTATTCTTACTGGTCCATAATTCATGACACCCGTTAGCAACTGGTTAAGGCGAGGCGAACAAAGTCGACCAGGATTGAACTTGGACAGAAAGCCTAATTCCTACACCTTCTGGACCTACCCATAGTTCGGGTAGAATCGTCATCCTCATGGGTAAGAAAGGATTGATAAACAAACAGTTCAAGACTAAGAACTGTCCTTTACCTTGCCTAAAATGCTAAAATATTTTTGCCTGTCTCAGAAAGCATGCATAACCAAACAGCAAAACCTGCCAAAACAAAACCATACTTGACAATATCAGCTGTAGTACTTGCAAATAAAATGACTAAACTAATAATGCAGCTATCACAAATCGGGACAAACATGGGAAACAAGAAGGAAGTGACTTACACCTTGATTTGACAGAATGCAGTTGACGCAAATGGTCAACAGCCGAACAAAAAATCTCGAAAGTAACACCACCTCAAGTTCTGGTGTTTGTGCAAACAAATGAAGAACGGGACAGAAGGTTGTAAAACCACATGAAATGCAGCTGTCCTGGTCTCATAAAGATGTATCACTACAAGTTCCTCTCTTGCACTACCGATGTGCATGTCCAACCAGTGTTGAAATTCTCATCATTAAAGATTTCTCAAGTGCAGTTGCAATGGATTATCAAGAACATTACATGGGAAAAAATGAAAAAAAAAATGGAATCGTTCTCTATTAATCATAAATATAAAATATATGCTACACTGTAATTAGCCAAAAAATCACTTCTATCATTTCATATAGAATGAAAAATTGCCGACAATACAAAAAATGGGTAGCATTTCAGAATGTTCCAACCATAAAGTACAATGACAAAATGAGCTCTATAGCTCAATAAACTCCCATGGAAATTAACCGAAAGAAGCGGGCAAGACAACAGGGGTTCTTAAGTGCAGGCACATAGACCTGCAAGTTAAGAGTGAACACTGACAAAAGCTATGTAGCTAAAAACTGGATGCTATGCAATGGAAATGCTCCATAAACATAAAAAGAATCGCGATAACCAGATTGCGGGGACAAAGTAGAACCCTAACTCTAATCAACCTCTACGGCACAAAATTGCAGGATTAATTTATCCTCAAAGTACAACAGCAGCATTCTCCGGGGATACAAGCGGACTGGTATGAGCTATCAAGGGTTCATAGTGATCTGCTCCAGCACCACACCAACCTGTATGCAAGACAATAAGTTTTGATAAATTTGCATACTAGTCATTAGTCTGCATTAGTTACACAAATGGGAGACAAATGTATCCAGCAAACATATTCTCATTTACCTGTTCCCTTCATAAAGAGAAAAAATGGAGGACCACGAATTTGGCTCCTAGGGCAATGGGGAAGGAAGAAGACACAATTATCCCCATCAACCATTGCATCAGATCCATGAGCTTGCACCTATAACACACAACAACATGGTTATAAGAGAAACTTCAACCAAAAAAATTAATGAAAACACACAAGTAGTCATCCACTTCAGGCTACATTAAGAAATTCGTAGAAAAAAGGCAAAGCAATGTAGCTAGAACAAGCAATGCCCTAAAAACATAATCATCAATTGATATGAAAAGGCTTTGAGATTTATACTCACAACAAAAATCTCTCTATTAAACTCAGTTGCAAGACTTTCAATAGCAATATCATCACCAAATGCAGCAGCATGACCTTCAAAATTCTCATCAACACTTAATAATCCTTCTTCTGTATATTGCAAAGTGATGATATCATACTCATCTTCATCAGAACCTGATATTGACATATATTTAGCCCAGTTCTGTCCATCTTCAACTGCAATACATCTTTCCTTATATATCGATTCTGCTGCAACTTCCCTTCAAAAATTCCAGAAAAACAAACCAAAATTTTAAAACCCTTCCCTTTTCAGATCTAAAATCCAAAACTGAAAAAATATATAATTTTGATCAAAATAAACAAAAATCCATCACAAAGTATACATAAAACTGCATACCTCTGTAAGCCTAAATCAACAAGTTCTTTAATAGCAAGATCCAAACTGCACCGATCTTCTTTCTTAGCTAGCAATTTAATTTCTTGAACAACATGAATCCCCCACCCAGTTTTCAGATCTGGACAGTACAAATGTTTAATTACACTATTAATCGTCACTCTGTCTAATCCTTTACCATCAGATCCGAAATCCTCCAAAAATCTCTTCACAGTCCGTCTCCTCAACTCTCTCGAATCCATATCCAAATCCAAACCCATCGCTTTCACTGAAGCCGTAAATAAACAATTCCCATCTGCTTCCACATCTCCACCATGTGATAATCTAAATATCATTGATTCTTCTAAATTTTTGCATTTCCATAAAACCCCTTTATTGTAAAGCTTCTGTAAATACCTTTTCTGTTGTTCTTCCAATCCACTTACAGTAAACCAACTAAATTTCTCTCCTGCCTCTACTTCATCAGCAGGGGTATTTTCGGTAGTATCTTTTAAAGATACAAATGAAGAAGAGGAAGAAGTAGCGACTCCAGTTGGTGGTGGAGGTGGCGGTGGTTCTCTCCATGGAAGAGCAACCGGTGATTCAGTAATCGTTGAAGCAGAATCACACAAGAGTTTACCCATTTCTACTGGGGCAGTTTTGGGTTCAAAAAATTTGCCCTATTTTTCTGTTTCCTCTGAGGAGTTACAGGGGAGAGAAGAGATGAAGAAGAGAGAGAAATTGTAACGTTAGAATTGATTTAACGGATAGATTAATGACGCGGGAATTAAGTTACACGTGTTGTGATTTTAAATCGTCGGATTATGGTACTATACACTTATTCTGACGTAATTTAGTAGTAAATTCGTACAGTTGGCATTTGTCTGAATCTATGTACTGCATAATGTTACGACAGCATGCACCATTCGATGATTATAAAATGTCACCACCAGACGAAATTGCTACCCTCTACTCAGATTTACATCGGTAAAGATGTGGGAAGCCATAGTTAAAACGTCTAACCTAGTTGTAGCTAAGAAACAATTCACAGTGTGGGGCCCATAAACTGCTGCCAACTATTCGCATTTTCATGGCCTAGCATTTCACTGTGTTGATGTGCTAACATGTGCCGCTATCTTTTATGTTTTGACCGTTAAAATGGTCGTCAACGGTGTTGCACATGTCAAATTTTACAATAGAAAGTTCCGGACTAAGAGCATCCAACGGTTTCCTTGCGCCTCCTTTTGTGAGACGTGCGGGTACTTTGTTTTATTGTGCAGACGCACGGACGCATCACATTGATTATAAGCCGTTAGATATATCTTATGATTATTAGGAGTAGGGCTGCTTAAAGTACGAGTAAAATTGAAGGAATAAAAAACCGTATCGAACCGGATCGTTTTACGATTAAAACAGAATCAAACATTAATTAAACAATAACTAATGGTATTAATTATAAAAAACCGACGTATCTCAAATTAGATCTTAGTAAATTATATATTTGGATATCATAAATTATACTTTAAAACAATTTATATTTTTATTTTTAATATTTAGAAATTGATTATAGATAAACCAATATACTATAGAAATACTTTCTTTAAATTCGGAAATCAAAATCTTATAGAGCAAGCCTAAAGCACGATAGTAGTTGTTTCGTTCTGCTTTGGCCACAAGGAGAGGAAATAGGTTGATCTTAGGGGAGGAAAGCAAGAAAAGTTGAAGTAATTTGTGTGTTGAATTGTGTAGAGAGAGGTTGAACTATTGAGAAAGTAACAGAGCTTGAGAGATTCGTAAGCTTGTTGTGTTTCTGAGATGGGCTAAGTAGCCTATTTATAATAGTTTGGGAACACACACTTCCTTGTAAAGTAGTGGAAGTAGTGAAGAGATGGAGAGGTGGAAGTCGTGATTTTTAATGGCTTAACCGCCTTGGAATCTTCGAGAAACCATTATTCCACTACTCCATTAACTGCTTCAGTCTTCCCACTCATTTGTAACTTCCTTGTCATGGGTGTTTCTACGCCCATGTTGCTGTAATCGCTAGACTAAAACTCCATATTTTATCCCCCATGTAGTTGTTTTGATTTCTCGTAAGAGTTAGTGGAGTTATGGACTCAAAACACATGAGTTTGTTGTAAGATAAAGCTATTGATGAGCTTGTGTCAACACAACATGATTTTGGCTAAGTATTGGTGTCAATAGCAAGGAGGAAGGCTAACACGAGCAAGAATGAATGGTTAAAAGTCGTGCAAAGGGAAAAGAGGGAGAAGTTAGCGCCTGTGCTAGCAAGGTTGTTAGCGCCTGTGCTAGCAAGCCTATTTCTCCCCCTGTGCTAGTTATTGTTCGTTTGACGCATTGACTTTAGTAGCTTTGTTAGCTTTTTGGCCTTTTGGCTTTTTTTTTCCTAGCTTTTTGGCACTTGTATGTGCTACTTCTTGGTGTTGGGAATGTGGCTAGGGCTTTACCAAGGCTAGTGTCATGATTATTGCTTATATACTACTAGCTTTGGTATTTGTTAATATCATGGCCATATTTTATAGTTTTTTAGAGCTTCTCAGTCACATGAGATTTTAATGTTAGCATTATGCTTAACTTTTATGCAGTGCATACAATACACATTCAAGAGATTCAGCCGTGGAAGTTTGCAACTTAAAATTATGCTTGATGCGACTCTTCAACTAGATGATATGCATCTAATAAGCATTTTCATTCAGATATGGCGTAGCCTTTACTCAGAATGTTCGTAATTTTGTACAACCAGTAAGTTTTGTTTTATACAAATAGTTCATAATCATGAAATAACGAGGATTTAGTTGAGTAAAGCTCTGAAATTTTTATCGTGCATATATATGCAAAAGAGCTACAGTGCTAATTTAGCAAGGAGCTAAGTACGCATTCTTAATTATTTTACGGAATGTAAGATAGCAGTATGTATTTATAATTTTGATGCCGGTCAGGAATTTATACATATTTATTTCATGCTTCTGTAGCTAGACGAGAAGCAGTATTACAACTTTCTCCTTTGTCAAAAATCCACCATTAACATTAAGTCCCCTGCTTAGCACGGAACAATAATGTTTCGTGGTAAGCACTAGATGGTGGTATTAATGCTTTAAAAAAAATCAAATAAATAAATTTCGCAAGACTGGGAACAATTACTCACCTTTTCCTACAATAATGCAATAGGCTCGTTACGTAGCACATGTATGTTGGGAGGAGATCAGTACCTGAGGCGCTAGTGGTAGAAGTTACATACGGTTTTTGGTAGAACTAGGATGACACCCATACGAGCAAAAGAGGTAAGGAGTCACAACTGCAAATCTTGTTTCGTTGGAGGCGTTGACGAGCTGAGCTTGTCATTTGGTGAAGCTTGTCACCTCCATGTTGAGTTGTTCCCTCTGATGAAGCTTGTTATCTCTTTTTTGGCAATGGTTGGTCTTGGAGTCAACGGTCATGCTCAGATCCATTCTCCTCGGGATTAGCCGTAGAAAATTCTACTTATTTGAATTTTTAGGGTTCCCAACTTTGTCTATTTAAACAACCATACGACTCTAACCATTTTAACTTTCATTCTTCTCCAAAGCTTTGAATAGCATCACTCCATTACTGCAACATGTCTGACAATATGCGTACTACTTGGATTGCAAGTCTGGTGAGTTTATCTTCTCTCCCCAACTTTCATATGCGTATGATGATTATGATGAAATCCTGAACATGATTTGATTGTGTTTTTTTACTAGGTTTCTCGGGTTAAGAAAGTACCAAAGAGACATATGAGCACCAGGAGCTTCAAAGCAATGACAAAAAGCTTTCTCCCTTTTTTTTTTTCTCTTTTTGAAACTGCCCATTTTTTTTTTCCGTGAGTAAATACTCACACATATATTTGTTTGGTTGCAGCAGGAGTTAGAAATTAGGAATGTAGGAGTTAAATAGGACGAAGAACTCGTACCAGTGAAGAACCGAACAGATGCTGGGGTTGGATTTAAGAATTTTTCTAATGTCATGGCTTCCCTTGAGGATATTGACCCGAGTCTTCATGATTACCCCAATGACGGGCTCCCTTTTGAATTGGAAATGGAGTCACCATCCAGGAAGTATGAAGCAGTGGGAGGATTTGTTGTTCCAAAACATCATATGGATCTTTATACAAAAATATGGAAAAAGTGCGGGAATATTGCTACAACAGAGCTAGTGAACGGCCATATTCCTATTCTTGTAACAGCTGTCGCAGGACTCCTCCCTATTATTGTTGGGATGGATGATACACCTCTATATGCAATTAATGACTTGAAAATCCAGGAATGGGATGAGATGTTGACTACTTATGAGGGCCTTTGTTTCAACATAAAATGGTTGCGCAGCATTTGGAGAACGTGAGAGAGGCTCATATGGCATCTTTGGCGGAAGGAAAAGCCTTAAAGGAAGAATCCACTAAAATTGAAGAAATGGCTCGAGATCTTCAAACTCGTTCAGAAAAGTATGATGAGAAACTGGAAAAATTTCATCATCGCAATTACCCTCTACTCAGAAACCATTTTTAGGCCATAGGATAAGTAGTGAAACACTATTGTTATATCTTTTTTTTTTCTGGGTTTTTAATAGTTTGAATAAAGAATGTTTCAGATGAATGTAGTGGGTTTTGAATTTGAAAGTTCAAGTATATTTTTTGGAATTATATTGAATGAATGAGATGATGAAAGTGTTTTAGGCATATTATGCCTTGAGCCATTTACCGTTAATGATTGTCCCTACGACTTCTCCATTCATGTTAACCAACTCGTAATATCCGCTCAGCATAGCCTTGGAGATCACATAAGGCCCTTCCTACTTTGGAGCAAATTTCGGAGCGGACATATCTTGTTGAATATATTTATAGGTTCTAAGTACCATATCCCCTACTTGAAATACTTTTGGTTGCACTGCTTTGTCGTACGCCCTAGAAATCCTTTGTCAATAAGTTTCTGCATATTTTTCTACTTTGGCTCGTCTACATTCGAGCACGTCTAAGTCTGCTACTCGAGAATTGGGTATTTCATACTCATCCCAATAAAATTTGCTTGTTGCTGCGATTCTGCGATTCTGGTATAATTGCATCGGCCCCATATACGAGAGAATATGGTAAGGTCCCTGTAGAACCCTTCAGAGATGTTCTGTATTCCACAAAGCCATAGGCAATTTCTCGTGCCATGTCATGGGATGATCATAAACAGTGCGGCTTAAAATTATGATAAAGTTTTGTTGGTGCTTTCAGCTTGCCCATTTCCTTGAGGGTAGTATGGTGTGGAGAATATCTGCTTGATGCCATAACTTTTGAGTAATTTTCGCATACATTTATTTGTAAATGGAGTACCATTATCTGTTACGATATGCTTTGGTACCCCAAATCTGCATATAATGTGTTATTTGATGAAGGCTGATATTGTTGCTCCAGTTGTGCTTCTGAGGGGTACAACTTCAACCCATTTGGTGAAGTACTCCTTGGAAGTGACTATGTGCTTGTGGTGATTTGACGAAGATGGAATTATTTTACCAATGAGATCCAGTCCCCAGCAATAGAATGGCCAAAGGCTGCTTACTGAGTGGAGAGGAAGGCAAGGTGTATGGATGAGGTTGCCATGGATTTGACACAGGTACATTTTTGAACAAACAAAACTGCATCGTCCTCCATGGTCGGACAATAATATTTCTCATGGAATTGGAGAAATAATTTCCTCTTTCCTTGGTGTTCTCCTTCATGTATTTCTTTCAGGATGGTCTGGATATCTTCTTCTTCCAGACATTGCAGCAGATTGCTGCCGAAGCTCTTCCGGTAGATTATTCCTTCGTGCAAGACGAATCTTTTGGCTTTTCGGATCAAGCGTTCTGCTTCCTGCCTGCTCTGAGGTAGAATGTTATCTTGAAGATATTTGATATATAGCTCCCACCAGTCCCCAGCACTGTGTATAGTTAGCTCTTCTGACTATTACGGTGGGTCATGACAATTAGGGCATGACCCTTGTAACGATCGGGATTGAGCCTCCATGGTGGGCCAGTAATACCCAAGACGTTGGAGATGTCTATATAAGGTTATTACTAGCGTTTGACCATACATTTCTCAGTGTACTTGATTAAGTCGCCCTTGTGCCTCATTGTCTCCCAGACATCTTGACAAAGATCCATCTGAATTTCTGTGATATTATATCCCATGTAGTAAGAAGAAATGTTTTAAATCTTTAATACTGAACTTTCATTGGCTATGCGATTTGATGAGCTCTTGGATAATGGGCGTACTCAAGTCGTTGATTTATTCTCCATTAGGCTTGTCCATCCATGTCGAGGGCATGATTCATCTCTGTACAGTGAAGGTTGTTTCCGATTCTTCGAATTGGATTTTCGAAGCTAGAGTTTCCAGGAAGTCAGCATATCTGTTATTGGTGCGCCCCATATGTACAATCGTCGCCTCAGCAAAACGATTTAAAAGCTTATATGCCTCATCCCTATATGAGGCTAGTGTTTCTTCCTTGAGAGAATATACACCACCATTCATCTGATTTACTAATCACTTCAAGTCTCCCCTTATTTCGAGACGTGTTGCTCCAGCTTGCTTGGATAGTGATAGTCCCAATATAAAGGCTTTGTACTCAGCAGAGTTATTGGTACATTTGTAGTCCATCTTGAAAGAATGCGAGAACACCTTGCTGGTTGGGGTAGCAGAGCTATCAAAGTACAATAACCAAGATTTCTCTTCAGCGAGTGAGATGGCTGGGAATTTTCCAGGTACTTTTTTACGAGTCGTAGTATCATCTTCCCATGGAAAAGATGCAAGTAGGTCTGCGACAGCTTGTCCCTTTATCGTTTTTGGTGACATATGATATGTCGAACTCTGACATTTGTAGCAACCATTTTGCCGTTCATCCTATGAGAGCAGGCTTTGATAGCAATAATTTTATAGGGTCATCCTTAGCCATCAAAATTACTTTATTTGCCAGTAGATAATGCCGAAACTACTAAATGACATGCACCAAGGATAGGCATGCTCTTTCAACTTTGGGGTATCTCATCTCTGCATCTTTTAGTGTACGACTGAGGTAGTATATGGGACATTCAGTCCCCATATCGTCTTCTTGATCCAATAGGGCCCCTATGGCAACTTCACTGAAGGCCGTGTAAAGAAGTAATGGCTTTCCGGGAGTTGGAGATTTCATGATAGCCGGTGATAATAACAATTGTTGAATCTGATGAAATATATTTTGTTGTGTGGATGACAAGATAAAATTCTCCTCTTTCTTCAACAAGGGTGTAAACGAAGCAACAAATTGAGTTAATCCAGGAATAAAACGTCGAATGTATGATACCTTTCCCATGAAGCTTTTAAGTCCCTTACAGTGCTGGCGGTGGCATGGTGGTGATAGACTGTGTTTTGGTTGGGTCTACTTTGATTCCTCCTGCTGTTACTTGAAATCCTAGGAAATTCCCGGATGAGACACCGAAAGCATATTTTAGAAGATTCATCTTTAAATGGTACTCACGGCATGTCTCAAAAACTTGGTGTAGGACTTCTACATGGAATGCTTTAGTTTTGGATTTTACTACCATGTCGTCGACATAGTCTTCTACTTGTTAATGCATCATGTCGTGAAAGATTGATTTCATGGCTCGTTGGTAAGTCGCACCAGCATTCTTCAATCCGAAGGGTATCATTGTGTAATAGAATTTCCCGATAGGAGTTCGAAACACAATCTTCTCAGCATCGTACTCATACATCTTTATTTGATTATAGTTGTTATAGCCATCCATGAATAAAAACATGCCATGTCCACTAGTAGCATCCACGAGCATGTCGATGTTTGAGAGAGGGAAGTCATCCTTGGGACAGGCTTTGTTCAGGTTCCTGAAGTCCACACAACATCTTATTTGCCCATTCTTCTTCTTGAATGGGACAACGTTAGTCAACCATGTGGGATGTAGAATAGGTTTGATGAAGCCAGCTGCTAGTATTTCTGGATTTCGGTCTTGATTTTTTCTTCAACTTCGTGCATGAACTGTCTGAGCTGTTGCTTGACGGGTTAGGCGTCGGGAGCAACGTGTAAATGATGAGTCACCAGTTTGTAGTCTAACCCTGGCATTTCTTCGTATGTCCAAGAAAAAATATCTTGATATTCTTTGATTAGATTGACAAGCCCCACTTTTTCTTCTGGTGACAAGGGTAGGATGATTGTAACTGGTCGTGGATTTTCTTCTGTTCCGAGATTGATAGCGTCAAGTGTGTCGGATGTAGCATTTTTACCGTCTTACAATTGTCGTGGCACATCTTGGATCTCTTCATGATATTTCTCCTCACTGTGGCTGTATATCTGTTGGCGGGCAGACTCTTCGTAGTCCTCCCCTGATAATTGCTAACAGCGACTGCGAAGGTAGACTACTCTTACCTTGTTGTCTTAACTAGTCAAGAAACTATTGCCTCTTTTTATAAGCTGAAGATTTGTGACGCAAGGGACCCCATGGTGGTATCCATTGGGTCTGGAAGTTGCTTCTGATGATCCAGTTTTCACGGTGAAGGTCAATGGTTTGTCCGCTATCGTTGCCCAGTCAGGAAACACGTGTTGTAGACTTTGTTGGAGGGATCGACGACATCATCCTATGGTTTGAAGAACTCAACATCACATATTGGGGTGTAAGGTGATGATGACGCTGTTATGCGTATCATTTCTCAATTCAGTACTGCTTTCATGCATTAGTGGTAGGTGGAAGGAACAACTTTGTTGTCATGTAACCATGGACGCCCCAATATCATATGGTATTCGAGCTCTTTCGTAATGATATGGAATTTCACTTCGGATACAATCGGACCAACTTGCAAATTTAAATAAAAATGGCCATAAGGATTAGTGCAATTACCTTCGAAATCCGATATTACTATGGGATGTTGTACGATCTGGCTTAGCGGAACCTGTGCCACTTTGAGCGTCCTTAGTGTAATGACATTGGAAGCTTATCCTGTGCCGATAAGGGCCCTCTAAAATTTGGTCTCCTTGATGTGAGCGGTGATGTATAGGGATCGATTGTGACCTTATTCCGTCATCATGTCCTCCTCGGTGAAGATGACATTGTTTATAGTTGGGACATCTAACATGGTTGTTCCTATTTCCATTGGAGATAGCGCCAGGTGCGTATCCACGGCTATGCGGTTGAGCAAAGTTGTTGATGGTGGATTTTTGATAAAGGAGAAAATTATAAAATTACCTTTGCTCAGCTACAGAGACATAGAATAAATATAAATATATTCATGCAAACTATTTGTATTAATACAGAAACCGCTGATTGTGAATATTCGGAATAGAGGCGATGCCATATACGAATGAAAACACCAAGTAGATGCATACCATCTAATTGCAGAGTTGCATCAAGCATAATTTCAAGATCGCAAATTTCCACGGCGGAATCTCTTGAAGATGTTCTGTATGCACTGCACAAAAGTTAGGCATAAATGCCAATAATTAAATCTCACAAGACTGAGGAACCCTAAATAGACCATAGTCATGGTCATGGCATTATTCAATGTCAATAAATAATAGCCTACAGGCAATAGCACTGGCAACAACAAGTACATGCTTTAATAATCCCAAGCCACACTTCTAGCACGAACGTATCAAAACAACAAAGTCAAAAGTCACAAACAAGAGGAACAAAGCCGCGGAGAGGGCCAAAATCCATGAAGGCGTTCATAGCAGCGAAGGCATGGCCGCAACGCTGGAGGAAGCTGCAGCGCTAGTGCCAGCCCTGCGCTGCCACCGTGTTGCTGCTGCCGTGGTGACTCCGTGCTACTACCACGCCTAGTGGTGCTGCCGTGCTCCCCTTTTTCCGCACCTAGTTACCACAAATTGCATGATGCAAATATGTTATAATACTTCATAATTATGCTAAAATTGACATATAAATTCATATTAGCATTATTTTACAACAAGGTTCATGGCTTTGAAGCCATGACCCCACTAACTCTTATGAGATACCAAAATCATATTACATGGGGGGATAAAACATATGGTTTGGTCTGGCGGTTACAGCAACATGGGTGTAGCAATACCCAATGACAAGGAATTTACAAAGTCAGTGGTAAGTTTGAGCGATTGAAGAGATAGTGGAGTAATAATCTGGAAGTTTATAGAAAATTCCCAAGATAAAATGGACGGTTGCTACCACAACCTCCATCTCTCCATATCCCCACAACCTCCACTACTTTACAAGGAAAATGTGTGGTACAAAACATTATAAATAGGCTACTTACCCATTTCAAAGACAGAACAACAATAAGCAACAAACGGAGAAGAGATAAAAAATCATTCTCAAGCTCTGCTATTTTTCCACCACAACACACAATTCTACACACACAATTCCTTCAATTTCCCTTGCTTCCCTCCCCTAAGATCAATCCATCTCCTCTCTTTGTAACCGAAGCAGAACAAATACATACATCCTACTTGTTTGGATTTGTTTTGTACGATTTTGATCCTCGAACCTACAAAAAGCACTTCAACACTATATTGTTTTTCCTAGGACCAATATTTAGGTACAAACAATTGGCGACCACAACAGGAGATCAACCTCTCGGATACAAATTTATTTCTTCAATTATCTCAAAAGAGAAAGGGTGGATCTTAGGTCTGGTTCCTCAAAATGCTTTCACCAAAAACACCAACACTCCTCTTTCAAGCAGTGCTACTGGAAACGTCATGGATAGCCAAGCATCACCAAGTCTCTCAAACCTGATGAAGATACTCTTGCTGAAGCACAAGCAGATGTGATTATCACTCAGAAGGAAATACTCGCTCCACTCAAGTATCATATGGATCAAACCAGAAACGCCTTTAAAGTTATTGTTGATGCTACCACCTCCAGAGCCCACGTCCGAAGAGATGAATGAGAAGTTTGTATAACCCCTGATCTAGTACCAGGAAACGACCAACAACGAAATCTCAATACCAGTGGAGTTCTGGAAAGGTCCCTACAAAATTCGCAAAAAAGGAAGACTTATTTCTATCTCACCAGAATCAGCCTCTTTGTATACTTGAGATCCAGAGAATTCTACACTAAGGAGACATATCTCTTCTCCTTTATTGTTGCTTAAAGAGATAAGGGTACTCGCCTTTATCAAGTCGTCACCAGATGGAGCCTGCCAACGCCAACGAGATCTGCTCCTGTCAGCGGCAACGCCATCTGTTGCTGTCTGCGTTAACGCCATCTGTTGCTGCCAGCGCCAACGAGATCTTCTGCTGCTAGCGCCAACACCATATGCTGCTACCAGCGCCAACGAGATCTGATGCTGCCAGCACCAATGATATATGCTACTTCCAGCGCCAACGATATCTGTTGCTGCCAGCGCCAACGAGATCTGCTGCTGCCAATGCCAGCGAGATCTGCTGCTGCCAACACCAACACCATCTGCTGCTGCCAGCGGCAACACCGTTGTTTCCAATACCATCTGCTACCAACAACACATCCAGAATCAACATTGACACGATGCTGAGATCCCCGTTCGAAGAAAACAACCAGGGTTTCAGTGACCAAACTTTGCCATTCATAAGGATCCAGAAATACCACTACCATATTGTGACCAGGAGTGTCTGCTACCACTTCATCAGCAACAACCATGTAGACCCAGACTACGACATGGTTCTGAAGCGTATGTAAATCCACAGAAACAAAGCCAGGCTCGACGCATATTCAGAAATCATCGCCAAGGGACCCACCTGTAGGCGCCAACAAGCATGCAGACCCTAAAGATTGCTCGCTTTCAGAACATCACCAAACAACAGATTTGGATGTTAAACAATTGCATAGAGAAGAAGTGATGTCGTATGCCCGTGGATTTCACCTACAAGTTCAACGACTCTATTTACAACTAGTTGTCCCATGTCTCATCAATGCTTTGGGACTTGACTCGAATATCAACCCCACCGTGCTTTGATGATGTGAATGGGAAGCTGATGCTTTTCAAAAGTTTATTAAATGAATATGGTCATCTCTACTGAGAATATTAAAACTAATGACCCAATCCTGCTCAAAATGTGTCATCAACCTGAGATATCGAAACCCAACCCTTTTCAAAACGGAGAAACTACTGCCTCCCCTGGAGAAAAGCTATATTTGATTATTAAAGCTATATTAGAAGAATGATACAAACTTGTCAATACCAATAAGGATAATCATCATGGAAAGAGACTTAAAGCTATTAAACCTTAAACACTCCAGCACCCCTGACAAGGTTGTTAAGACTTAAGCACTTTGCCACTCCTAGCAATATTTTCCTTTTTTTTTTGTAATTCCTCTAAAACGATTGCAACACCTTGCATTCATACTTAATATTTCAATTGAACAAAGTATTATTTCTCTACTTAGAAAAAAAATCCTTTTCAAACCATTCAAAGTATACCTACTCAAAATCCCAAAATAAAATCACAGAAAATTCGGGTATCTCAGAAATACATAAAAACCTCCGAAACATCCTATTTAAAAAAAGATCTATGAAGACTGGTTCATCACCATCAGCATATGCTCTCTTCACATGTGCAAGGACTTCAGTTGCTAGCCTCAACTCTCTGATTAGTCTTTTAGCATCACCTCTAGCCTTGGTAATCACTTCTAAGCAAAAGATGCACCTACTTCCTCAAAGTTCTCCTGAATGGCTTACATATGATGACAAAGCCATCCGGAAACAAGCTTAGATGTCTCAGCTTCATCCAAGAGACGACTCCTGTCAAACTTGAAGTCAAAGTCAACTCTAGCGTTTAGATACTCAATTAGTGCATTTTTCATCACATTGGCATCCTACGCAAAGACACCACTTGGAGAATCATCTTCAGTAGCTGCATCCGAAGAATCACGTGAACAACACTCGGGGACTAAAGATTTAGACGATCTCCCCTCATATCAAGAACCTCTCCAAATAGAAGAGACGGTCAACCAAAGACTCATAACCTTGACGAGGTCCTCCACCCTCCAAAAAGGCACACCACAAGGATATCTCCACCTCTCCCAACTACGTTGTCATATCTGATCGGCTCCTGCAACCCCTAACGAGGTTGAGATGCATCCCAAGCCTATTCCAGAAAATATAACTTCAGAAATCAAAGAAAAGTATGACAGGAGACTGCTCATGGAAACACATCTTATAAGAATCAAGGATCAAGGATTCAGAAGATGGCTCAAGAGACACCTCTTGGGACATAGTCTTTGAAGACACCCGCAGCACCATGTCAGCAACATGATACCTTTCAACTCATCCTCTTCACCCCCACGTCCCCAGAGGACTTCGCCCATATAAGCATACCATCATTACATCCAGAAGGGTAAAACCACCTTATAAACCAAAGGGTCAGGATAAGGCATAATTTCATGCAGTCAATGCTCGCAAAAACGTCCCAGGTGTGACTCAACAGCCCGGGCACCAACAAGGACTCCAATTTCAATTCAAGTTCTTCTCCAGCTATGGTGCACAAAGACAACAACAACAACAACAATGGGAGATATCAACCTCACTGGCTTCCCTTAGCTAATCATGTTCAAAGCATGGGGACTTCACCTCAGTTGCTGCTACTGATGATTTCAACTACACTGGTCAACTATGGAAGACACACCGAATTCGGAATTCTCAATCCATGACCATCTCAAGCACAATGGACACTCGATAGGCCTGACCACTTTTATGTTTCTCCTCTAAAATATATGGCCTATGGGCTTACAAGATGCTGAAACGCCAAACCATGGAGCCCTCACCATTTGTTATGAAGTTGTCAGTCATGAAGCCTATCACTTGTAATGAAGTCCTAACTTCTACTGAGGTCCCCACTTACGTGGAATCCTGTTGGAGAACCCATGATGCCAGCATACTCACAACGTCAACACCTCCAGCGCTAGCTTCACCCACAGAACAAAGGATATTCTACCAGACGAGGGATATTCCATGGCATTAGGATTTCACACGTGTTTGGGACATTGTTCACAGGGCTAGCGTCTTCAAGAAGCTCATATCCTCATAGTGCCGCCACCTACCGCCACAAGCTCCTTTATTCGTCGTCACTCCTATTGTTACACCTGCATCCTATAAACTTGGAAATTGGCAACAATAGGTGGAGAACAGGACAATGTATCCTTCACAAAAAATACTCAAACTCCAAACGCTAATGTCTGCTGCTTATTCATGGGAGCGTCTAATATATCCATAGCCCGATTATGCGTGAAGGACATGCCTGGGGGAAATAAACTAAAATAACTACCCTTAAACTAATTTTTTAGAAATATATATTTTATATTTTAGAACGGAACCCTTGCTACAAGAATTTTCGGCTAACTCCTTCAAACAAAAATATATAACGACAATATTAGAGTCTTCCAACTTGGATCTTTAAATATTTTATATATTATATTGTGTCACTCAGTATCCACTTTTGTATAGAGTCAAGAATGATTGGACGACTCTTAGCATAACCACTGGTATAGAGCGATAACGTCTTCAGAATGTCACTGGTAACGGCTGTCATTCCTGTCCAGAAGATCTCTGACTATACGTAACACTGAACGAGTTATAAGTTATAATAATTCCGCGGCTGAATTCGTTATACTCGTTCCACACATCTTTTGCATATATATGCGCGTTCATAAATTTCAAAGCTTTACCCGGCTGAACCCTCGTAATTTCACGTGCATCCATGCAAACTACTTGTATAAATTAGAACACTGGTTATACAAAAATTACGAACTACTTGTATAAAACAGAGCACTGGTTATACAAAATTGCAAACATTCAGAATAGAGGCGATGATATACTGGATGAAAACACTAATTAGATGCATACCATCTAATTGCAGAGTCGCATCAACCATAATTTCAAGTTGCAAACTTCCACGGTTGAATATGTTCTGTATGCACTGCATAAAGTTAAACACTTCACGTCACGATTGGACTTGCTTCAAGTCACAGATGAATTCCTTGAACTTGTTCCATATATATCAAAGCTCAGATTCTAATTATCTTAGTGTGCACGGCTAACACTCATCTTCGTGTATGACGGCAGAATCACTGCCTCCGCACTCATATTAGTGTTCTGATGGCATCAATACCTTCACACTCATCTTAGTCTTCACGGCTAACACCCATTTTCATGTCTGACGGTAGAATCACTGCCTCCACAATCATATTAGTGTTCTGACGGAAACATTGTCTCAACACTCATCTTAGTGTTCACGGCTAACACCCATCTACGTGTATGATGGCAGAATCACTTTTTCCACGCTCATTTTAATGTTCTGACGACAGCAATGCCTCAACACTCATCTTAGTATTCTAACGGGAACACTGCCTCAACACTCTCTACAACCAACTAATGTTCTAAATACCTTCCCGTTCTTATTACGGTAGAAGAAGAATATTCTATATACCTAAGAGTACAATCGCAGAAAGAGCAAAACTTGCTTAGCCAACTGCTACTCTTCTAGTGATATCTAACCATTAAACAACAAAAGTCGTACTTTACTTCATCTGGCAGACCACCATCTAGTGCTTACCACGCAACATTACTCGTTCCGCACTAAGCAGGGGACTTAATATTGATGGTGTATTTTTGACAAAGGAGAAAATTATATACATAGAATAAATATAAATGTATCCATACAAACTATTTGTATTAATACAGAAAGCGCTGATTTCGAATATTCAGAATAGAGGCGATGTTATATACGAATGAAAACGCCAATTAGATGCATACCATCTAATTGTAGAGTTGCATCAAGCATAATTTCAAGATCGCAAATTTCCACGGCTGAATCTTTTGAAGATTTTCTATATGCAGTACACAAAAGTTAGGCACAAATGCCAACAATTAAATCTCACAAGAATGAGAAACCCTAAATAGACCATAGTCATGGTCATGGAATTATTCAATGTCAATAAATAATAGCATACATGCAATAGCCCTGACAACAACAAGTACATGCTTTAATAATCCTAAGTCACACTTCTAGCATGAATGTATCAAAATAACAAAGTCAAAAGTCACGAACAAGAGGAACAAAGCCGCGGAGAGGGTAAAAATCCATGAAGGCGTTCATAGCAGCGAAGGCATAACCGCAACACTGGAGCAAACTGTAGTGCTAGCGCCAGCCCTTGCGCTAGCTCCATACTGCTGCTGTCGTGGTGACTCTGTGCTGCTACCACGCCTAGTGCTGCTGCTGTGCTCCCCTGTTGCCATAGTTAGCACAAATTGCACGCTGCAAACATGCTATAATACTTCATAATTATGCTAAAATTGACATATAAATTCATATTAGCATTATTTTTCAACAAGGCTCATGGCTTTAAAGTCATGACCCACTAACTCTTACGAGATATAAAAATCATATTAAATGGGGGTATAAAACATGGGGTTTAGTCTGACAGTTACAACAACATGGGTGTATCAATACCCCATGACATGGAAGTTACAAAGTCAGTGGTAAGTTTGAACGGCTGAAGAGATAGTGGAGTAATAATTTGGAAGTTTACAGAAACTTCCCAAGACAAAGTGGACGGTTGCTACCAAAACCTCCATATCCCCATCTCCCCACAACCTCCACTGCTTTACAAGGAAAGTGTGTGGTACAAAACATTATAAATAGGCTACTTATCCCATTTCAAATACAGAACAACAATAAGCAACAAACGGAGAAGATATAGAAAATCATTCTCAAGCTCTGCTATTTTTCCACCATGACACACAATTCCTTCAATTTCCTTTGCTTCCCTCCCATAAGATCAATGCATCTCCTCACTTTGTAACCGAAGCAGAACAAATACAGACATCCTAATTACTTAGATTTGTTTTGTACGATTTTGATCTTCGAACCTACAAAAGGTACTTCAACAGTACATTGTTTTACCTAGGAGTAATTTTTAGGTACAAACAACAGCAAAGGTGTCGACACGTTGATCCTCGGAAAAATGAAGAAACTCACATAAGTTCTCAATCAGAAACATGGCTTCATGTTCTACGAATTTTTCTGTAGTAGTGAAACTCCCAATATTGTCAGGTGGAGAATCATCAGTCGAGAAATTTATACCTGGTTCTGTGGAGCCTGAGCCTCGTTCAAAAACGCCACGACACCCTACTTCTTTTATTAATTTGACAAGGGAGGAGAACATAGATCCTACCACATCTTCAAAGTCTTGCTAGAGTTCTTGACTGAGATTCTTGTCTTCGCATTAGATCAGCCAGAGTGACTGGGGTTTCGGTCACTTTGGTAGTTTCATTAGTGAGATGCGAGTTAGTGGTGCTATTGATGGTTGGAGAAGAGTTGTTAGCATCACTATTGATATTGACAGGGGAAATATTAGAATTGGTGGTAATTGAATCTGACCTAAGACCAACCATTTTCAGAAAATTGAACAATTGAATTCCAAATAGTTGAAATATTGGACTCGTGACCGAGAGATTGATCTCCCACTGTGGCCGCCAATTGTTAATACCTAAAAATTGATTATATGAAAAGCAATATAATGTAAAAGTACTTTCTTTAGATTCGGAAATCAAAATCATACAAAACAAGCCTAAACCAGGATAATAGCCGTTCTTCTCTGCTTCAGCAACAAGGAGAGAAAATGGGTTGATGTTAGGGGAGGGAAGCAAATAAAGTTGAAGGAATTTGTGTGTTGAATTACGTAGAGAGAGGTTGAACTATTGAGAAAGAAACATAGCTTGAGAGATCTGTAAGCTTGTGGTGTTTCTGAAATGGGCTAAGTAGCCTATTTATAATAGTTTGGGAACACACGCTTCCTTGTAAAGTAGTGGAAGTGTGAAAATATGGAGAGGTGGAAGTCGCGGGGTTAATGGCTTAATAGCCTTGGAATCTTTGAGAAATCATTATTCCACTACTCCATTAACTATTTAGTCTTCCCACTCATTTGTAACTTCTTTTTCATGGGGTGTTTCTACGCCCATGTTGTTGTAACCGCCACACCAAGACCCCATGTTTTATCCCCTGTGTATTTTATTTTGATTTCTCATAAGAGTTAGTGGAGTCATGGAATCAAAACACGTCATTTTGTTGTAAGATAAAGCTGTTGATGAGCTTGTGTCAACACATCATGATTTCGGCTGAGTATTGGTGCAAATAACAAGGAGGAAGGCTAACACGAGCAAGAATGGAGGGTTAAAAATTGTGGAAGGGAAAAGAGGGAGAAGTTAGCGCATGTGCTAGCAAGGCTCACTAGTACAAATTTGGGCTTACGTGACAGTTCAAAATCCTTAATCATGACAGTTCACGAATTAACTGTCATAAAAGAGTAAGCTACGAGGTATAAGCGACAGTTTCTTATCAAAACTCACACTAATAATGGTACAAAATCGTGACAGTTTATTAACTGATAATAATTATACGATGACAGTTTTTGTAGAAAAATGTTAGTGTACATTGATGTATAATAACAGTTATAAACTGTTACTATTTTTAAGCTATTCCAATTGTTTTATATATGAATTGTTATAGAAGTGTATAGCTATAGATGACTGTTTCTTTTAATTACGGTCACTTTCATTTATAGTGACAGTTCTGATCCAAAACAGCTGTTATTCATCATAAAACATATACGATTTTGTTAGTTTTAGTTCTTAGTTATTTTTTCCGAAGAATGGGCTAGCTGTACTATGGGAGGTCTGTTAGTGGGTCTTCTCGCCTCTCATCTCATTTAACTTAAAAAAAGATTTCTCACCAAAAAAATAAGGCAAATCCCATCTCAAGGTTTCTCACCCAAAAAAATCAGGCAAATCCCATCTCTCTCTTCTCTTGGTTTTTTCTCTTACCAAAATCTGGGTTTGCTTCAATCCTTATATAATTGTAGTTACCTTCTCAATCTCGAACTTTATATTTCCCCAATTTTTTCTTCTTCATCTACATCACCAGCTAATGTTCTGGAAATAAGATTCAGAATTAATTTAGAACATAAAAAGGGGATGATAAGATTATCAAACTTCTCACCAAATTAGATGAATTAATCAACATGGGTTATACTAAGGTTATCATCCCCTTTTTTCGTTCGTATTAAAACCCTTAATTTTGTTGTTTTTATCTTCATGTTTTCTTTCCCTAATTTTTTTGATTCAAATTTTTCAATGTTAACCAAATATATTCTTTCTGATTTTTGTAATGGCGTCAGTACGAGAGAGAAGTGTAAGAATTAGAGTTCTGATATGATTGGAAATGTTAGGTTGAAATCAGATTCAAAGGTTGAATTGAATTTTTACCTATTTGAAAGAAGAACTTATAAGGTTGCTGTGAAAGTAATTGGTTCAGGGGTGGGTACCAGAAGCTTTAGGTTTGTTATAAGTTTTAGCTTCTACTTGTGCTAGTATTTTTGATTTTTGTTCAGTTGCGGAATCAATAGGAAAGAAACAAGCAACAATTTCTAAAGCTCCTGGTTCTTACTTCTCACTGCTTATATTCAAGGAGTTGATGCTGCGAATAACAGGTTTTGCTACGTTTTTTTTATTGCTTATTCGATTTTTCATGATTTTTTTTTTTGAAATACTAATTGTTTGAGATTGTGCAACAATTGTTCCGCACAATTGATGGTTCTCTTGTGTAAAATTTTTGTTGTAGTAGCAGTCATAGACACAGTTTGAGAAGGTAAATTCTTTTGAACCAGGGTATCCTTCCTTAACTGACAATTTTTTCCAGAAGTACGAACTATCTGATGTCTTTTAGTATCCAAAACAAGGTAGGATATTTTACTTTGTCTTTCTGTTGTATACTTCCTTGGTAATTTGCCTTCATGACTTATTGCTGATGACACTAACCTAAACTCATCACTGCTTTCCATTGAAACTCCTAAAGAAATTTGTTGAGGTGATGAAATTTTTCAAGAAAAATATGTTAAGATGAAGAGAACTTTTTCTCGCTGTTGGTGCTTGTGTCTATCAATAAATTCTAGCCTTTGCTTATCCTTTTTTTGCGAAGGTTATCCTTTCTGATGCAAATGTTCCTGGTGAAGGGGAACATAAAATAATATCATACATCCTTCTCCAAAGAAATCTTCTTGGCTATGATGCTAATACACGTCATTGCTTGTATGGTTTGGTATGTGTTTTATCTATTGTGTTTATTTGTGGATATGCTTTTCAGTTCCAGAATACAGGCGTGATATTTCTTAGTTTAATATCTTATTTCTTACAATGACATGCCATTTTCTTTTCCCTAAAAGATGCGGATTTAATCATGTTGGATTTGGCTACTCATGAAGTGCATTTTTATATACTTAGAGAGGTCAGTCTTGTTCTGCTCTTTTCAAAAGGTGTCGCTCTTACAATTCAATATTAATGCATTCTTGGTCATGGGAATTATTTTTATCCATCAAACAAAATGGAATATTTGTTGAAACTTGGAAAAGTGCTTTTTCTAAAATTTCATGTTTTGTTAAGTTACCAGTTGGACAGCCTTTCTGCATATAAGATGGATATATCAGTTTTTGATCTTTCTTATTTATTTTTCTTTTCTTTCCCTCTATGCACGCTGCTAATAACTGTACTTTTAGGTGGCACTTTCAGGTTGTTTTCACTGCACAACAAGATAAATGCTTCATGTGCGGTCAGATGGGTCATCTAGCGGCATATTGCGAGGGAAGGTAAAGAGGAAATCTGGTGAGTTTGACGATAAAGATGAAGTTGCAGCTGTTGCTAAAAAGCCTTACCAGGTTATTTTCTATTCCTGCCTGACCCATAAATCCTCATAGGATGGTAAGTGCATGTATAAATTTCTTTTAGTATATATTTCCGGTACTTGATTTACCAGATTGTACGTCTTTGACAGTTTCTCAACATATGGATTCTCAGAGAGTACTTTGAATTGGAAATGAGAATGATGAAACCTTCATTTGAGATTGATTTTGAATGCATTGTGGACGATTTTGTCTTCCTTTGCTTGTTTGTTGGCAATGATTTTCTGCCTCATAAGAGTTTGGCTATCTCCGGAACAACTCGAGAATCTCATTGTCTAATTTTAGTCACTACAAGTTGTGTGTTAGATGATGTTGCAATATCTTTAGTTTATGTTTAAAACTCATAACAATGTTGCACATAAGAGTACTATAATGAATTCTTTCTCAATAGGTACACAGGGTGCCATCAACTTGCTGATTGTCGTATACAAAAAGGAATTTGAGTCAATGGGAGGATACTTGACAGATGGATACAAGGTATTTTGTTGTGATTGTATTCATCCTAGTTGGGTTTTTCCTAATTCTTCTCATTCTATTTAGTTTCCTTATTGTTAAAAAAGATTTAAGAATTTGATTTTAACAATCATCTGCTTTCTCTTTTTGTGTGTAGCTGAATCTTATCAGGGTCAATCACTTCATTCAAGCTGTCGGATCCTACGAAGATGAGATTTTCCAGAAAAGAGCACAATTGCATCAGGTTAATTTTGTTCATATTCCTGAAACTTATTGAACTCATGCGAAAGGGTGTTAATAGGTATTAGTCATAAATGGAGATTGTTGATAAGTTTTATTTATATTATCATAGACTTTAATTAAAAGCATATGTTGAAGTTTGAAAGTTGTCCAAGGTGAATATTTAAGTAGTAGAAAGAAACATTATTTTCTTTTGAGTTTGGGAAACATAGTTGATAAATGTTTTTCATGTTTGTGCATTTTTTTTGAAAGTCTTCTTTATTTAGTGATTGTAGTTAAGTTATCATTGTTTAATGCAGTTAGGTAGTTACTCCTAACCGTGGAATTCTGCTTTTTTGTCTCAGCATCAGGCTGATAGAATCAGACGTGAAAATGCACAGGTAAGAAGAGGCGATGAGGCAGAACCTCAGTTCAAACCTGAATCTCTAGTCCCTGTTGCCCGTTATCATGGTTCTCGCCTGGCTTCTGCTGCTGCACCTTCTCCATTTCAAAAGACATGAGCTAATTCCATATCAGCAAAATCCACATCTTTTACAAAAGAAAGTGAGATTGGAAAAACAACAACAAGTTTCTCAGTTTTGGACATTAAAAGCCAGCACTCTGAAGCATCTAATGCAAGTGAATTTCATTTGAGAGCTCAAAAATTTCCCCGTATTTCTTCAGGAGCGACAGTCGGTGCTACCATTGTTGAGACAGAAGTATGTGGTATTTTGTAGTTCAAAATTACTATAACTGCTAACTGAGGCCTTTCCATAATTTTATTGCCATTTTTGAAGAGGTTCATGTAGCAGAGAGAATCTATGCGATTGTTATTTAACTTTGGTGGTGAGAAATACCTAGACGTATTCTTTTTCTGTCTATATTTTTGTTAGATAAGTGAAAACAAAGACGAATTGAAAACGAAGCTAAAGGAGGTACTTCGTGAGAAGTCAGACCTTTTTAACTCTGACAAATAGGAGGAAGATAAGGTAAAGCTTATTTTTCATGTGGTTAAATTGATTTGGTTTACATATCTCCTCCATACTATGGTGAATGGGTGCTGATTTAGGCACATTTTGTATTTGCGTCTAAGCTGCAATCTCATTTCATGTTATTAGGTAAAGTTGGGAGAATCATGGTGGAAATAAAGGTACTATAAAGAGAAGTTTTCTGCAAAAACTCTGGATGAAATTGAAACTATACGAAAAGATGTTGTAAGTGTATTTCTAAAACCACTATTTTTTTGGTCTCCCTTTCCTTTTCCTTTTCTTTATCTGCCAGTGTTGCGGTTCATTCTTCCTCCTGCTTAGAGATGATTTTCCAAAAGTTTAGTTATCTCTGTGACTTGGTGAAGACTTAACCAGAGACGGGTCGCTTTGCAAAGATAGTTGTTTAATGAAACCCTATTGTCCCTCTGAATACTTACATAGTTAATATGTAGACTGAGATATCGTGCAATTGGCTGAGGTTGCAGCTGTAGAATGGCCGTGAACATATAACCATTAACTACGTTACTCCTTTGTGGTGTTATGATAGAGCATTTAGTGATTTTAGCTAAGCATGAAAATGAGCATTTTGTGAAACATTTATGGTGATGTCACAAGCATTTAGTGATTCTAACTAAGCATGTTATTGGATCATTATGTTAGTTTTCCTTTCGATCAAATTCTTCCTCACTTATAATCTTAATGTGAGTTTCTTTTCTCCTGAACAGAATTCTGTCAACATAAGGGCAGAATATGTTCAGTGATTAAAAAGTTGTTGAAGCAGTTTGTTTTTCAGATAATTCGGCTTCTCGTATTTTTCCTTGTGAGATCTTGTCCTAAGTTGCTCAAAGGTTCTGGATTTTAAAGGTTTATAGGACTTCTTGTTTCCTTCATCAGGTTCTAAAATACACAGAAGGTCTGTGCGGGGTTATGCACTACTACTATGAGGGGTTTTCTCTTGGGAGTGGTAAGTACGCTTGTAGCTGGAAATGTCTTTGACAACACCAGCAAAGAAAAGGTATATAATGTTGAGCTGGGTGAAGATAATTTCCGTGTTCAGGTCCTGTCTGCTAAACATCTTGAAGCATTAGTCCCAATACCAGTTGAAGATGAGATAGTAACCGTCATAAATGCTCTAGGGACATAATTGGCGTGGCCCAAAGAACTTGTAGTCGTAGAGGAAAAAGTATGTGGCTAATGTTGCATTGTATTCTTTGACCTGTTTTATTATTATCACTTTTGTATTTCTGGTCATGAATCTTATTCTGTAGGATGAAGATACAACATCTCATTTGGATTTCCTTGAGAACTTTTTGCATGATGCAACTTGCCATTTAAAAAAATTAGGGGGGGCAGTTTTTGCTACAATAGAGGCCAATGTTTTCAAGATGGAAACCAATGACTCTGTATGTATTACATAGGGCGATATCGAGAGTATCTGTAGATGAGAACTGCGGGCATCTATTATTGATGTTGTTATTTATATTAGGTAATGATAGACGTTATCCTCATATGTAGTAGTATAATCAAAAATGTATCTATCATAAAGTCTTATAACTTCACATGGCTCTATTTTCAGGTATTTGCATCAAAAATTTCTCTCGGCAAGAAAACAAAACAAGTTTACCTTTATGGATCCTACGGTAATAACTGCAAGTGCATCCAGTTCTTCAAAATTGACCCGTGATTTGTAGCGCGGATGGACAAAACAACCGCAAAACTTGTTTTCGTACCCTATGTGAAGAAGTAAGTATTGGCGTTAGTTATATGTTTCAATAGTAAGATTAAGCACACTTGTATTTGGTTTTAGAATGTCCTCACTTTTCATCTGTTGAAGAAGAGGATGTCTGAGTTGTCTCCTTTGGTGGTGTTTCAGCACATGACCCATATGTTTATATGCATTAAACAAATATTTCCTTTATTTTGGACAAGTTCTGTGGTTGATGTAGGAAAATGGATTATCATGCCTTAGGTATTTTTTTGGTTATTGGAAGAAGTTATTAACTTTGGTTGTTTTGTACATTACAGCCATCATTGGGTCTTAATGGTTGTGAACTTGAGTATTCAAAAGGTATGGTGGCTGGATTCGCAAGGGGGACATCAAGATAAAGAAATTGACAAAATCATGCAAAGGTCAATTACATTTCTCTTTTCATACTAATTTTGTATTGTCATTAAGTATCTTCATATTTACTTAAACTTATTGTCATCCAGGGTTGTGGAAGGATGCCTTAGAAAAAGACACGAATGGTTCTATTGTGTTTTGTTTTCCACAAGTAAGCGCACTAACTTAATTGTGATGATAAATTGCAAAATTAAACATTATTAACCCATATATTGCATACTGCCTGAATATTAGCATATCCCGCAACATAAAAACAATTGGGAATCTGGACTTTATGCAATGCGATTTATGAAAGAAATCATAGAAGGGCAGCTAAAATTGCATAGTACAGTAATGGTAAGTACACTTTTGGAGTTTTCTTGTTTTCCTTATGATTTTCATCTTCTTAATTAGTTGTTGATTTTAGAACTTTGGTGTGTTTGTTGAAGGCTTTACATGAAATGGGTTTTTTGCAAATGAAAAAATGAAAATGCCTTTTTCCAGAACTTGATATGTTTGTTATACCTCAAATGCAATATTGATGTGGTTGATTTATTGTGAATATTGCCCCCTACTGGACTTCGATACCTATTAGTTTCTTGTAGTGAGTGAGTAGTGCTTGTGGTAGGTTACTCAGTTGGTGCAGGTGGTTTGTTGTTGGTGAATGGGCGGTGCTTCTGAGTGCTTGGTTTGGTGGGTGTTGTTTTTGGGGAGTGAGTGAATGTAATTAATTAATGGTACTTATTTTATATTCTTTTTGCAGAGGAAGTACGAGTACAATGAAGGAGAGATCATGGAAGTAAGAAGAGAATGGGTAAACCACGTGCTGCCTTTATCGGTGACATGAATTGGCAGGAGTATATTTCGATCGACACTTCGGAAAATGGATGTGGTTTCCAACTTCACTGTGAATTTCTTTTAGTTAGTACTAAAATTACTTTCATATAAAGTCTTTTGAATTATGTATTACATTCACTTCTAGTTGACTTATTTTGTTTGAACTTACTAATTCCGTACTAGCTATCTGTTAAACATTTTATTGAGTAATCTAATGAAAATTTTAATAAAAGCTAAATTTTCTTTCCATAATTATCTCGATATTAATATCTGACTGAGCATGTCACTTCCAACTGTATCATGAACTAGTTGGATACAAATTAGCCTATATGATATCATTTGAACAAATAGTGCGTCACATAATAGGACTAATGATAACAGTTTTCTACAAAGTTGACTGTTCTATGACAGTTTTATTTAGAAAATGTAACTGATATTTGCCAACAATGACAGGTTTATATAGAAACTGGTACTTTAGTATAAGAAATTGAGTTACTGATGACAATTTTTTTTAAAATATGTTACAGTAATTTGTCAATAATGAGAGGTTTATGAAGAAACTGTCATCTTAGTCTAAGAAGTTAAGTTTATAATGACAGTTTTCTTAAGAAAATGTTATGGTAAGTAATAACAATGACAGGGTTATAGAGAAACTGTCACCTTAGTAAAAGAAATTAAGTTTCCAATGACAGTTTTATTTAGAAAATATTATTGTATTTTGTCAACAACGACAGGTTTATGAAAAAACTGATACTTATAATCATGATTCCGTAACAGTTTTTTATAGACCCTTTCGTAACAGTGGCTTTAATGAAAGTGCAATTATTTTCCAAAACTGTCACATAAATGTTTTGGTGGCAGTTTTTAACTGTCACATAAGCCCAAATTTGTACTAGTGGCTGTTAGCGCCACTGGCCGCGCTAACTAGTTAGCGCCTGTGCTAGCAAGGCTACTAGCGCCACCAGCAGCGCTAAGTAGTTAGCACCACCACCAGCGCTAACTAGTTAGCGCAGCTAGTGCTAGCCTATTTCTCGCCTTGTACTAGTTATTGCTCGTTTGGCGCATTGACTTTAGTAGCTTTGTTAGCTTTTTGGCCTTTTGTCTTTTCTTACTAGATTTTTGGCACATGTGTGTGGTACTTCTTGTTGGGAATGTGGCTAGGGCTTTTCCAAGGCTAGTATCATTGATAAGTGCATAATTCACATATTTTTAGTGTCAAATCCATATTAATATTAACTATAATTCTTGCATATTACTTGTTATGGGTTTAACATCCTTTCTAATAGACCTACTTCCAGAGGAGGTTCACTTGTATTACATTTTTTTTTCTATCTTATGTCTTATATTAGGTGAAACATCCAAAAAGGAGCTACAAAGTTCTAAAATGAACAAGGAATTAAAGTCTACCAATGGAGAAGGGCCAAAGACCAAATTCTACTTGTTCAAATTCATAATTTTTTATCATCATCTTGAATAGAATTGAAATATGAATCCAACGCAAAAAGAATGAGGTCATTCCGAGTTCAATCGAAAAAGTTATGGAAAACAGTCGAGACGAAGAAAAGGTCACCTACAACTCAATAGTCGGCATTGCTCATAAGCAACACATCTATGGCGAATGTGATATGAAAAAGGCCAGAGATGTAGGTTGGTATTGCTCATTAGCAGCACATTTATGTCGAATTTAGCAAGTTTTGTGGCAGAAAATCACACTAACAATTGGCATTGCTCATTAGCAACACATCTCTACCAATTGTAAAGAGTTTAGTGGCAGAAAGTTGGACCAACAATCGGCATTGCTTGTGGCGAATTCCCTATGCCGACTGTAGAAAGCTAAGGGGTCCGTTTTGACACGTTTTTAACTTATAAAGCAAGGAAACATGGCTATGGAAGAATTCTAAACCCTAGAAGGAGAGGATACTTGAGGGCCAAGTATTGAAGGTTATAAAATAAGACATCTAAGGCTCAAACAAGACATCTTTTAAGTAATCTCATATATTCTACCTCTCATATCACAACTTTTACATCTTAAACCTAGGGTTTACCCCTTTAGGGGAAATCTTTCATTTTTGTATCATGAGTATCTAATTTTTTTGTTGATTAAGGATGAATTCAATGTCCTAAGCGTGAAGCTTTTTTAGTTAATACTAGTTTGTTTGAAGTTATTATCATCATCGTTTTTTTTCACTATATCTAGGGTTTATGATTGATTTCTTGGATTATTTGGAGTGCACGCTAAATTAATTTATTGATCATTCTATTATTAGTAGAAAGTTGAGCGAACCGTAATTCTCGATCATCTCCTACATAAGTAGAGAATGTGAGACCTTGCAGAGGGATTCTTTGGAACAATCATTTGTGAAGACAATACTAACAAGTGGCCGAGCTTACTGAGTCTAACTACTAGGATCAAACCTAAATTCACAAATCTTAAAGCGTTCGATCAAGTTACACCTTGTAAACGTACCTCGAGGCGGCTCGGTTGGATAGAATCTGGTGACTAAGCGTACCTGTTATCCGGTGATACAAGGAGTTTTGGGGATAGCTAAGCGTGCCTGCTATTCTACGGTTGGTGATGAATGATTCTGACGAAAGATAGATAAATTTACTAATCCAGTCAATGTTTGGTAACGGCGAAGGACTCCCTAATCATCTCTTTATTCTTATTATTTTTAGTTAATTAAACAACCAATCCCCCTAGTATTTACTTTTATTATAGTTGGTTAATCTAAATAATATCTCAATTACACAGCTCTCCGTGGGAACGACCCTTACAACCTCTATATTACTAGTTAATTAGTGGGAAATAACTTGAGTAATTTATTGCATTTACGACACACATCAAATTTTGGTGCCGCTGCTGGAGGGAAGTGGCTAATTGATTTGTTATTTGTTTTAGTTTGTTTAGTAGTTTAGAATTTTTCACGTTTTTCTTTAGTATTTTTCAGATTTTGTAGGTTTTCGTGGTGTTAAAAACTCGTTGAAGGTGTTCAGCTCTCGTTAAAATAGGGAGGTAACTTCTGGAAATAGGTTGTAAGTATAACTTTGTTTATATTTTTGTTTTTGTTTTTGGGTTTTAGTTATATTTTTCTTGTTCTTGTGAGTCGTCATGTTTCCTTACGAAAATAACATGTACGGTGCACAAGATCAATCATATAATAGTAGTAATCAATATGGTTTTCAATCTTAGTCTCATAAGAACTACCAACCATACCATGGGCATAATCAAAACCAATCTTTTGGATATGACCAGTATTCTACAGAACCCTAGTGTTGAAGAACATATGTGTACCATGATGGAAGAACTTTACGCTCAAATTGATTAACAAGTCCAACTTCAATATCAACACCAAAAAGTCTCTAATGTTGAAGAACAGATGTGTACCATGATGGAATAACTTCACATGCAAATTGAAAATTATTATCATGGACAACGTCAATATCAGCATAGCATTGATTAATCACTCCAAGAAGTCCAAGAGGGCATGGACAACTTAAAAAGAGACATTGATGAAATTAAGGTGGAAATGGAAAAATATAATCAATCGTTGGAAATTCCTTGCAGCGATGATGAAGTTATTCCAATTCCTGATCATTACAATGATCATTCGCATATTCAAAAAGAGGAGTCTTGGTATAACAGAACCATTGTTCTAAAATGGGTGACATACTCAAATGCATATCAATGTTTGTAGGCCAGTTGATTTGCAAGTAGAAGGACCGATTATTTCTTCTGAGGAGACTCATACCGATTATCCTACGGTTTACACCGAAGAGGATCTTCTTAGAGCAAAATTTGATTCTGATGATGAGTTTGTTGAAGAGATAGTGATTGAGAATGATACCAAATTGATTGATTTCGTGGAAGACCCAATTGAGTTTTCCAAGAATAATAATGATGCTGAGATTTCGGTTGAAGCAGAAACTGACTAAGAATGGCTTCCAAAAAGTTTGATAGAGGATCACGAGACATATAAGGTAAATAATTCACTGGATTTCTTTAAGAATGATGAGGATCTTGTAATACAAGAAATTGTTAAAGGTTTGTCTAATCCTTTGCATACCTCTATATCTTTTGATCCTCCCCCAATCGAAATAGTTCCCCAAAAAGTTTTTCCAATTTTTAAGGAGCTAGATCACTTAGGGTTGAGTATATATGCTATAAAATTCCTTAAGAATTATTTTTCTTCTAACTATCTACCACTAGATGTATTTGATCCTAACACTGTGCAGGTTCACCGAGAGGAAACCGTAAAAGTTCCCATATTATATGTTCTTTATGCACTTCCAAGTGTAGAAAAGACTAAGTATGGGGGAACCTTCCACCCAATAAAATTTTTATTGCTTTCCTCTTATGCGAACATTTTATTCGAATTGCAGATTATTATCTGGGTGGATCCCCAAATTTTCAGATTGTTGGTTTACGGGCGATAACATAAAGGTCAGGGTGAGGACGTTAAACTAAGCGCTTAATGGGAGGCAACTTATTGGTTTTGTATTTCTAACTTTATGTTTTGATTTTTCTTAGTTTTTCATATCATATTATGAATTTCCCATCTTGATTTTACAATGGAGGAGACAATTTACATTGAAGACAATGTAAAGTTTAAGTGTGGGGGAGTATTTGCATATAAAGTTTTTAGTTTTTAATTTTTCATGAACTTCCAACTTTTAGAGATTTTAGAGTCACTTTGTATACTTCTAGCTAAGTTTACATATGAAGTTCTAACCAAATAACTCAACCTAGAGGTATTAAAGAACTACATTCGGAGTTCTTAGTTGTTGAGAAGCTAGAGATGACAAAAATAGACTTAAACCGCCGATAAAGAGTACAATATTTGAGAAGTTGATCATTCCATACCCATGAGTGAGGCACCAAAACTTTATGTCCGTTTAGAGTGTTTCATCTGCGTAAATTCCGGGTAGAATGATGAGCTACCTAACTTTGCACCAGTTTCAACACTACTTTTGATCTCTTGAGTGTTATTTTTATCAATCATGAGGGTATCATCGGAATTGCTAACTCTATCTTGTAGTCTTGTTTGCAGTTGGCACCATTCTCTCGACAACACAGGTCCATAGAAACACCATTATCATCAACAAGCGGAGCATCAAAAATTTGAAGGAAAGTTGAAGACATTCAAGGTTTACATGCAACGGTACAAGAAAGAACAAATTTCATATTCAAGTAAAGTAACATGACAAAGAGCAGAATTATATATGCATGTTGCAGACAAATTACAAGAGCGAAAGAAATCAAAAGATGTGAGTTAGTGAAGTTTATGATATCGAGGCAATACAAGTTGTAAAGAATTAAGTGGTAAAGTCCTTATCTCACGACAATAGTAGTTTCATTTTTTATTTTATTTTATTTTTCAATTTGTATTTTGAGTATATATATATATATATATGAAAAATCGAAAAAAGAGAAAAAATAAAGAATAGTGTTTATCATTGCTTTAAAGTATATTTGTTTTTGGCATTCATTCAATAAGGCCGTGGAGAAGAAGAAATCTATAAAGAATTTTCAAACAACAAGGAATTGAGAAAAAGAGTTACAATTGTCAAGGATCTACGAAGTTCAAGAGTTCATCATCAACTGTTGAAGACCGAAGACGTTTCTATTGGGTGTTGTGGTAGTGGTGTTGATTGTGGATTGGGTGAGAAGGTAAGTAAGCGTTCCCATCCTTACATAGTGATTGATTTCCTTTCTTAGATGTCACTAGAAAAACGATAATGGGTACTTTTTTGTCTCACGTTCTATGGGATAACATCTTCATATGATTCGGAAGGTTACCTTTCCTTTCCACCATTCAACGTGTGCATGATTTCTATCTTCACTTCTGCCTATACACATGTGAGAACCCTAAAGTGTGTCTTTTGAGTGTCCATTTCATAAAATCCTTATGGTGAGGCAGAATGCTTATTCGGTCACTCTTGAACCTGGATTCTTTCATATGGTAGTTTTCTCCTAACTCAAGAGCTAAGCATGAGAATAATGTTCTTTGGAATTTCTAACTTCTTATTGTTAGTGTGCAGAAACTTTATGTCCTCATAGCAAAGCTCTTTTGATTCATATGCTCTGGAATGTTTGAAAGTTGGAATTAAGGTTTCATGGGTATACCTCTTGTAAACCCTCACGAGACTATAACTCGTCCACTAGGGACACCTAGGGGTTTAAAGGATTGTTGCAAATGCTAAGTGTAAATATGTCCTCGACGAAATGGAGTTGTTTTATTTCAGAATCCGGTGATACAAGGAGTTTTGGAGATAACTAAGTGTACATGTTATTCTACTGTTGATGATGAATGATTCTGACGAAAGATAGATAAGTATATTAATTCAGTCAACGTTTGGTAACGGCGAAGGACTCCCTAGTCATCTCTTTATTCTTATTATCTTTTTATTATTTTTAGTTAATTAAACAACCAATACCTCCTAGTATTTACTTTGATTATAGTTTGTTAATCTAAATAATATCTCAATTACACATCTCTCTGTGGGAATGATCCTTACTACCGCTATATTACTAGTTAATTAGTGGGTAATATCTTGAGTAATTTGTTACACTTATGACACACATCAATCATGATTATTGTTTATATACTACTAGTTTTGGAATTTATTAATACCGTGGCCATATTTTATAGCTGTAAAGAGCTTCTCAGTCAATGAGATTTTATTGTTAGCATTATGCTTAATTTTTATGCAGTGCACAGAGAACACATTCAAGAGATTCAGCCGTGGAAGTTTGCAACTTAAAATTATGCTTGATGCGACTCTTCAACTAGATGGTATGCATCTAATTAAAATTTTCATTCAGATATGGCGTAGCCTTTATTCTGAATGTTCGCAATTTTGTATAACCAGTAAGTTCTGTTTTATACGAATAACTCGTATTCATGAAATAATGAGGATTTAGTTGAATAAAGCTCTGAAATTTCTATGGCATATATATATGCAAAAGAGCTACAGGGCTAATTTAGCCAGAAGCTAAGTACGCATTCTTAATTCTCTTGCTGAATGTAAGATAGCAGTATGTATTTATAATTCTGATGCATGATCAGGAACTTATACATATTTATTTCATGCTTCTGCAGCTAGGCGAGAAGCAGTATTACAACTTTCTCCTTTGTTAAAAATCCACCATCAACACTTATAAATTCTTCTTGCAAAATAATATAATACTCATTATATTATATTGTAGCATGCTATAAATATTCACGATGAGTTTTATTTTTCTGATCAACTCGTATATTTCTTTTTTCCTAACAAACTTGAAAGTTTAGATTTTTATCGCTATAGGAAAACGAACGGTAATAAACAGAACTGAATTTGACTAATGGTAACACCGGTTTTAAAATCATCAAATCAATTTTATTGGTTTCGGTTTTAGTTGAGTCAAAAACCGGACCGAATTGTACCATGCACAAACCTAATTAGGACCCTTTATGGGTAAAACGTTCTCTTAATACAACTGAACGCAAGTGATTTGATTGTCACTACCTTTGTATTTTACCCTTATTTTTTTTCTTATTTTTTCCTACTTTTCTAATTCTTGAGCATGGACATTTATATATTCTCACCCATCAAACTATATAAATAGCCAATTTGCAAATCTAATCACAATATATGCATATAAAACTTTAAAAAGAAAGGCTACCGGTATACCATCAATTTTTTGTTTAGACAACCTATAGAATATGATTCCTCGAATGATATAATGAAAAAAATGGAAGATCGATAAATAAACAAGGAGCGTAACACCATATTGCTTCTACCATAATTATAATCAAAAGCAGTTATAATATCGAAAGCAAAGTAATGCAATAACACCGAGATTATTAACGAGAAAACTACCAACCAGTAGATATACCCCAGGACCTAGTCCAAAATGAACACTCAACGAATTAAGTAGTTAAACTTTACTATTATGCTATTTCGTCTAGTGGAGAAAGTTTTTCCTTAGAAATAACTTGAGTCTCCTAAATATAAATCAGACTCTTTTCTTCTTTTATAATACTTTAAGTTGACAATCTTCTGAGAAATTTATAGAGAATGTTTTACTACATGGTTTAAGTTTTTTACTCTCAGAATATGTCTAGTAGAGAAAACCTAAATGTTAGTTTAATGTTCAATCAGTGATATTTCATAAACGGTAATATTTTTTATTTTTAAGTAACTCTAAGGTTAGCTTAATATCAGAGCTAAGTTGTTTCCAGAAAATAACTAGCTTGATCTTCAAGTTATGTTGTCATTTGATAACTAGCTTGATTCTTAAACAATATTTAATGAATATTGTTATCTTAACTAAATCCAAGTTTAATCCTCAAATATTCTCATTTTTAAGGATCTAGATATTCACTAACTTAAGTGAAACTCATATTTCCTAAGTTCAAACTTCTTAGAACTATCATTATCGAGATTTACTACCTTATCTAAAATGTCTAGAATATTTCACAAGCGTTTACTTGCTACATTTAGCATAACTATGTTCCAAATAATCTTAATACAATGTAGTTATTAGAAACCTAATATGTACACCCAAGGGGGATCAAACTCACTGTTAAGCTAAAAGCATAAGTAAAGAGACATTGGAGAGAGAATTTAAACTTAATTGATTGAATCTTCAAGTTTGGGTCCTTACTTTGAGGCTAAGATTACATATTTATAAGCTTGAGGGAGCACCTCCTCAAGTGATCTGGTGCTCTTCAAGGGGTATACTAACTAAGTTACATACATTCTAGAGTATTTCTAGACTTTGACTTGGAATTGACGCCATTAAAAAAAATTATCCCTTAGGGATTAAGAGGACATATAGAATAAGGTATCCACATAAGAAAGGTGATAACCTTTCACTACAAGAAAAACGGGTTTAAGCGTCTAAAATCATAGCAAGAGCTCGGAAATTTAGTCGCTTAAATAGTTTAAGCGTCTAAGATTGCAACTGGCAAAATTTTTGGCGGCAATAAACATGTGTCTACTATTATTTAGCAAAGAAAAAAATACACTTAATCGCTAGATCCTTTGTTCAAGTAATTTATAGCAACTAAAATAATGAACATGTAGCTATTCACTTTGAGGCACCGACTCGTAGCAACAACAAAATAAATTGGTTGCTCAAACCTCTCTCAGCAACTAAGTTTGAGCCACGACCAAATATGTTCAATTGCTAGATCCTTTTTTCAAGTAACTTATAGCATCTAAAAAAGTAATTCAGCTATTCTCTTCAGAAGAAAAAAATGTAACTATACCAGCGGATAGGATTGTATGAAAAAAAAACCAAAGCCATCTCTAGCTCTACTCAAAACCTGGCAGTGAACAAACAAGAAAAACACTGGGTCTGCACTGGGTTGAGCTTTTCTGAGTTGTTAATAGAGCTTGAATCCTCGAGCAAGCATGACTTGATAATGTTGACAGACGGTTCAACCACCTTCCTTGGCCATGCCTCATCAAAGTCACCTGTACAGGTATTAAATTCCAGTTCAAGGTAAAAACGCCTGATGCATAAAAGAGGGAAAATAAAAATCTACACTATTTTAGGGATATAATACACACCAAGGAAAGCTTCAGTTGCATCTACATAATGCAGGTCCCATCCAAAATTTTTTTGCAACCTGTTAAGCCTCATTTTCTATCAAAGGAAAAAGGGTGTCAAATATAAGTTTAAACACAGAACAAGTAAGACGGATTTTGAACTACAGTTATAGAAAGCCAACAAGAGTTAATCTGTAATTGAATATGTAATCTTTTAGTGTCTGTTGAGTAGAGTTTTAACTGTAACGAGCAAGTAACAGATAAACTTTGGAAAACCTCACTTTTCTATAATCATTCGGATGGATCCTGTTGGCAGCATCTGGATCAAGCTCTTTAAGAAGATTGTAGTTATTTGTTGGCCCATCATCTCCCAGCTCATACTTATAATCATTCTGATGGATCCTGTTTTCAGTATGTAACCACAAAGTTATATTGTCAAAAGATTCAGAACAAGAAATATCATGTTAGTAGAGCAATAAAAGAAATGAGTATTGGGTAAGTAAAAACTCTGCTTCTTTAAGTTATTTTTTCCGGTCTATAATACAATCCACTTCCCACATAGTATATTACCCTTCTCTATTTTCAAAACCCACATCAAAAGAACTCAAATTTCTCCAATTATATCAACACCCGAATGGAAAGCTCAACCGTAATTACAATAAAGACAAAACACAATTTGTAAAAAAGAATTGTGTTCTTGTAATTCAACAGAAATTTGGTAGATGTGTACGAGAACCTAAAGGAATACAACAAATCATCGAGAATTTCCCAATTTCAAATATCAGAAAACTTCTATTTTCCCTATTAACAGTGATTTGAAACCAAAACCAAGTATCAAAATTAAATCGTTTCAACAAACTCATAAAGAAAAAGTAGGTTTGAGATTAATTATCTTTCCCTTTATCATTGATTTCAGATATGGGTTTATAAGGGGTGAGAGATAGGTGATGGATCAGAGTTTTTTAGAAGAATTAAAACTGAGAAAGAAAGAGAAAGAGGCTGGATCAAATATCATGAAGAATTCTGTTGCAGTCTGGATTTCTATTTTCTCACCCCCTTCGATGATTATGTTTATAATGATGGATATTGATGATCTAGAATTAAATTTGCCTGAAGCTTTGTCTTTGGAATGGGAGAGAGTCTCACACAACACCATTTTTAACCCTATGTTGCTCTTTAGGTCGTTTTTTCCCAAATTTACTTCGATTAGAATGATATCATGTTAACTCGAGTGAGATAGAAGTTGTGAAAAACGAGATTAACATGAATTTTAGATTTCACTCACACAAAAAAAAAGCGCCAACTTTCCCGCCAATTCATTCTCTCTAAGATGTTTTTGGCGCCAACATTCTCGCCCATAGAGATTGTAATTTTACCTCTTTTGATTTTGTATATGAATGATAATCCGTATGAGTTTTTGTGTTTGTATTTATATCCGTTCGATTAAAGATCTGGATTTTTGTTGGTCGAATAAACACAATACAAATCATTTATATTTGTTCGATTAAATTTTTTGGACCAGGGATAAAATGGTCATTTTATACATCAATAGAAGAATAGTTATTTTCATCAACTTTCACACTAGGGGTAAAATAGTTATTTTACCAGGACTTATGACGTAGACCGACGTATGAGGAGAGATTGATTCAATCTGAGCATCGGAAATGAACATTCTGTTAAAATGATGGATAACTAGAGAAACCGATGAAATTCAAGAGAAATTGAGTGAGGTCGACCAATATTTGATTATAAGATTGACGATAACAAACGAAATTAAGTGAGGTTGATGGAAATTCAGTTTGAATTGATAGGTAACCATATAAACCCATGAAATGTAGGATAAATCTAGTGAGGTAGAGCGATACTAGATAAGATTGATAGGTCACGGGTAAAATTAAGTGAACTCAAGTTAGATCGAAGAATATTAAGTGAATATGAGTAAGATCGATGAAAAATAAGTAAATTTGAGTGAGATTGATGAAAAAATGAATGAGTTTGATTGAGATTGAATAAAATTTAATGAATCCGAGTAAAATCGAGTGAGATTTCCATATAATATTCATCATAATTGAGTAAACTCAATATTTATTGACCTCGTCCAATTCCATATAATATTCATCAACCTCGCTCAGTATTGTTTAATCTTATTTAATATCCTTCAATCTAACTTTATTTTAGTCAAATGCACTAAATTTCGCTTAATTTGTTCATTTGTCTCACTCAATTTCACTTCAAATTAGTCAAACTCGTTCAATTTTGCTCTTTATTTTTCAATATTACTCAATTTCACTCAAATTGTTTTGATCTCATTTGGTTTTATCACTTGTGTATTAACATGTTTAGATTTTGGGTAAATCGTCTTTAATGCTTTGAGGGGCCCACAAAGAACCCAAATTGAGCAAATCAAAGTTGAATTGTGGTGAAATTAAAGGAATTTATGTTCAATTTGAATGTAGGATTAAGAAAATACACCAAAATTGAACTAGTTTGAGTGAAAGTGGGGAAATTGAAAATTCAATCTTGTTGAATTGAGGCGATAAATTGATCAGGTGAACCCTAAAATTTCCTGTGCAACAAACAAAATTGTGGCATACATATCGAGGGATATTATATGAGGCCAAATGGAAATATGTAAGATTGATTCTAAAAATTGATTTCATCGGTTTCCATCAGAGGTACTTGACGAGAAATTGAGTGAGCTAGCCAATATTGGATTGTAAGATTGACGGATAACAAAAGAAATTAAGTGAAGCTGATGAAAATTCGGGTAATCTTATAAACCCATGAAATATAAGAGAAATATAGTAAGGTCTAGCGGTATTGGATAAGATTGATAGGTTATGGGTAAAATTGTCTAAAATCGATGGACATTCAGTTAAAACAATGGATAACTGGAGAAACCGATGAAATCCGAGAGAAATTGAGTGACCGAGAGAAATTGAGTGAAGCCGACCAATATTGGATTGTAAGATTGACGGATAACAAACAAAATTAAGTGAAGCTGATGGAAATTCGGTTTGAATTGATAGGTAACCATATAAACCCATGAGGAATCTAGTGAGGCCGAGCGGTATTGGATAAGATTGATAAGTTACGGGTAAAATTGATTAAAACCGATGGACATTCGGTTAAAATAATGGATAACTAAAATCGATGGAAATTTGATAATAAAATTGAATGCACTAGTTCGTTTTAACACAAGGAGAATCGCACATGCTTCTCACACACTTATCTCAATCCGTATGAGAATCCAAAACCGAATTTGTACCATCCAAAAATTTCTATGATCCGTGTGACTATCCTTATCCAGCTTCTAAAACTTCTATTCAAAACCCTAAAAAAAATCCCTTCATTTTCTTTATCTTTCTTTCTCGGTTCATCCCACTAATCCTCCTTCGCTACCCAAACCCTAAAAGTCAAATGAAAGAGAAGAACTAATCAAACATCTCTCTCACTAAATTAATGAATGAAAATGTTGTTCCTTTATGGTTTGGGATCAGCTTATTTTAGGTTTTTATTTATGCATCGAGATCTTAGTTGAATAAGCTGCATTTAGTTGTACAAATCATCAATAATCAGTCGTACTAACTACAATCTAGTGATATTGAGTATGATCTAGTTATTTTGATGAAACTAAATAAAATTAGATTTAGTTGGATTGACTTTTCAGATAATTAATCAAAGTAAGTGTGATATAGTGATATTAAGGTTGAATTTATGGACAATTAATCAAAGTAAGCATAATCTTGTCACGTTGAATGAAGATTAAAAATCTACCGTCCATTTTTGTAAGGTGAACTTTATGATCTCACACTTACCTTGATCCGTATGAAAAGCCCTAACAAATATCTACCGTCCAAAATTTTCTCCATCCGTATGACTTAACTTTAAACTAAAATCTACCGCACGATCTCCTTATCGAAACCCTAAAATGTTTTCACTCACTTACTTCACTTACTCTCTCGTATCTCTTCTCTAGATCTCTTTCTCCTCTCTGCAGCGGCGCACAATTTCTCTAACTTTCCACTTTCTTCTGCTCGATTCTAAGAATTAGTCTTCTTTTTCCTTTCTGTTCTTCTTCGTCATATCTCTCTCCCCTTTGTAGATTATTGAATCGATCTGTTCTACACCATGATTTGGTTAGTATTCGTTTCTCTATCATGGGTCTTTTTCCAATTATAATTTCATAGGGTTTTGCTCCTCCGGTTCTTGTTATTCTGTAGGATTAAAAAAAGGAAATAAAAGATGAATTGGGTCTAAATTCTGAGTTTTCAGAGATATTTTTACATGTTTCCTGGACAAATTTTACAATCTTTTGAGTAAATTTCTTTAAATCAAGGTGTTTTTTGGGTGAATTATGCTGTTTAATTTTCTTTTGTTGTATTCTTTGTTGCAGAAAGGGCCTAGATTAATGTATAATTATTTGTTAACAATTTCTCGGTTGGAATTCGAAGGTGTTGTTGATTAAAAAAAGGGTTTCTGTAATTTTTATTTATCCATTAAAAAGGAGACTGCTTGAAGATCTGAGAAGAGGTATGTTTGATTCTGATTTTTTTCTTTCTTGTATTTCTTGTTGGTTATGTGATATCGTTGTCTGAACTAATGTATCAGACTCTTATGTGTAGGAATCATGAAGAGTCAGAATGAAATTTCAGCAATAAGGAGCGTATAATCTTGCTGAGCTTATGCCAAGGTATTATCCCTTAATTTTAATTCTCACAGGTTATTAATTTATATTTTTTCTTTGTGGGTTTGTTCCATTTCAGTTTTCTGTGGTCAAGTATTTCCTGCATTTTTTGTGAGGTTTCGAATCTGTCAGTTATATGGTTGGGTTTAAATAAGATTATTCTCTTTAAGTCTATGATGTTTGGGACCTAGGTTACTTCATTGGTGATTGAATTTTGTTCATCTGTTTGTTTCTTATTGACCAGTTAGTATTGGTGTGATTAATTTGACTTCCTATAGGGTATTTTACATCTGCAAAGAAGGGTCTGTAAAGAAGGGTCAGTGTTGTGTATAGTTGTCTTAAGAATGAATAGGCACATTGTAGCTTAATTCTGATTGATATAGTTCATTGGATAGGCACAGTCAGGCTTACTAGGTTCATTCTAGACTGTAAATCATGGAAAAACTGATTCATTTTCTTTATTTACATTTCACAACATTATTGGAGTTTTTCTTAATTTTTTTTGTAATTTGGTAATGCAGGTCTTTCACTTCTCGAAATGGGGATTCCAACCGCGTTGTTTGTTTGTGTAGGTACAATACACTGCTAGCATGAGCAAGAGTGATGAAGTTGATCTTGAAGACTGTCTCTCTCGCCCTGATAAAATCATATGGTTGTCTTGGATGAGGCTAGGTTCCATCAGGCAGCATCCATGACAGGGGTTAATTGGCTTGGTTGTAGATATCCAACTGCAAAGACAAATACCTGGATCTGAAAGCTATGGTTTTGACATCCAAGTGAGGCTCATTTGTCATAGTTACTCTGAGAGGCAAGTCAGTCATTTAACGTGTTCTGGTGTTTCTATGTACTGATGATAAAGCAAATTCTCGCACTTGTTTCCTTTAAAAATATGATAAGTCAAAAGTGGCTTCCGGCAGCTTCACCCTATACGAAAGAAATGAAGCCCAACTCACTGCTCTAAAAAAAAGTTGGACTTGGAAAAGAAGAAAAGAATTAAGTTGGAACGGAGAGAGCGTGATCTAAGAGATTATATGAACGAGGCTTTGAAGAAGATGGGAATTCAACCTATGCCAGATTATTTGGAAGATGATTCACTAGATGAGCATGAAGATGAGGCAGATGGAGGTGCTGATGATGATCATGATGTGCAGGCAGATGGAGGTGCTGATGAAAATCAAGAGAATGATTTGTATGCCGAGGATGCTGATGAAAATCAAGAGAAGGATTATGCTGATGACAATCAAGACAAGGATTTGTATGTGGAGGATGACTCTGACTAACGTAGCTTGAAGTCCCTTTTATTTTGGTGGACAATGGATGTGCGCAGTTTTTTTTTAAGCAACAACCAGGTATAATGCTGACTTTTTTAACTTGCACAATTTGATTTACAATGTATGTGCAGTCAACAAACAGGTATATTGCTGACTATTTTTTGGTGTACATGTGGTGTACAAAGTATGTGCAGTCAACAAGACTTATACTGCTGACTTTTTTTGGTGTACAATGTATGTGCAGTATATGTTTTTTGTTCTTTTGGGAAGTGAAACTAGACATTATGATGATACAAGAACCATCAACTTTGTATGTATTTTGGTTCTTGTTGGGTATGTGTATGAAACAATATTGGGTTATGCTTTTTGGTGGGATACTCAAATGAAATATATATATTTATAATTATCTAATCTTCTTAATTAGATGTTTTCATTTTAATTATATAATCTTAGTTATAACTTTTTTTAATTATAATTAGATTTTCAAATTATTTAAATCAAATGAGCAAAAAAAGTGAGTAGCTTAAATACTCCAGCAACCAACTTTAATCCAATTAAAATATGAATTCTAAAATAATTTGGAAGCTTAAAAATTTAAACAATCAACTTGAGTAAAAACTTTGATACCTTAAAAGTTTAAGCAACCAACTTCAGGACAATCAAAACCAAAAATCGCATGTAGCAAGAAAAATCATTTGATCGCTTAAAATTTTAACCAAGTAACATCAGGATAAGTTGTTCCATGTATCTTCCAACTGGGTAGTTTAATAGCTCCTAAGTCACAAGTTGCTTCTATAGAGTAAAAAAATTTGTACCTCAAAAGCTTGAGCAACCAACTTCAGGCCAATCAAAATCAGAAATTACTTTTAGCGAGCAAAATCATTTGATCGCTTAAAACTTTAACCAAGCAATTTCATAAAGAGTTGCTCCATGTATCTATCAACTAAGTAGTTTACTTTCTTTAGAATGATTGGTATATCTGAAGCGATTGATATTTTACTTGCTATATTGGTTGGTCTAGATGTTAAGCGATCACAATTTTACTTGCTCAATGTTAGTTGGTCTAAATGTTAAGCAATGAGAAAAGTACTCGCTTTAGGTTAGTTGGTTTATAGCTAGAGCGATTGCATGGTCGCTCAAGGCTTTGACATACATGGCTTTGGGCAACCAACGGAGCGAGCACTTTTAGTCGCTATAACGGTTATAGCGACTTAAAAGGGTCTTTAAGCGACTTAAAACGAGTAGTCGCTTAAACCCATTTTTTTGTAGTGTTTAGTGTCTTTTCTGGAAGAGGGTCTTATATCTTGCTCGGGTTTGGTGCGTTTTTGTGCTGGTGTAATGCGTCTGATGTAGTCGGGCTTGGTTGGTGTACGTTTTTCTTTGGAGTGCTGCGTCTATTCAGATACTGAGGATAGTTATGTGAAGTGTAGGATGTGTTAGGATCGATGCTATAAGAAAACAACACGAAAATGAAAACAAGAACACAAGATTTACTTGGTTCACCCAAATTGGGCTACGTCCAAGGAGCGACTGTGGTTTTCACTATGATCTCAAAAAACGAGTTCCAGAGGAATACAACGATGATAAATAATAAGATACAAACCCTAGATAGGGTAACTCTCTATATATAGAGGTAACTCTTTAGCATCTCCGTTCCATAAACAAACCTCTCAAAAAGTTTCATCTAATTTCCCAACGGGCCGCCAGTCGGATCGGGTCAAGTACGAAACCGGGTCGTGCACTACCAGGCTCCACACAAACATAACAGGATGTTGTTGAAGCGTCGAGTTTGTTCGGATGCTCAGGGATAGACATGTCTTTTAGAGTTCATATACTACAAATATTTCTTTAATGGTCTTCATCTTCTTCTATGTCTGTCCTTTCTTAGGTTTAATGTTCATCCTTGCTTAGATATCTTATGGTTAGTTTTTCCATTGTTTTTTGTTGTTTATTCCCCTCCTTCTTTACTTTTTTTCTGTTCCACTTCTTCTTAATGCCATTTTTTGCAGGTTCTGGGGATGGTAATTCTGTTGGCCTCTGTAGGTACGATCGTGTTTTTTGTTATAAGAGGATAGTACAAAACATAGAAGCAAGTTGCGATATTATTTCTAGCCTTCCTATTTTTAATAAAGTTCCGATTGGTGATGTTTCGGTCGATTGGGGTGATGCTTTGATTGTTGCTGGTGATATGTCGTCTGTATTTGCAATTTCTTCAAGGGTTGTTGTTAGATCCCACAATCGTAAAGCTAATGTTGTGCATTAACTGACATCTACTGATGTCGTTATGCGCTATGCCTAGCGAAGAGAAGAAGAGGCGAAGGTTCGTCAGGATCTATCTGTGTTCTTCTTGGTGTTGTTTGTCGCTCTTTTTTTCTCTGATATGTTATTTGAAACGCTATTGTTTCTCACGCGGAGGCGATTGTTGCTGCTGAGGAAGAGACATATCGTTCTCGTGTTTCCAAATGCCTTAAGCTCCTTCAACATGTATATCTGCTTACTGATCTTCGGGATCACGATCAAGTCTTCGGTTGATTAAATCTTCGTTTTCCGATGTCTTCTAGTTTTAAACATGTATTTATGTTGTATGGTTAGGTTGTAATTCGGATAAGTACAACTTTATTATGTTATTACTCCCTCCGTTTCTGGAAAAATGTTACTATCACTTTTTCATTTTAGCCTAAAAATAGGTCAATTTAAAAAAGTGATAGTAACTCTTTTCCAGAAACGGAGGTAGTATTATTTTTCTCCATTTGTGCCCTTTTGCTTCTATAATTCTTTATTGGTTGACCTCAACCGTCACTTAAAGATCCCATCTGAGCTGGGCAGACCTTAAACGTCATTTATTATTTCAATTCGTTGTTTATCTAGTACCCTTATTTGTGAGTAGGCATTATTATTAGATGAAGTGTGCCAGTCAGTCTCGGGAACTTTTTCCCACATAGTAGTTGGTATTTTTCCTGCCCCGTTCAATTCCGAAGGGGTATCCCTCTCCTCCATTGTGATTTTCAAAGGACGGTCTGAATATCTATCATTTTGCCACATGATTGTGGCTTAGCATAGTTTTATACTGCTTCGTCTCCCGTATTACCATTGGGAGCATTCAGAGACAGTATTAATTTCAGATAGATTCTGGTTTCGCTTTTGGGCCATTTTTTTTTTACACGCGCTTCGAATTTTCGTGTTTTTTCGAGCTCTGTTTTAAAAGAGGAGATATTTCGTTAATAAGGAATATTATTTTAATCTACATCCTTTTGATTTTCTTACTGATAAAATTTCTTTGATGCAATGCATTCCATGGGTGCGTTAATTTTTCTCTGGTTGGCTTCTTTAGGTAGTATGCTCCTTTTCCTACTGTTTCGATGATGATAAAGGGTTCGTCCCCCGTTTTGCTTAGCTTTCCTTGTGTTGGTTCCTTCATGTATGGTGGTAGCAATCGGAGTACCATATATCCTTCCTGGAAACTTCTTAGCAAGACTATGTTATTGTACTCCCCTTTTATCTTTTGCTGATAGTTTACTATGTGTAGCTTCATTCGCTTATCTTCTTTCCTCCTGGCTGTCGAGCTTCTCTAAGTTGAGGTCTGTTTTTAAGTTCTTGTTTCATGCCTCTGACCTTTTTGTTGGTAATATTAATATCGTTGTCAGTACTGCTTCCATTATGAATGCTAGGGAGACTGGTGATTCTCCGGTTGCCTCCCTTCTCGTTGTTCTTTACGCCCAGAGCACATTTGGTAGCTGGTCCACCCAACATCCTCCTTCGACTTCTAAAATTTTCTTAAAATTAAACATGATCGTCTTATTTGAGGCTTCCTCTTGTCTGTTTCATTGTGGATATATTGGGGTTGACTTTAGCATCTTTATCTTGTATGTGTAGGCCAGTAAGTCAATCATCCATCCTTCAAGATGTTCTCCATTGTTGGATACCATTACCATCAGGAATCCGAACCTGCATATGATGTTATTCCAAATGAATTCTTTTAAAATTTTCTGGTCTTTTATTCATGCTAAGGGTGATGCCTCGGTCCATTTTGTGAAGTAGTCTGTTGCTACCAATAAGATTTTTTTTCCTTCGGTTCTCGTCTTTAAAGGTCTGACGATTTCAATTCCTCATATTACGAATGAACAAGAGAGTCATAAGGTACAAACCCAGAGTCATGAACATGTCTTCTCTGATATGGTTGTTGATGCTGCTTCAGGTAGTGGTGTTGACCTCTCCTGGCGCTGGTGTTGGGGAAAGAGGTAAGACGATGGTGTCAGATGCATGATGTTTTATCTTGAGACGGGGCTAGATTAGGGAATCAACGTGGAGAATCAGTGTAGATATCATAATGTGGATGTCATACTGTGGATTTCAAATTGCGGATTTCAATGAAGACATGTGAGGAAATCATAGGATGGAGTGAATGCTTTGAATCCCGTCTGGATTTCTATTTGCACGTCGTTCACTCTTGAAGCTGTAAAAACTTCATAAAATGTCCGATTTCAGTGGTTGACCCCTAATTTTGAAGCTAAGAAACTAAGCTATTATATGCAACAGGAATCAATCAAATTTGAGTTTTATAGGTTAGTCATGCGTGCCCATTTGTGATTAGTAATCCCGTAAAAAATTTTCAGACTCCGTAGACTTTAGTATAATAGTTATATCTCTTAGATCTGATATCCGATTAACACCCTCTTTTATTATGTTGTAGAAGAGACATGTACGAAAAATATTTGTGAAGGATGCTTTTCCCATTCCTCGCCCATAAGTACGTTTTTCAGAGGTAGTGGACTGAAGTATGTAATAGTTCAGGTGTGAAACTCGTAAAAAAAATCTTATAAGAAACTCTAGCATGTGCCTTTTCGATGTGGAAGCCTCTGGAAGGCTTTATATTCATCTCATGCCTTCGTGTCTTATCTGAATTCCTTGTGCTTGGAGCATTCCGACCAATAAGAGTTATATTTTCAGATTGGGACTGTAGCCGAAGGAATGGTTGTAGCTGCTTTGTTATCAGTAATAGATAGAACGTTAACTTTGGTACATCATGTCTTTGATAGTAGATTGGTATTTCCGGAGCGTAGTAAGAGGAAGAAGGTTCTCAGTTGGATGAAAGTATTTACATGGAGATATTTTGTAGATTGTGATCCGCTGCCTCAACATTGGCATTAGAATTTACTGCCCTGACTCTGGAGATCTTTTGCTAGAACTTGTTTGACTAATGATTCTAATCAGCGTCCTTCTAATATATCTGACCATGCTTCAAAAAGAGATAACTTATATCCACTGAAATACTGAATGGAGTGATTGTTCACTTATACATTTTACATAAGGTTAGATTGATCTTTCTAGCAAGATCAAGTCCCCATATGTAGAACGCCAAGAACACATTGAAGGGGATTCACATGACCGTGATACCTATGGATGATTCATGTTGCGTGTTTTTCAAGCGTACGCTTCAAGACCATTAGGCTCCGTACTCTCCTAGGTAATGTGACAAGCCATCTCAACATTTATCTTCTCATAAGGGATAAAACTCTTTTCTGGAGGATGTGAAGAGATGTGGGTGATCATGGCCTTCTAGTTGAAGGTGATGAGTTTGAGGATACTTCAAGGAGTGAATGAACTTTTTACAAACTTTCCATCAATGATTTGGATCTTCGACTAAATTGGTTCTCAAAGATTGTAGAGATTCTAATATTTTGGGAAAGGGAAGTCTCTTGCACGACTTCAGTCCCCAATTCTAGCTTACTTGGGATCTTCCACATGAAATGATTTGATGGAGTTGTGCCTTTATGAACGTGATTTGGAAAGGAAAGTCGAGCAGGATGGATTTGCCTTTCATTGTTGATTATTGTTGACTCGCTGGGCTGGAGAGAGAACTTGGAATTAAATACGGTCATGTCGTCGAGCGTTTGAACAGAAAAGCATCGTGAGATAGAGTTGTTCTTGTACCTAATTTGCACTTCAAAAATGGTTGGGAAGACCATTAGACGTTGATGAGATGTCTTCCGTCCTGAGTATCTCTACAGATTTACTTATTCTTAAAGTTCTGAATATCTAGCATGACATGTGCAATTGTAGTCGATCGTTTGGAAGCTTCATGAAGTTAAGAGAACGCTTGGAAATGCATATTCTCCAGTAGTGCACGATAGACAGGTATCACATTGTTGATACATAGTTCCACCAGTTGTAATTCGGTGACGTTCATATCATGGCAGTCGAGAGCTCGAATTCTGAAATGCTTTACCTGATCATTAGGATGTTTGTTGTTTCTTTGAAACATCCCTCTAAAGTCTGACAAAGAGATTTGCTCAGAGGCGAAGAAACGTTTTTTGCAGGAAACATTGACCATCTCACACAAACTGGCAATGTTGTTAGGAGCAATGTTATTGTACCAGGTGTGTACTCTCCATATGAGATATTTTGAGAACTATCATGCTCTCCTAATGACTCTAGGAAACGTGAGACATGCTCACGGGCATTCCCAGTCCTGTTACAGGTGAAAATGGTGGAGAGGAGTATCCACTAGGAAGAGGAATCCCATGTATTTCAATAGCATAAGGAGGATGATGTTGATGAATAACATATGATCCATTCTTTCTACTATTATGAAGAAGTCGTTCCAAATCCTCACGAATAATGAATTCAGATTGTTGATTTCTCTCAAGTAGGTGGTCAGTGAGAACATGAACTTCATCATTGTCTTCAACGAGAATTTTTGAGTTGCTAACATCAGCATTATTGTTAGAAGACTTCCTAGTTTTTTTTATATGAAGTTAGTGTTGATCTGGTGACAACTGCTCCATAAGGGTCTTGAGAAAGGTGAACATCTCCTTTTGAGTTGTAGCCATATACGCCTGAGTCTTAGCAAGGGTATCTTTCCTCTATATCAAATCAACTATGGTATGTGAAGCTTTAGTGTTTCTGACTTCTTCAGTATTTCGGTAAGAAGGAGGGGTGTTGGTAACAGAAAGAGTAGCACCAGGAGACACTGAACCCGACCTATAAGATCAACCATTTTGATAAATAGAGAAATTGATTTTACAACCGAGAGATTAATCTTCCACTGTAGTCGCCTATTGTTTTGGGGTGAAAACAAATATACTGTAGAGGTACTTAGATTCGAGAGATCGGGTGTTACAAGCTATCCTAAACCAAGAAATAGTTGTTCTAGTCTATTTTAGTCGCAAAAGAGGAAATGGGTTGGTCTTAGGGAGGAAAGAAGGAAAAGTGTTGATATCATAGTGTAAGAGTCTTTGTGGTGTGATTTATGTGTATTACTGTATGTGAAGAGTTCTTTGTGTATGACCAAAAGAAAGCTTATATGAATCAGATCGTAACTTATTCGTAAGTTGTGTTCTACCCGTTTATCATATTTGTGAATAGGTTGAATGACCTATTTATTGTAATAGTTGTACACACTGACCTCGTAGAAAGTGGGTTGTGAAGTAATGGTGAAGTTGAAGTCGTGGAAAGTGGGTTGAATGACTTATTTACACACCCACTACTCCTCTACTCTGCCAACCGTTTGCACATCGCCATCACTTTCTCGTAGTTGGTGTATTTCTATACAGTATATCGTAGACCGCCAGACCAAAATCCTAAAGTATATCCCCCCATTTGGGACATATTTGATTCCTCGTATAATTTCAGTAGAGCTACATACTTGTTTTTTGAAATCAGATGTAACTTGCTTAGTCGATCAGTTGACTTGCGACTTTCCATGCTTGACTAGATAAGACTGGTGATACTTGTAGAGAATAAGTAGACTAAAATAAATAAGTATTTATTTGGACCTTATGCCAAGTCACTGAGAATCTCAGATGAGCAGTGAGAGCTCAGGTGTGTCAATCAGCATTGACATGTCTTAGTGAATAAGTGATACCATACATTGACATTGAGTAAGGCAGGTATTTCACCTCATGACATCAGCGTGAGGTGATGGATGGTCATGAAGGAGTAGAAGGCAAGTTACATGAGAACTGAAGTAGTTAAGTATATGTAGCGTGAAACATATGTTAAGCAACATATAATAATGAATTCATTTCCAAACGTCAGGGTAAGCCATTTATGGTCATCCGTATGCAATGAAGTCATAAAATTACCACATATATGGTAAATCGCATATGACTAGTTGGGTTTATATGAAATAGAATTTACCATGTTGGACTTGTGCTATGACGCTTGGGGTAAGCCATATTTGGGAAGGCAATACAATCAGTCGCATATGGCAAGTAATATTTTGTTTTGGTTTAGGCATGTCGCATGTCATATTTATATAATTAAGACTTACCGCGTAGGTCTTACGCCAAGACACTAGCGGTCAGTCGTATGTGGCATGACACATATGTCCGGACGCATATGCCAAGACATTAACGATTTCTTATCTAAATTTGACGGCCAATCTTAAAAGACATGGAAGGAGGCTTGTTCGATCAAGTTGGTCGGACAAGGAAGGAGATTTGGCTAGCCAAGTTGGACGGACATAAATAGTCGGTTAAGTTCAGTCGCTTATGGCCAAAAATTAGGGTTTCAATATATCTCGTCCATTATTGTGATTTTGATGCGGCAAATCTTGGAGATATGTATTCCAAGCTCGGCCAATAATAGAGTTTAGCATATTGGAGCTTTAACTTTGTATGTGGCTCGATATTGACTTGGTATGTAGACACAGCATGATGCTCCAACCTAGTGCATTCATGCGCAACTCATCATGCACTTTCGTACAGGCTTGTACAAGCACTACAGTGAATCAATATCATTCAGAAGAGTACGAATATTGATATAAGGCAATTTATAGGAATTCAGATGTGTAATATAATATTAGAGAAGACTCAAGTTGCTCTATTATATTGGGAAATCCATCTTGGAGCTTGAGATTTATTCCGTATAAATTAGAGAATATTTAGGAGTATTGCAACAAGCACCAACAATATTCTGCTAATTTTATACAGATGCATATACTGAGTCATACGGTAAATATGCATGTATATATACATTTTTTGAGTTAAGTTGGGTGAAACACATACACAATTATACATATACATAGAGTTATAGGCATGATGTCTATCGTTATCAGTATATTCTTAAAATTCCTTGTGGAATGAAAATATACTTAAAATTTAATATCTCTGATACAGGGTCAGAAACATATTTTTTTACGCCTTAAGCAAAACCCACCATCAACACCTGCTCATACAACCAATCTAGTCATCACTATTAATTCCAAGACATATTCTACTATATTGAGTTGCTTCACCTATGTGAAGACTTCTGCACCCAACATCTTTGGATCGTAACATGGAAAAACAAATGACTAATCTTTCGTGTAAAGGATCTTCCATTTATATAGATAAATTCTTTTTATCAAATGATCAAACCAAGACAATGATTATCAAACTAATCAATCTTGATGTAAAAGATCTATCCAAGCAATTCATGCCGCTAGACAGTTTGTTAGATCTTTTACAAGTCTGATGTTTATAGAAATAAAATTCTTATAGAATCCCAGAGAATGAAGTTTGCAAAAAAGTCACACAAAGATCAGAACCAAAAAGAAAAATCTTCAATCTTCAATATCGATCTTCAAAAGTCACCACTATAAAAATACCTTGATTCTACTATTGATCAAACATACAAAACAGAGTCCTTTAACATTGATTGATCAACAGTTCTATCCCACGGATCCAGAATCACTTAGATCTGTGATAGTAAAAAGAGAATGACCATAGATTAAATAAGTTTGATATATCGAAGATAACTACATATTTAGTTCAACACAGGTAATCAACGAAAATTAAATAACAATCTAGCCTTCCACCAATGGTAAAACTAGAGGATTCTTGATCCCAAAGAAGATATTAAACGAAAGACAACACAAGATGTTTTACCTAATTAGATTACTCATATCTCTTTCAAGTTGACTTTCCCACATGACATAGGTGTGTTCTGGGATGAGTTTAAAAGAATACAAGAAACTCCCTATTTATAGTGTTATGGCCAAGGCATTGTTTAGAAACACAATTTACTAATTTCGAAAAGCTTAAAGATATGTAATAAAATTATATTTATGAATTTAGCAAATACCTAGTAATTTCCAACTCATAATCGATTTCTCTCATAGTTTTTCAACTAATATTAACTAGTACACAACTGTGTACTTTATTAATATATCAACTAGAGATATATGTAAATGTATGGGAATGAAAAGCATATAATTTGATAGCATAAATGATATTAAAAAATCAATATAATAGAATCTTTCCTTGAGTATCAAAGTAGTATGTTTATTAGAGATTAACACATGTTCAAATATTATGTCGACATTTATGAACATTGCCAATCTAACTCGTGTGAATCTCGATTTCTACAAAAACCCGTGAAGATAATAGACCAATCGGAAATGTAAAAGACAAGTTAGATATAGTTAGGATCGGTCCTGACTTGGGATCGGTCTTAAGATCGATTCTTCCCACTAGGGATTAGTCTTTTATTTTTAGTTTCAACTATAAAACGAGTTTCGCGAGTCTACTTCCATAAATTATGTTTCTGAAATTTCTTTCTAACATATTTATTATGGTATGGATTCACCTAGAAGTTCAACACACTAAATAATAACGAGTTACCAATTAGTGCAATGTCGAAAACGTAAAATCCATAGATAAACTATACTTCGTAAATCCGTATGCTTAAGTTATTGAAACACTTATTGTATATCTTTCCTTTTGATACTTTTATCACGGTATAGTGACCTAGTCGCCAGGACTAAATTAATTTTAACAAACTTAACATATTATATTTTCAATTAATAAAGACTTGTACGAACAATGGAACAAATCAAGTTTGTAGTTACTAACCTTGAACTTAAGGATGATGTTTTCGTTGTTTTCGATACGTCTTTAGGTGTTTATGAGTAACTAGAGAAAGTTTCAACATTTATATATTTCCAGTCTAACCTAACGAAGTTGACTTTAATAATCTACTCAAGCGACTCGAGTTTTGGAACTAAACTTAATAACCAAACTTGACATACTAACACTTGGTGGGTTCAACCGAGCAGTGCTCTAATAAGCACTAACAGTATCATTGGTGAGAAATTACATTGTTATTTAGCTTTTATTGTTTATTACTTATTATCGAACTAACGCATAGTTAACTTCTAAATAATTTCTTGTTTATTCCAAGGCCAGTCTCTTCTGATATAAGGCCACCCAGAACTTTAAAGATATGACTATAAAATACTCAAGTGATTCGGAATCTATTGATAGAATTATTGATTTTCCAATGTTAACAGATTCCATTATGTACGTCAAATCATATAGTGGAATCCAGTCGATTTGCAGGTTGTTAATTTTGAAAATTAAGAAGATTGAAGACTTCGAAGATTTAAAAACTTTGATATATTGATCTTGGTATGACTGCCAGTGACTTGATTATGAATTTGATATAAATGTAAAGCCTGAAAGTCGACAACTTGTTTATTTTGGTAAACATAAACCTTGTAATCAAGTGGATCACTTCGGTAATAATAAATCTTAAAGATTTTATCAAGGAGTTTCATATCTATGATCATCTTGGTGATACAAGTGTTTGAGATATAACTGAAGATCCTTGACTCTGAATTTATTCATTTAATCTTTGATTGTGATCGGTAATGAGTTGGTTATAAAACAAATTGTTCATTTGTTGTTTGAAAGATGTCCTATAGGAGTCTTGTCTTACAGATTGGAAGACTAGTAGCAGAAGTTTTCACGACACATTGTGAAACAACTCTTGACAGTAAACTCTGTTAAGGGACTCACATGCGTTGTCCAAATTGGATTTAGGCGCAGGGATATTGAGGAAGCTGAGTAACTAGGGGTAGTTTATCCGGTCTCAACTACACGAGGTTACGGGTAGGCATTTGTATAGCGACTTAATAATGAGTATTCAAAACTGGACTGGGTCCTGGGGGTTTTCCGCTAAACATTTTTCCTCGTTAACAAATTCTTGTATGTTGTGCCATTACTTTACTTTCTGCAGCATAATAGTTTTTATAATCAAAGTAATTGCACTTATATGTTAATCATCATTTGATTAATCCTATAATCAGTAACTAGTTGAACTTAGATTATTATCAAGCGCATATTGTTTATTTAATCTTTTTAGTAATTCAAAAAATTATAAAATGTATGTGTATATCATTTATAGCATAATTGGTGGTGTACAAGATACTTTCGTCTTTTCACAGTTTTAACAAGAAGAACAACGCATAAAACGTTGGTTCCTACAATTATTAGTATTCGAGCTTCGCTATTAGAGACCAAAGGTAGTTTGAGGACAAGCAATCGCCGATCTCTTGGTTGTATTCCCTGGGATAGAAGATGCTGAAATCAACGAACAAACACTTGGATAAGTAGCAAAAGTGAAAGGGGAAGAACCTTGGAGCATGTATTTTGATGGATCATCATAGGATCATACGGGAGGGTTGGTGTCGTATCTGAAACCTCGGAAAATAACTTGTTGTCTATTGCTTTCAAGCTTGACTTCAAGTGCAGTAATAACTCCGCTGAGTACGAAACACTTATCCAGGGAATTGGCTAAGAAACTTCATCTAAACAACCGGGAAGTTAAGGGAGATTCTAAATTGGTGACTAGCAAGGTAAATGGTGATTTTCAAGTTAGAGAAGCGAACCTCGCACACTACTGAACGGAAATGCAAGAACTATTATCGCTAATGAAAGGCGACATGGTGTAGCACACGAGGAGAAGTTCCAACCATAATGCAGATGCACTAGCTACCCTCGCCGCGAAAAATGTAAATAAATGGAAAAGAGGAAGGGGCTATAACAGTAAACAAGAGAGATCAACCAAATACGCGGCGATAAGATATGGCATTTGAAGAAGCGGATTACTGGTGAAACATGTATAGAATACCTAGCCAAGGTGACGGCGGAACAGGTAATCCTATTAAAAATACTTAAGCAATTCCTGATGGTACAGGGAACGTTCTATCACAAAGCACCCTGGGGGTCCATGGCTCATTGTGTTGGGAGATAAGAAGCACATGAGATCCTCATTCGGGTACTCAAAGAATCTTGTGTGCAGAAAGGCAGAGTATAACTCCATCGACGTCAGAAAATGCAAGGGATCTATTACCCGAGTATGATATCCCAAATAACGGGTGTATAAGCCAGTTGTAAGGATTTTCAAGCTCTAGCCCAGCTAACAGAATTATGCGTGGTGGAAGGAGCCGATTGGAGACAACCATACATAAATTTTATCCAGCACAACAGGTCACGAAGTGCAAGCCCGGTGCGCTTGAGATACAAAAAAAAAATATTCTATACAAGAGAAGATACATTGATACAATCCTCAGGTGATATTTGAAGGAAGAAGCAGTTGTGGTAATAACAAGGTCTCACGATGCAGAACACTAAGGAATCCGAAAATTGTTTCTATAAATATACGAAGGATGATTTTACCGACCCATCATGGATATCTACACAAAGGAGCAGCAAGGAAGTGTTTAGCCTGCCAGATCCATGGAAATTTGATCCACGCTTCCCATACACAACTGCATAACATGGTTACTCCTTGACTATTTCACAGTTCGGGACTCGACATAACCGGAAACACTAACCCGAATTCTCCAAAGCGGCATAAGTACATAATCACCGCCACCGAGTATTTCTAGTGGGTCGAGGTAATTCACTTACGAGCTTATGTTGGGAAGGTAATTATGTCTTTCATCAAGGAATATATAATATGCCAGTTTGGGTCACCAATGGTCATCATGTCGGACAATAGGTTGTCATTTGTTAACCAAAACGTGACTGATCTACTTGATCAATATAATGTCAACCAACATATGTCTACCTCTTACTACCCCTTAAGGAAATGATAAAGACAAAGCAACCAACAAGACCTTGTTGAGGATTCTAGGCCGAACTGTTCATGATTATCATATAGAGTGACATCAGAAGCTACCTCTAACTTTATAGAATTGTCGAATCTCCAATCGTAGCTTTACGAGTGTCACCATATTCATTGGTTTATAGGGGAGTTTTCATCTTGCCCGCCGAGATAGCAATACCATCTGCATGACTAGTGGTATCTAGCCACACCATACGGTATGAAGTTAATCGGTTTGTACACCTTGATGCCCTAAAAAAGAGGAGAGGGTACGCAAAACATTTCGTTGATGCTTACATAAAAAGAACCAATACGTACTACCATCAGAAGGTCAAGGAAGGGTTTTCAAAGAGAATGATGTGGTGTTTTGGATCGCTTAGCATGTCCATCGAAACGAAAGTGCAAGATAGTTTGCCGCTAACTGGGAAGGGTCTTTCATGATTTAGAAGGTTGTAGAGATTGGATACTACTATTAAAAGCATATGAGCGGCTTCAGGATCAACTCATCGGTCAATAGTAAATTGCTTAAAATTTATCATGTATAACGTGCTTCTTGCATGAGGCTTTGACGTCGATTTTTTATCTGTTAAAGGTAATTTAAGGTGAAATTTGTCTTTGTAAAATCTGAATTATGGTCTCACAAGTGGCAGAAAGGCTAAAAGCCTTGGCTCAGCTGAAATATGAAAATATCGCATCACAAATGGAAGAAATGCTAAAAGCCCCTGCTCAGGCTAAAATAAAAGATAATAGCTTAATGAGCGGCAGAAGGTCTGAGGACCCCGTTCAAGCCAGCGTAGAAAAAAAGGACCTAATAATAAGTGCATATTTTACATGTTTAGAGTGTGAATTTCATGTTAGTATTTGTTAGATTTTTTGTGAATTATTGTATATTACGTTTGTTTTGTAGTTTATGCTTTCATTGGGTGAATCATCCAAAAAGGAACTACAAAGTGTTAGATTGTGCATGAAGGGAAGTGTTGCAAAGGAAGAAGGACCAAATACCAAGTGGAAGTCACCCAAAATTTCTCATCACCATATTGAAGACAAGGAAGAAACGAAGCCAACCAAAGAATGAGGTCATTCCGACTTCATATGAAGAAGTTATAAGAAAAGCAAGTTCCGGATTTTCTCGATGGGTCAAGCCATCAAGAAAAGAAAATCCGGAAGAAAAATAAATTCGCGATGAGTCATCCCATCGAGAAAAAAAAGAATTCTCAATGTGTCATCCCATCGAGGGAACTACAGTTCCGTGAGTAGTTGGGCTGGGTTTGACGCGAGCCTATTAGCTTCTTAGCGAATTTTATACGGGCAAAGCTTAGTTTTGACCTATTTTTTGCATACTTTGGTATTTGAGCAAGGGAACCTCTACAACTTGAGATGGCTATTTAAGAGACTCATCTAAAGCTTTTGGATAGAGGGAGATACACATATATTTTTAGACCTAGGGTTTATAAATAAGAAGAGAAAAGAGATTTATTCATAATTCTAGGGTTTACCCCTTTTGGGGGAAACCATGCTTTTTCTTCTTCTTTCTTGTATCATTATTAGATAATTCTTATTGATTCAGGATGAATTCAATGTTCTAAGCGTGAAGCTTTATTAGTTAATACAAGTTTGTTTGAAGTTATTATCATCACTGTTTGTTTTCACTATATCTAGGATTTATGATTGATTTCTTGGATTGTTTGGAGTGCACGCTAGATTAATCTATTGACCATTCTATTGCTAGTAGAGAGTTGAGCGATCTGTAATTGTCGATTATCTCCTACACAAGTAGAAAACGGGAGACCTTGCAGAAGGATTCTGTGGAGAAATCGTGTATGAAGACAACACTAGTAAGTGGACCTTGCGTCAAGAGTCTAACTGTTGGGATCAACCTAAGTTTCACAAAACTTAAAGCTTTTGATTGGGTTACACCTTGAGTGCCCTACTACTTGGTGGTTTGGTTGGATAGAATCTGATATGTAAGCGCAATGCTATCTGGTTAAACAAGGAACTTTGGGGATAATACTGCTCTAGCTGTTATTCTACGGTTGGTGATGAATGATTCTAACAAAAGATAGATAAGTATACTAACTCGGTTAACGTTTGGTAACAGCGAAGGAATTCTTAATCATTCTTTCTTTCTTATTATCATTTTATTACTTTTTTTTAGTTAATTAAACCAATCCCCCTTATTATTTACTTTTACTATAGTTTTGCTAATCTAAATAATCTATCAATTACACAGCTCTCTGTGGGAACAATCCTTACTACCAATATATTACTAGGTAACTAGTGGGAAATATCTTTGAGTAATTTATTGCACTAACGACACGCATCAAATTTTTGTGTCACTGTCGGGGAGCAGTTGCTAATTAATTTGTTATTTGTTTTAGATTATTTTAGTAGTTAAGATATTTTCACGTTTTTCTTTAGTGTTTTTAGATTTTAGGTTTTCGTGGTGTTAACAACTAGTTGAAGGTGTTATCTGCTCGTCAAAAGCGGGAGGTAAATTCTCAAAAAGGTTGTAAGTATCACTTTTGTTTTTATTTATTTTTTAAGTAGTATATTTTTCGTTTTTCTTGTGAGTCGTCATGTTTCCTTACAGAAATAACATGTATAGTGCACAAGATCAATCATATAATAGTGGTAATCAATATGGTTTTCAAGCTCAAAGTTATGACAACTACTAACCATACCATGGGTATAATCAAAAACAATCCTTTGGTTACGACCAATACTCTACGACACCTTATGGATATTCTTATACATACTCACAACCTTATGGTGGGTATGTAAGTGAACAATCACAAGGATTGGAGGATAGTCATGCTCTTGAACAAATTTTTTCTAGTTTTGCAGAACGGATGTGTACCATGATGAAAGAGCTTAAACAAAAGCTGCAAGAGCCACTACAAAAAAGCCAACAATAATATGATTGGGGAGATTCACATCGAGAGTTTTAAAGGAATTTGGAGAAACTATACTAACCAATTGCTCAACTCGGTAAAAATAGGGATGAGGAAGAAGTATGGCCTCAAAACCAAAACAATTCTGAAATTCCTAAGAACGGTAAAGACTATTATGAAGATGAAAAACCTTTGAAAATTCCTTGCAACAGTGATGAAGTTATTCCAACTCCGGATCATTATAATGATCATTCGCCTATTCAAAAGGAGGAGCCTTGGTATAACATAACCATTGTTCTAAACGGGGTAGTGTACTCAAATGCATATTAATATTATAAAGAATGTCCGTATTACAATGTGTTTATCCCAGTTGATTTGCAAGTAGAAGACCTGGTTATTTCTTCTGAGGAGACTCATACCGGTTATCCTACGGTTTACACTGAAGAGGATCACCTTGGAGAAGAATTTGATTCTGATGGTGATGAGTGTAGGGATTTTTATATCTCTAAGGAGTATACATTAGAGGACGCTTTTACATATGAACCTAATTTTTGGTCCGATGACGAGATTTTTTAAGAGATGGAGATTGAGAAAAAAACCAAATTGATTGAATTCATGGAAGACCCAATTAACTTTGCCAAGGATAATAATGACGCTGATATTTCGATTGAAGTAAAAACTGATAAAGAATGGCTTTCAAAAAGTTTGATAGAGGACCACCACAAATATGAGGTAAATGATTCATTGCATACCCATGGTGAGGATCACGTAAAAGGTTTGTCTAATCCTTTGGATAAATATATATCTTTTGATCCTCCCCCAATCGAAATAGTTCCCCAAAAGGTTGTTCCAATTTTAAAGGAGCTAGATCACTTAAGGTTGAGTAAATATGCTAGAAAACTCCTTAAGAATTATTTTGCTTCTAACTATATCTACCACTAGATGTGTTTGATTCTGACACTGTGCAGGTTCACCGATAGGAACCCGTAGAAGTTCCCTTATTCTATTTTTTTTATGCACTTCCAAGTGTAGAAAAGGCTAAGTGTGGGGGAAATTTCCATAAAATAATAATTTTATTATTTATATCTTATGCTAATTATGGTGTGAAGTTGTTAGTAGAACTGCAGATTATTTTCTGGGTGAAACCCCAGATTTTCAGGTTGTTGGTATATGGGCGATAACCAGGAGGTCAGGCTGAGGACGTTAAACTAAGCGTTGAATGGGAGGCAACCCATTGGTTTCGTATTTCTATCTTCTGCTTATTTTTTATTTTTTATTTTTAGTTTAATATTATATTAGGGATTTCCCATCTTGATTTTACATTGGAGGAGTAAATTACATTGAGGACAATGTAAAGTTTAAATGTGGGGAGTATTGAGCATATATAATTTTTACCCTTTACTTAGATTTTTCACTGTTGTAGGTAAATTTTTAAAATTTTGTACATATTTACATGAAAACCTCCAACTTTTAGAGAATTTAGAGTCACTTAGTATACTTCTAGCTAAGTTTACATACGGAATTCTAGCCAAAATAACTGAACTTAGAAGTATTAGAGAATTACATTCGGAGTGCTTAGTTGTTGAGAGGCTAGAGATGACAAAATTGGACTTTAATCGCCGGTAGAGAGTACATTATTAGAGAAGTTTACCATTCAATACCCATGTGTGAGGCACCAAACCTACAATTCTTTGTATCTGTCTAAATTATCCAGTTAGAGTGTTTCATCTGCGTAAATTCTGGGTAGAATGATGAGCTACCCAACTTCACACCAATTTCAGCACTACTTTTTGATCTCTTGAGTGCTAATTCCGTCAATCATCAGGGTGTCATTAAAATTGCTAACTCTATATAGTAGTCTTGTTTGCAGTTGACACCATTCTCTCGATAACAATATGTCCATAGAAACACCATTATCATCAACAAGCAGAGCATCACAAATTCGAATGAAAGTTTAAGACATTCAAGGTTTATGAGCAACGATACAAGAAAGAGCAAATTTCATATTCAAGTGAAGCATCAATACAATGATCAGAATTATATACATGTTGAAGACTTATGTACAAAAGTGAAAGAAATCAAAAGATGTGAGTTAGTGAAGTTTATGATATCGAGACAATACAAGTTATGAAGAATCAAGTGGTAAAATCTTTATCCTACGACCATAGTAGTTCATTGTTTATTTCATCTTATTTTTCAGTTTGTATGTTATTTTGATAATTAAAAAAATCAAAAAAAAAAAAAATGTTTATCAGTGTTTTAGTGTATATTTGCTTTTATATTCATTCAATAAGGCCGTGGAGAAGAAGAAATTTATAAAGAAGTTTCAAACAACAAGAATTTGAGGAAAAGAGTTAAAAAATTGTCAAGGTTCTACGAAGTTCAAGAGTTCATCATCAACAGCTGAAGACCGAAGACGTTTCTATTGGATGCTCTGAGAGTGGTGTCGATTGTAGACCGGATGACAAGGTAAGTAAGCGTTCCCATCCTTGCATAGTGGTTTATTTCCTTTTTTATAGGTCACTAGAAGAAGAAAAAAAAAGTTTTTTTTCCCACGTCTATGGGATAACATCTTCATATAATTTGGAATGTTCATTTTCCTTCCCACCATTCAACGTGTGCAGGATTCTATCTTCACTCTTGCCTGTACATATGAGAACGGTAAAGTGCGTCTTTTGAGTGTCAAATTCATAAAATCCTATTAGTGAGGCAGAATGCTTATTCGGTTGCTCTCGAACCTGGATTCTTTCATATAGTGGTCTTCTCCTAACTCAAGAGCTAAGCATGAGAACAATGTTCCTTGGCATTTCTAACTTCTTATTATAAATGTGCAGAAACTTTATGTATTCATAGCTCTTTAGATGCATGTGCTCTGGAAATTTTGAAGTTGGAGTAGGTTTTGTGGGTATACCTCTTGTAAACCCTCACGAGATTATAACTCGTCCACTAGGGACACTAGGGGTTTAAATGCTTATTACACATGCTAAGTGTAATCGTATTCTCAACTAAAGGGAGTTGTATTTTATATTAGTTTATGATTAGTTTAGTTTAGTTTGCACGAGGACTAGCAAAAGCTAAGTGTGGGGGAATTTGATAAGTGCATATTTACATGTTTAGAGTGTGAATTTCATGCTAGTATTTGCTAGATTTCTTGTGAATTATTATATATTACGTTTGTTTTGTAGTTTATGCTTTCATTGGATGAATCATCCAAAAAGAAACTACAAAGTGTTAGATTGTGCATGAAGGGAAGTGTTGCAAAGGAATAAGGAACAAATACCAAGTGGAAGTCACCCAAAATTTCTCATCACCATATTGAATACAACGAAGAAACGAAGCCAACGGCGAAAGAATGAGGTCATTCTGACTAAATCTATTTAAGAGACTCTTCTAAAGCTTTTGGATAGAGGGAGATACACATATATTTTTAGACCTAGGGTTTTATAGATAAGAAGAGAAGAAAGATTTATTCCAAATTCTAGGGTTTACCCCTTTTGGGGGAAACCAAGTTATTTCTTCTTATTTCTTGTATCATGAGTAACTAATTCTTATTGATTAAGGATGAATTCAATGTTCTAAGCGTGAAGATTTATTAGTTAATACAAGTTTGTTTGAAGTTATTATTATCATCGTTTGTTTTCACTATATCTAGGATTTATGGTTGATTCTTGGATTGTTTGGAGTGCACGTTAGATTAATCTATTGATCATTCTATTGCTAGTAGAGAGTTGAGCGATATGTAATTGTCGATCATCTCCTATACAAGTAGAGAATGTGAGACCTTGCAGAGGGATTATGTGGAGCAATCGTGTGTGAAGACAACACTAGTAAGTGGACCTTGCGCTAAGAGTCTAACTGTTACGATCAACCTAAGTTCACAAAACTTAAAGATTTCGATTGGGTTACACGTTGAGTGCGCTACTACTTGGTGGTTTGGTTGGATAGAATTTGATATGCGAGCGCTTCGGTATCTGGTTAGACAAGGAACTTTGAGGATAACACTTCTCTAGCTGTTATTCTACGGTTGGTGATGAATGGTTCTAACAAAAGATAAATAAGTATACTAAATCGTTTAACGTTTTTTAACGGCGAAGGAATTCTTAATCATTCATTCTTTCTTATTATCTTTCTTATTGTTTTTTTTTACTGTAACCAATCCCCCTTATTATTTACATTTACTATAATTTTGCTAATCTAAATAACCTATCAATTACACAGCTCTCTATGGGAACGATCCTTAGTACCCCTATATTACTAGTTAATTAGTGAGAAATATTTTGAGTAATTTGTTGCATTTACGACACGCATCACCTTACAAGCAGCGGAAAGATCAAAACCACTATTCAGGTCCGACAATGAGATATGACCCAACATAGGGAAGAAACTAAAAATATAAAACCACAAATTACTCACCAGTAAGCATTACAACTCAATGACTCAAAAAGCGTGAAAAAATAACGCGTTGGTAACATGCGAATTGTTGTAATTCATGATGGACATCAAATGCGTCCAATGTGGCCAAGGTATGATCACGACGGTTGTGAGGGTATTAAATCCCTAACACCACACGTTCAAATACTATGGAAAGAATATCAGATTATGATGGAACGAGAAACACTGAAACAAAACTCATTAGATAAGTACTGAAACAGACATCTTCGTTGCATGACAGACACGCAAGTTTCGGGAAAGCATGACACAATGTACGAAATAGACACCTCCGTTGCATGACAGACACGCAAGCGGGAAAGCATGACATATATAACTGACAAACATCGATGCGTGATATACACGTCTCAGTTGTGCAGGTTGCGGAACATAAGAAGCTCAAACATGACAAGTCTCTTTCAATGGCCACGTGTCGGACATGCCAAATTCTGAAAATATTAATGTCACTTTAAATGGCCACATGTAGACATGCCATAATTCTAGTAATAATAATAAGACTGTAACATTCATCGAAATCCAAAAAAAATAACTTGAATACAAATCCGCAGAGGAGGTGCGGGTCACCAAGCGAAAACTAAGGGAAATAAGAAGTACGCATGTCAAGTCTTACGGGAAATACAAATAAGAATACGGGATAAGTTTCGTTCCAATGTATGGATAAGAACTAGTAGGTGGAAAGAACTAATAGTAGATAGTTGAGCGATCCGTAATTGTCGATCATCTCCTACAAAAGTAGAGAACGTGAGACCTTGCAGAGGGATTCTGTGGAGCAATCGTGTGTGAAGACAACACTAGTAAGTGTACCTTGCGCTAAAAGTCTAACTGTTGGGATCAACCTAAGCTCATAAAACTTAAAGCTTTCGATTGGGTTACACGTTGAGTGCGCTACTACTTGGTGGTTCGGTTGGATATAATTTGATATGCGAGCGTTTCGGTATCTGGTTAGACAAGGAACTTTGAGGATAACACTTCTCTAGCTGTTATTCTACGGTTGGTGATGAATGGTTCTAACAAAAGATAGATAAGTATACTAACTCGGTTAACGTTTGGTAACGGCGAAGGAATTCTTAATCATTCATTGTTTCTTATTATCTTTCTTATTGTTTTTTTTTGTTAATTAAACCAATCCCCCTTATTATTTACTTTTACTATAATTTTGCTAATCTAAATAACCTATCAATTACACATCTCTCTATGGGAACGATCCTTACTACCGTTATATTACTAGTTAATTAGTGAGAAATATTTTGAGTAATTTTTTGCACTTACGACACGCATCACCTTAAAAGCGGCGGAAATATCAAAACTACTATTCAGGTTCGACAATGAGATATGACCCAATATAAGGAAGAAACTAAAAATGTAAAACCACAAATTACTCACCAGTAAGCATTACAACTCAATGACTCAAAAAGCGCGACAAAATAACGCGTTGGAAACATGCGAATTGTTGTAATTCATGATGGACATCAAATGTGTCCAATGTGGCCAAGGTATAATCACGAAGGTTGTGAGGGTATTAAATACCTAAAACCACGTGTTCAAATACTATGGAAAGAATACCAGATTATGATGGAACGAGACACACTGAAACAAAATTCATTAGATAAGTACAGAAACAGACACCTTCGTTGCATGACAGACACGCAAGTTGCGGGAAAACATGACACACTGTACGAAATAGACACCTCCGTTGCATGACAGACACGCAAGTTGCGGGAAAGCATGATACAATGTATAGAATTGATAAACATCAATTTATGATAGACACGTCTCATTTGTGCAGGTTGCGGAATAGAAGAAGCTAAAACACGACAAGTCACTTTCAACGTCCACGTGTCGTACATGCCAAATTCTGAAAATAATAATGTCACTTTCAATGGCCACATGTAGGACATGCCATAATTCTAATAATAATAATAAGACTGCAGTATTCAGCGAAATCCAAAAGCAATAACTTGAATACAAATCCGCAGAAGAGGTACGGGTCACCAAGCGGAAACTAAAGGGAAATAAGAAGTACGCATGTCAAGTCTTGCGGGAAATACAAATAAAAATACGGGATAAGTTTCCTTCCACTGTCTGGATAAGAACTAATATGTGGAAAGAAAGAAAAGGGGGACCTATGATATTTACTATAAATAGCAAGCTCCAAGACAGAAAGAGGGGAGGGAAAGTTTTGGAGAAGGAAAAGGATCAGAGGAAAAAGTTTAGGTATGGGAGTTGTGTCAATTAAATATATTCGTAGTTCAATCATTCTTTGATGAATTTTACTTGGTGCATATAGCATTTTATCCTTTTGTAACATACAATCATCAATAAAACCATCCAAATCCTTTATTACCCGTGGATGTAGACACTCCGTTGTCGAACCACGTTAAAATTTACTTGTATTAATTTCTTATGTTTAACCTATATCTTTTCATTGCTTTTGGTTTATTAGTTTATCATATGATTCATGTGGTTGTGTTTCCAAGATAGATTTTTGGTAATCACAATTTGGCGCTAGAAACAGGGATAGGTAAAAGAATTTATTCTACCTGACCAAACCTTCATCTTGGAAATCTTGAATTTTGTTATCTTATTTAACCTCCTTTTTCTACATCTTTAATTAGGGTTTCTTTTCTCTTCAATTGATATTTCAAAATTCAGCATATAGTATCTCTTTGAACTTTTTAATTGTTGACTATTATGATTTAATTGTTAACTTCATACACAACTCGGATTATCTCGGACTATGATTTAACTTCACTTCTCTTTTAAATCAATACTCTGATTATTTCGGAGGTGATATTAATTGAAAATTTGAGAGACTTTGTTTATAAACTTCCTCCAAAGTACTATGTTTTTAACAATTTTACAAAAGAAATTAGGATTGAAATTGGGGAATTAATGTGTTTGTACTTCCAACATATTTAGTTGAATATGATATTATGTCAATTGATCGTACAAGTTAAGAATATGTTTCAGCGGCCTAGGTATGACTCTCGTCAAAAAAAGAAAAATAAGTTTCGAACCGAACTTTTAAACTTGCTTTCAACTTGTTTGCAAAAAATGATTTGATGAACCTTTGAAACATGATTTAAATTGGAAATTTGTCTAACTTTTATGTGATATATCAAATTTTAATTAAAGCTAGATTTTTCTATCAATCAAATTATTTCATATATATATATTGCGGATGTTAAAATTTTATAAAGCACTTATCTCATTATGTGAACTTTTATTAGAACATCAACAAAGAAATTTCTACAACAACACCAGATTGAGAAATAAAGGTAATAAAATATCCCAAGAGAAATTAAATAAATGGATACAGCCGCAAACAAAACCTTACAAGAACAAGAAATCGATGTAAGAAATTTGGGTAATCAAACAATGGGGACTGGAAAAAAACTCTTCATCAAACAGAAAGAGAAATTGTAGAAGAGTCCCAAGGACCGAAACCCTTGGATCGGACAATATAAAATAGAAACAAAGATACTGAAGTTGCGAATACTATTCTGTTATAAATAAACGAAACAAGGAATCAATTACAAGAGGCAATCGGAGTAGAGCAATTACAGAGACTGCAAGATGAAAAGGTGGAACCAAACATCCCAATTAACCAATCAATTGATAGCAACAGAACAATGCAACAACCACATGCAGAAGCACCACAAAACAGGATTGATCCCATAAATCAATTATTCTAAGAATTGAATGAAATGCATAAGGCTCAAAAGACTTATGAAGAAACAGTTGCTCTTCTAACGCAAGAAAATCAGATGCTCAGGCATAAAGCCTGACAGGATGCAGAAGCATCTGTTAAAAGGTTACAGGGGCAGGAAGTAAGTTCAAAAATATCTGCATAAAGGAAAACGAGGATCAATAGAGATCAAAGGGTGATGATAGTTGAACCGGAAGATGATACATATGTTCATCCAAAACAAAACATGTATAATCAGCGGTATGAGCCCGATAAACCAGATTTGATGACTCAGAACCGCAGAACAACAGGTGGAACAAATATTTCGAGGATTCGGAGAGAGGATATAAAGACCTTGAAAAACAAACAAAAGGGAGGACGTCTTGAGGAAGTATTAAAAGAGGCCAGTAGAAAACCATTGGAACTGTACCTTGCGCTTCCATCCATCCTGTACAAATACACTCTCTTCATCTTTGAATGTTACGATGGAACAGAAGAAGCTAAAACATGACAAGCCATTTTCAATGGCCACGTGTCGGACATGCCATATTCTGAAAATAATAATGTCACTTTCAATGGACACATGTCAGACATGCCGTAATTCTAATAATAATAATAAAACTGTAGCATTCATCAAAATTCAAAAGCAATAACTTGAATACAAATCCGTAGAAGAGGTACGGGTCACCAAGCGGGAAACTAAGGTAAATAAGAAGTACGTATGTCAAGTCTTACGGTAAGTACAAATAAGAATGCGGGATAAGTTTCGTTCCAAAGTTTGGATAAAAACTAATATGTGGAAAGAAAGAAGAGGGGGACCCATGATATTTACTATAAATATCAATCTCCAAGATAGAAAGAGGGGATGGAAAATTTTGGAGAAGGAAAAGCAGTAGAGGAAAAAGTTTAGGTATGGGAGTTGTGTTAATTAAATATATTCATAGTTCAATCATTCTTTGATGAATTTTACCTGGTGCATATAGCATTTTATCCTTTTGTAACATACAATCATCAATAAAAACATCCAAATCTTTTATTACCCTTGGTGTAGACACTCCGTTGTTGAACCACGTTAAAATTTGCTTGTATTAATTTCTTATGTTTAACCTATATATTTTCATTGATTTTGGTTTATTAGTTTATCTTATGATTCATGTGGTTGTGTTGCCAAGATAGATTTTTGGTAATCACAATTTGGCGTTAGAAATAGGGATAGATAAAAGAATTTATTCTACCTGTCCAAATCTTCATCTTGGAAATATTGAAATATGTTATCTTATAAAACCTCTTTTTCTACATCTTTAATTAAGGTTTCTTTTCTCTTCAATTGATATTTCAAAATTCAGCATATAGTATCTCTTTGAACTTTTTAATTGTTGACTATTATGATTTAATTGTTAACCTCATACACAACTCGGATTATCTCGGACTATGATTTAACTGTTAGTTCTCTTTTAAATCAATACTCGGATTATCTCGGAGGTGATCTTAATTGAAAATCTGAGAGACTTTGTTTATAAACTTCCTCCAAAGTACTATGTTTTTAACAATTTTACAAAAGAAATTAGGATTGAAATTGGGGAATTAATGTGTTTCTAATTCAACCATATTTAGTTGCATATGATATAATGTCAATTGATCGTACAAGTTAAGAATATATTGCAGCTGCCTAGGTATGACTCTCGTCAAAACAAGAAAAATAAGTTAAGAATATATATATATTACGGATATTAAAATTTTATAAAGCACTTATCTCAGTATCTGAACTTTTATTAGAACATCAACAAAGAAATTTCTACAACAGCGCCAGATTGAGCAAAGAAGTGATTATAATATCTCAAAAGAAATTAAATAAATGGAGACATCCGCAAACAAAACCTTACAAAAATAAGAAGTCGATGTAAGAAATTTGGGTAATCAAACAATGGGGACTGGAAAAAAACTCTTCATCAACCAGAAAGAGAAATTATAGAAGAGTCCCAAGGACCGCAACCCTTGGATCGGACAATACAAAATAGAAACAAAGATACTGAAGTTGCGAAAACTATTCCGTTATAAATAAAAAAAACAAGGAATCAATTACAAGAGGCAAACGGAGTAGAGCAATTACAGAGACTGCAAGATGAAATGGTAGAACCAAATATCCCAATTAACCAATCAATTGATAGCAACAGAACAATGCAACAACCACATGTATAAGCACCACAAAACAAGATTGATCCCATCAATCAATTATTCGAAGAATTGAATGAAATGCATAAGGCTCAAAAGACTTATGCAGAAACAATTGATCTTCTAACGCAAGAAAATCAAATGCTCAGGCATAAATCCCGACAGGATGGAGAAGCATCTGTTACAAGGTTACAAGGGCAGGAAGTAAGTTCAAAAAGATCTTCATAAAGAAAAACAAGGATCAATAGAGATCAAAGGGTGATTATAGTTGAACCGGCAGATGATACATATGTTCATCCAAAACAAAACAGGTTTAATCAGCGGTATGAGCCTGATAAACCAGATTTTGATGACTCAGAACCGCAGAACAACAGGTGGAACAAATATTTCGAGGATTTGGAAGAAATGAGAGAGGAAATAAAGAACTTGAAAAACAAACAAAAGGGAGGACATCTTGAGGAAGTATTAAAAGAGGCCAGTAAAAAACCATTGGAACTGTACCTTGCGCTTCCATCCATCCTGTACAAATGCACTTTCTTCATCTTTGAATGTTACGATGGAACAGAAGAAGCTAAAACATGACAAGCCACTTTCAATGGCCACGTGTCGGACATGCCATATTCTGAAAATAATAATGTCACTTTCAATGTCCACATGTCGGACATGCCATAATTCTAATAATAATAAAACTGCAGCATTCATCAAAATTCAAAAGCAATAACTTGAATACAAATCCGTAGAAGAGGTGCGGGTCACCAAGCGGGAAACTAAGGTAAATAAGAAGTACGCATGTCAAGTCTTACGGTAAATACAAATAAGAATGCGGGATAAGTTTCGTTCCAAAGTTTGGATAAAAACTAATAGGTGGAAAGAGAGGGGGACTCATGATATTTACTATAAATATCAAGCTCCAAGATAGAAAGAGGGGAGGGAAAATTTTGGAGAAGGAAAATGATCAAGGGAAAAAGTTTAGGTATGGGAGTTGTTTCAATTAAATATATTTTTAGTTCAATCATTTTTTGATGAATTTTACTTGGTGCATATAGCATTTTATCCTTTTGTAACATACAATCATCAATAAAAACATCCAAATCTTTTATTACATGTTGATATAGATACTCCGTTGTCGAACCACGTTAAAATTTGCTTGTATTAATTTCTTATGTTTAACCTATATCTTTTCATTTCTTTTGTTTTATATTCATGTGGTTGTGTTGTCAAGATAGATTTTTTGTAGCCTTGCAGGCGTTTACAAAAGCCCCTAATAACTGACCATAGTCGACTCGGCGACGGAAGACAATTACTGAGATCCCAAATCATCAGCATAAAGATCCATATGATGATGATTCACTGATTTACTTGACGCAACAAGCTCAAACACCTTATTCTTCTAAACAGAATTAAGCTCAAATATCTGAAACACAACCACCAGAGCCCCATCAATTCAACAACATCACTCAAACCCCAAATTATATCCGTTAATTAACTTCAATTAAGCATCTGATATATAAAAAATAAAATAACTTAATTAGTCATGTACAATTTATATTTGTAACTTACTAAATAAGAATCAAAAAAAAAGAGGAAAGAAGAAGAAAAAGGTCTGAGCAGAGAGGCGGAGAAGAGAATGAAAAGGAGAAGAAGAGTAGAAGACGGTTCTTTTTCTCTTTGGGGTTTAGTTCATGTTGTATACATAAGATATATAATTGGCTAGGAGTAGATCATACTTAAATCAATGGTTAGGATTTAGTCAGGTTTTACTCGGTTTGGCTAGGCCGGTTTTAGACCTCAAACAGTGAACCGATCCGATAGATCAACGGTTTTCAGTTTAGAAACCGTCACTGACCGTGAACGGTTTTGCTCGGTTCCAGTCCGGTTTTAGCAGTTCCGGACGGTTTTATTGGTCCGACCGGTTTTTTGTGCAACCCTAATAACCGGCAAGGGAAATGACCCATACACATCACGTGTCAAGAATAAGAAAATATAAACTTAAATGAAATAAAAATAAAATAAAAATTATATTAATTCGTTGTCCAGCGCAAGGTCATTACATTCCAATCATACACATCAACCAACCCATACTAGATACGCTCAAGTACATGTAAAATCTCTTGAACTCGCCTTACATCCCAATCAAGGCCTTCAAAAATATTGTGTGCTAGCCTCATTCGAAGCTTGATGAACCACATTGGACTCCTTAGCAATTGAATTGTAAGCACGATCCGCCTCTTCCATAAATTATCCCATTCCAGAATATCATATCTTACCATCGCCCAATTTTAATTTTGATTGTTAATTTTTAATAGTTAGTTGTCAAAGAGGTAGATGATGGGATTGAGGTCTCGGATTGTACTCATTTTTATTATGAATGTAAAGCTCTATAAGAAAAACATATCACCCGACTCTTAGCTTTAAATTCATTATCGTTAGGATTTTATAAAAAAAATTGTGTCAAAATTATGAAATAGTGTGAAAATAACCATGTCAATCGATATTTCCCCTATATAATAACGATGGATAATGATAAGGTGATGATATCCATGTTTTGACGTTTAATACGGAGAAAATGGGTTTATTGCCCAAAATTCCCTAAAGTATGGTTTAAGTGGACAAGTAAATATTAAGGAAGGGTGAAATGGACACCAAAGATCATAGACAATTATGTCTCTTATCTTTATGTTTGTTCTCTTTTTTATCCTTTCCCTCTCCAATTTAAAAACCAATCACAAAAAAATTCATAACTTCCACAATATATATCCAATTTTTATAAAACTTATATTTTGGAAAGTGTTTTAAATTGTCTACAAAATAAGATCCATTGTTGATAGTAAATTCACAAGTATTTTTTTTTTTGAAAAAAACTAGCTAGGATGAAACTGGTTGCATCCTGGCTTAAACTAAAATAGAAAAAATTATTCAAAAAATAGCTAGGATGAAACTGGATGCATCCTGGCTTAAACTAAGAAATAAAATTATTCAAAAAATAGTTATGATGAAACCGGTTGCATATTGGCTTAAAAAAAGATATGAAAATTTATACTACCACCCTTTCCATATTAAAAAAAAAAGAAAGATGTAGCACAACCACCACCACTACAAACATTTTTAACCACAACAAAACACCGCATTACTGCCGCCACCATCACCTCCAATAGTAGCAAAATACAACAAACACTGCCGTCACCCTTAACATAAAAATAAATAAATATCTAAATATGAAGGATGAAAACAAATACATCATAAGAACAACATGTTTATGTATCAAAATATGCATGATGAAACTAGATACATCTTGAGAAAAAAATTGTATGAATATGCAGGATAAAACTAGTTTCATCCAGGTTTCAACTAAGATGAAACTAATTTCATCTGATTTTAATATGTATCTTACATGATTTCATTCATATTTGAACTACTAATAATATATTGTACGATTTAAATTATTTGTACATCAAAAAAAGGAGAACACAACGTGATTTGACTTAATTAACGCGTAAATAAGTAACCAAAATTGTTATACCATATCTTTGGTAATAAAATTGAACGAAGGTGAAATGAAATAAAATGTAAAGTTAGCATATGTCCATTCACATGAAGGAATAACGTTTTATATAGCATACAAAAATTAGTTCGTATATAAACTCCTAATATAGGTGTAGTCAGAATAAAATGGTTGCATATTTTTTTAATAATTATTAACCTGTAGGTCAGAAATGATTAGCCTACATAGTAGTATTATCACACACAATGTTAGTCTATCGTATGAAAATGATCGCAACTCGCATTTTAACTATCATACACTATCATACTTTTTAATAATTTAATAATTTATTTAGTGCAGTATTTTATGCGGGTCCGAATGAATGTATAACAACCGACGTATTAGTTTTTCTAAAAGGGTATTCTAATCCGCTGTCTAAAAAATTAAATACAAAAGTTAGATGAGATATCCAATTCAAAATATTAAAAAAATATATTAAAATTTATAGATATTTAAATAGTATTTACTTTTATTTATCTTCTAGATTTATAAAAGGTAAATTAAGGGTCATTGAACCAATTTATTATTTAATGCGTGGTGCGCAAATCACTTGTCCGCTCTCTTTTGCAACTACGTTTTGGGCCTTGTCTTGCGGGCTTTGCTTTGCTCTTTACTGATCCCTGATTAAGCTGAAAGTCTGACTGTGGCTAACTAAGCTCACTTACACAGCATTGAACACAGCTTGGAAACAAACTTAATTGCTACCACAGCAAATAAATTGTATGTGAAAATTAGGTAGCACATATACACCCAATGGTGTTGTACAATCTTTAAAGAGTAATAAATAAGTTTTGAGGATAAACTAGTCAATCAAGAATCTAAGTTCATTTCAAATCAAAGACATTTACAAATTTAGTTTTGTAATTAAGAGTACTAATTCGTATTTAATAAGGTCAAACTATGGCCTGACAGAGTTTTGATGTGTTCAATTCCTTTTTAAGATATCTCCTCTGATCTCGTATCTTGTTAGTATATTTGTAACGATATGTAATAGTTTATGATATTAGCTTTAGTTTAGAAAGAAAAAAAAATTCTAACCAAACAGTGCCATCTAATTTGACGCAATGTCTGTTGTTGGAGACGGTATAGTCTCACCTTAAATTTAAATAACATCACAATTCAAAATTCTACTGAGATTGGTTCCCTTCTTGCCCTACGATAAAGTGGCTAATGGTAATGAAGCCTTGGTTTCTTCACTACCAAACATATCTTATCGTCTTGTGAATTACAGTTTGATCAAGGAGAACGATGATGTAAGAAATTTGGATTTCCTCATATTCTTCATCATAATTTCATAGGAAATCCCGAGCTTAGTACAAAAGGAACAAATTCAATAGCTATGCACTTAAGTTGGTTTATCGATCCAATGTGTTTTTGATACTTGAAATTTTAACTTGTCGTACCATTTATGAGTGCAAATTAGTTGCATCGTGAAAGTTAACTACAATGATCGTCCAGCCATAAATATATAAGTTTTTTTTTTGTTTTTTTTTGTTGTTTTCTGAGCGAAGGTTTTTAAAAAATCTAAAGATCTGCCTCAATAACTGGTCTAAACTAAATTGAAGGAACATACCAAAATTTGATAACATAGTTGACTTTAGCCCATTGAACTAAAGTATGAGCTACAAAATTACATAATCGAGGTTGAAATGAGAAAATACAAACAACTAGAAGCGAAGAATAAAAGAGAATATCTTTAAAGATAGAATCCGTCATTTGATCACCATCAAATCTTCCAACTGAAATTTGGTCGATCAAATCCTTTGCATCACTCTCAATGATGACATGAGTAAGCTTAAGCTCCATATCTTTCTTTAAAAATGCCCAAATAGCCTTAGCTTCAGATTCCATGGCGGATTCAACTTCAAAAAATATTGAAGCACAAAAAGAAGTTTTATTGAAGATCCGTCATTATCCATGGAGATATCATCAAAGACAACACCAATATTTTATTTTATCCAACCAAAGGGTGAAGGCATCCATTTTTCATGTCTACTGACAGAAATACTAGTACGGATCTGTAGGTTTGGTTTTATGTACAATTACATGGCTCTGGCTCTACTTATGATAACATAATGAGTTTCTTTTTTACCATTAAAGATCATGTTATTTCTATTACTCCAAATAAACCATAAAATGGTAGTAAACAAGTTGTGTAAATCATCAGGTAATCTAGAAACATGATCCACCAGCCAAAACACCAGCCACCGATACAAACATTTATCAAGAAAAACAGAAATGTTCACACAGAAAGAAGATAAATACCAAACATGACTAGCAAAAGGACAAAGCACAAGAGCATGCATGACAGATTCATAACGAGCGAAGCATCTAAAACAGTCAAGAGAAGCCATGGGCATTCTAGCATGTAGAATAGTCTTAGCATGTAGGAAACTCGAAGTATCCAAATGCACTTCCAAAGTTTACTACAAGGGGAGGATCTAGGCCCTCTAAGTTCTAAGTAGGCATATTTAGAGGAAAATGTACCATGCTTTAAAATCTCCCAAGCCCCCCTATCTGGAGTGTACAACTGGCTTAAGGGAATGGTAACAATCTTCTTAACAGAAGCATTGTCAGAATGAGCATTTAATTGACTTAAATTCCAAGTTGTGGTATCACGATTTATGAAATAAGAAACTTTAATACTTGGGTCTTGTGGGACCAAGGGATTTGGTTTAGCTGAACCAAAATTTTGTTTACATTTATCACACCAAGGATCAATGAATTTACCATCCCCAACAATCCAGGAAATAAAGGGTTTAATGAGCTCCTTTATGGTATGCAGATATCTCCAAGTCCAAGAGTGGGTACGGGACATTTAACATTTAAAAAGTCAGTTTTAGGAAAATATTTAGCTTTTAGAGTGATACCTAGAAGACAAATAGATTTATCAATAAGGTTCCAAGCATTTATGGCTAACATAACCAAGTTATTTAATTCATTTTTCCTAAAACCTAACCACCTTTAGATTTAGAAAAACACAAAATATCCCACCTGAGTAAATGCAGTTTCCTATCTTTTGGATCCTAAGTTTCACTCCACCAAAATTGACACAAACGGGAATACAGTTTTATACAGAGATACTTAGGAATAAGAAAAGCACCCATCTGATAAATGGGAATAGCCTGACCCATATGTTCAACCAAAGAAGTTCTAGCATCTTGAGAAAGGATTTTGTAATACCAGGAGGTAATCATGGCATCCACAGACTGCAGAATTCCCTTATGGGTTTGAACTTTAGAGGCTTCAAAGGAAATGAGTGTTCCAAGATACTTTTCACCCAAATCACGAATAGGTATATTCGGGATGCAAGACAACTGATTCATCAGGTGATTATGTGTTTTTTTACTAAACAAGATACCAGATTTATCAAAGTTTATTTCTTGGCCTGAAGCTAAACAATATTTATGCATATAATCTTTAATGGTTTGAAAGTCTTTAACAGTAGACTTAGAAAACAAAAGAGAATCATCAGCAAACAAAAAATGAGTAATGTTAGGAGCAATTTTGTAGATCCTTATACCTTCAATAAGGCCTTTCCTATTTAAAGAATCAATATAAGCAGACAAAGCATCAGAACAAATAATGTAAAGATAAGGAAACAGGGGATTTCCCTGTTTAAGCCTCTTTCGGGATTAATAATGCTAGTTGGGACACCATTTAAAGGGACAGAGTAGGACACAGTAGACAAGCATTGACCAATCAACCTGATCCAATGGTCAGACAAACCTATTTCAGTTAGCAACTTTTCAAGAAAAGACCACTCCAGCTTATCATAAACCTTGGACATATCAACCTTAATAGTTGTTATCCCTTCTTTTCCTTTATGATGGTTAATATAGTAGATAACCTCATTAGCAAGAATGATATTTTCGGAGATACTTCTTTTGGGAACAAAAGCACTCTGATTATGAGTAATCAGATTATCCAAGAAAAGTTTTATTAGCTAGGGTTTTGGAAAATATTTTATAGATGAAATTACAAAGCCTAATTGCTATGTATTGAGAGACTAACTCGTCCAAGGGAATCTTAGGGATCATAGATATATTAGTATGATTAAATAATTTAGCAATATTTCATGTTCGAAAACAAGACTGAGTCATATCAACAACAGCTTCTCCCACAATATTTTAGTGTTTATAGTAAAAGAAACCAGTGAAGCCATCATGGCCCGTGTTTTTTTTTTCCTCGCATTTGGGAAACTACATTTTTTATTTCCACAACAGTGAGCTGAGTAAGTCTTTTATTGTGGGTGGGAGGAGTAGAGTTTTTTAAAATAATCAACAAAAGATTTACTTGTATTATTTATATCAGTTAGAGTCGTACCAACAGTCTCTAATCCAACTAATGGTATTCTTCTTCCTCCTAAGAGTATGACTCTATGGAAATGTGGAGTATTTCTTTCTCCTTCCATAATCCAAACCTCTTTATATTTATCCTTCCAGTATAGATCTTCATGATTATACAAATAGGCGAGTCTAGCTCTAAGACAAGAGATAGAGTTAGAATCAGTCGGATTAGAGGTTTGGGTTTCGGGTAAATCATCACTGGTGGTAGATATATTAGTTTGAATATTACCAAAAGAGGATATATTCCAATATCTAAAGCATTTTTTAGTACTCATGAGCTTAGCTCTCAACTTATAGGTCAGAGATCCAACAACATTGACAGACCAAGAGTTAACTCTTATATCCCTGCAAGTAGGATCTTCTATCCACATGGCCATAAAATGAAAAGGTTTAGGCATGCGAATATCTTCAAAGTTGAAACCGATATGCATGGGGAAACGATCAGAAAAATCTTTAGGCAGATTATTCACACAAAAAGTTAGGGAATAACGATTCAGCATATTGATTGATGAGGCATCTATCGAGTCTTTCTAGAATAAGATTGGACCAGACTGCATATTACATCATGTGAATCTAGGACTAGGAAAACCAGGATCATGCAGAAAAAATACATCACAAAATTTATAAGATTATATGAATTGTCATCATTAACCTCTAAACCTCCATTTTTATCCTCATAATCTAAAAGAGCATTAAAATCTCCTACAAAGAAAACCGACTCAGTAGGGGGAAGGGTGTCAGATTAGATTGACTATCCCAAAAGGCATGCCTAATACTACTATTAAGTTCACGATAGATAGAATGGAATTGGCAAAGTTTTGAGTGGATGATGTCATTAGTCATGACATAGATGCCCCAATAACTGGAGGATAAAATGTTTAAGTTAATCTTTTTTTTCTAAGCCAGAACTAAACCTCCATTTTTTCCAACACAAGGGACATTAAAAGCACATAAAAATCCATGTTTTTTAACTTCCTAGCAGCTGCATCCTTCTTCATTCTGGTTTCAGATAAGAAAATTATATCTGGATTGATATTTTTATACAAAAGATTCAGCTCTTTGTTAGCTGACTTTTTTCTTAGGCCACGCACATTCCATACAAGCATATTCAACTTATTGACAGGAAAAGGAGTGGCAGAATTGATATGTGATTTTCAGATTCATTGGTAAGAGAAAGGATATAAGAATTTACCTGACTGGTAGAATTAGAACTACCATTAAGCTGAGTATTTACAGAATCATCATTCAATTAAGAGCCTTGGGAAACGTTCAGATCCGGATTGGCGGCCTCATGAGAAGAATTATTGCGGACACCATTGTTAGCTGAGTACCAGTAGGCTTATTAAAATTAGCATAAGGGATGAACATGGTATGGGTATTGATGGCAGAGTTTTTTTGATTGATAGGAAGAAGGTTACCCAATTTGGTGATAAGGGGCAAAGATTATTGTAATCTGGTTCAGAAAGATCAAGATTTTTAGGTGGGACAACAACAACATTAGCAAGGGTAGGTTTTGCAGCTCTTTTATGCTTTCTAAGCTCAACAAATGACGATTCCCAAGTATTATTACAGAATGCAGCGTTTTATTTGGGTATTGTATATAATTAGGGTTTCAATTTGTGGTTTTTTATGATTAGGGTTTGGGTTTTAAATTTGGTTTTTTTTTTGTACCTAGGGTTTGGGTTTTAATTTGGGGACTTTTGGAAATTAGGGTTTAATTTGGGGATTTTTTTGTGGTTAGGGTTTATAATTAGTGTAAAAACTATAATAAATTATAGCCAATTTCTGTTGCAGGGGTTATGTTTTTTATCCATGGAGAAGGTGTATAGTATCGGCAAGTCTGCAGATGAAGAAGAACCCAATCAAAAGCATGTTTAATGTTAGGACCATGATCAACAGCTATAAGGATGTTTCTACCCATTCTTTTTTCTCCTGTTTTTATCTCTAATTCTGGTTCTGTAAGTTTAGGTATTAAAGATGGTAAAATTACTTCTCTCCAGTTATTTTCTTCATCCTCCGTTATGTTTCTATTTCAAAGTTGAAAGGCTCAAACAAACACAAAAATGAATTGGTAAGAATACATAATAACTTGCTCTAATCAATAAAATCAATTTTTTTTTGTTTTTGGGTGGAATCTGAATCAATGAAATAGTTTCCTGATAGTAATGTTTGCTTTAATAATTTGGATTATAATTCAAATCAAAGAAAGTTTTAGTTGAATTTTTTTCTAGTTGAGTCGAATTTATACTGACTCTCTGTTTTAACTCGGCTGATCCAAATGATTCAGAGAATAGAATGTCTTTTGATATAGGCGATTTAGTGCCACCTGTCCTCTAACAGCCGTAAGCCATTTTTTTCAAAAAAAATGGGACGGAAAAGGTCAAAGTTTGGGCATTTAATTAAAGTTGAAAAAAAAACGTAGCTATTTTATTAATTGTATTTCCACACATGGGCATTTTATTTAAAACCCCAAGGTTCAATTTTACCTCTAGTTACAAGAGGGATACCAGTTGGAAGAGGTTTTCGGAGAGGGACTCGAACACATATTTTGATATTTTTCTTCATATGATGAATTCTATAAGGTTCTTTTGCTTCAATAAGTTCACCAAGCTTAAAAGTTAACTTCCTTTGATCTTTAAAATTTGTGCATTTATTTGGCGCATTACACCGAATAATCCACATCAACTCATCAGATAAAGTAGTTTGACAGTTAACAGGCCATCCTGTATAGGGAACAACTCTTAGAACAATAAGATAACCACACAAAAAACAAGGATATTTTTCTTCCACTTTATTGAAATCACTTTCAGCTAGAAATCTAATTAACACTTTATTTCTCAACTCACTAAAACTAGTAACAGGTGAAATCTAGACTAGAAGCCGTTGAGAAAAAATATAGCTTCTAACCGAAGATACTGGAACAAGAGTTTCACTACACATAGATCATATCATACACCACTTCCAGTTATTATCATTCTCTGAGAGGATGACATCTTTTTCTATGAAATATGGTTCAGTGGGAATTGAAGGAAGCTTTGTTGGTAGAGTAAGTTTCTCTGCCATTTGAGACGATAGGTCTCGAATATCTTTCTCATAGGAGATATTTATTTATGAGGTTTTGAGTTGCTCCATAAAAATAAAGACAATGATCAATATATTGGTAAAGAGGATAGGGTTGGTAGAAGAATGTTGAGCAGAGTTTTGAATTATGTGTAAACATGGGTTTATAACATAGAGTTAGATGAGACAATAGCAGATCATGGTAGTACATGTACTATGAAATCTATAATGCATCAGAATATTGACATGGATACAGGGTGTTTGAAACTTTAGAGGTTCAACCTTAAAATTGGATATTTGGATGTTGAAAATTTTCTTTGTAGGAAAGGAATGTTTGAATTAGTAAAAGATTGCGGATGTTGTGGGGGAAGAAATGCTCCATAATTCCCTGATGTTGCTGAAAAACCATAATACTATGAGTATTACTTTGACACCTCAAATATTTGGAAATATTTCCCATGTGTATCTGAAAAGCCTACCACGAAATATAGATTTAATGACGATTTCTTAATGTCTCATCATTATGATGTACACCAGGTACACCATTATCCAAGTGGCTCTGATATATGAATAATAAATGTGTTTGTATTCTTGCCAACAAAAAAGATAGTGAATGTATAAGCCCCAAAAAGAAACCAATTCTCCAGGAGGGAGAATGTAATCTTGATCTAAGGATTTGGTGGGATAAATATGGGGTTGGTAGGTGCAAAAATTAAAGAATTTGAATTGGAGATTAAAGGTGACAAAAGTGGTGCATTGACTAAAGGTCAAAGTGCAATAGGTTTCTGGATAAGAGATGTTAAAATTTCCGGAGTGAGGTGAAAGGGTAAGGTGTAAGAAATGTACCCTAGCCAGCATACCTTAACCAACTACAATGCCTCTCAACAGGTGTTGTCTAGTCCGGATATGTAAAAAAATCAAAGATTTTAATTAATGTCCATATAGTTTCATCAAGATTAGGTGACCTGCCTATAGACCTCTTAATGATAATTCTGAAAAAAATTAAGCATAAAGAAACGTCTAGAATTAGACTATGAAGGGATGGTTTCGAGCAGTAATGATGATTCTGGAGAAGATGAAAATGGTTTTGAATAGAGGTGGTCATTTACAAGGGTCATGATGGTTCTGGAGATAATGCATAAGGTTTTGAACATGCGTGAATAGCCAAGAGATGGGACGTTTCACCAAATGCCTTAAATGGCTATTAATGACATCTTTAAAAGCCATATAAAAGAGGATTAGGAGAAATTTCCCAAAATATTGAAGTTTAACCCTAAAAAGTTAATTAGAGGGAAAGGTATTAGGGATATATGATCAAAATGGAGATAGTAATGGAGACAATCAACCATCAACAACTTTTGTTTTCTCAAAGAGAGTGGCTTTAACTCTAGAAACCAGATATTTAGAGAGTCGGAAAGATTTTCTGCAGAGACAGGCATAATCGCATAACAGAATACCAAAGGGTTCTACAAGAGAATACTGTGGAATTTGCACTCTGGGACAGAAAAGAGAAGTAAGGGACAAGAGGAAGCATAGAGTAAGGGAGGAAAAGGATGAAATTGATCACTGGAGAAAGAGTCGTAGTGCCACAAAGAGTGATAATGAGAAAGAGAATTCTGAAGGTGGTTCGGATGCAGAGGAAGGGAGGAAGAGGGAAATAGAAAAGATAGATGATGCTTTATATGAACATACTTAGCAAATAAAGGAAATCCTCCAGTTTTTGCAAGAACCATACGAGAAAAATTGAGTGTTGATTCTGAGGGTGAAATTATGGAAGGGATGGGGAACCAATGGAAGCTGGAGTGGCCAAAGGTGTAAAGGAAGGAGATGATGAGGATAACGAGTCTTCCGGAAGGAATGGTTATGATGGATATGGACTTGATGCTTCAACCGAGAGCGAGTATATTGCTTGGAGTGACGAAGATGATTACGACAGCTATGATGGTGATGACTAAGAATAGTCATCCCTGAGGCACCAGAAAGATCTGATTTATTAAGATTTAGATTTTGCTTAGTGATGGTTAATAAGTTTTTTTTTACAAATATTTTTAGTGCTTGCTTCTAATCTTGCTGGATATGCTGGGGTAGCTGAAATCTCCTTTTTTCACTTGGTTTTATAAGAAAATATTAATTTTGGTGTGAAAGTTTCTAATAATATTTTGCTGGTAAACAATGTCAATTTTTTGTGAACATGTTTGTGGATTGTTTTTATCTGTTTTGTTGAAAGTTTTTTCAATTCCAAACTGAAAACCTCTTTGTTGTTTTGAGAGAGATATAATAAGGGTGATATGGTAATATTTATAATTAATGGTTAAGGGTGTGTGGTAATGAAGTTTTTCTTTGCTGGTGTAATTGTTTTTTGTTGTTTTGATGATGAAATGAATGATTTCAGTTGGAGAAATTATGTAATTTGAGCAATACAGGTAGAATGAAGAAAAAACAAGAACAATCCAACAAAAACTTGATTAAATTTATGGATACAAATATTCATCAACAAGTTTTAAGAACATGAGGATACAAGCTAATGATACATGTTACCAATACTTCAATATATACATGTTAAGGGAAGGAGTCAAAACTTCAGTTTAGGGGGATTTGTATACTAATGGTCATGATCTAGATTCGGATAGGCACACTTTTTTTTGGGTCTTTCTAGTATTCTGATTTGCAAAACCATTAAAATATTTGTTAAATCGTAAAATATTTACCATCTATACATCAAGCATAGTAAGTTATGATATTTTTTATATTTATCCCATAATTACACTACATTTTAAGGCTTTTAACTGCATAAAAAAGATTAAAATTAGTTACATGGAATAAAGTCTAGTGGATTTACATAGAAACGTGTTTTTAGGAAAATAAATTTACTAGACAAAGATAAATTATATAAATTTATCAAAAAAATAATGTTAATTATATTTATTTTTAAAGGATTTTAAAAAAAATTCCCCATTGGGCCTAATCTGGTTTCGTCCCTGCATATGTTACCAACTATTTGATACCAACCCAATGTAATTAGTGTGTCATATACCCTATTAACATTGTTAGAATATGTGTACGGTCCGAGATTCATATATTTATGGATGTTTTGACTTTGGATCCCAACTTTGTGACCAATATTATATTTGGGTCCCAGAAAGTTTGAAATTAACTTTTCATTATTTACTAACTATACCTTCGTCTTCTTACCATTTTTTCAAACCTAAATTACCCACGCCTCACCATCGATTAAATCCATCAACATGGTAAACCGCAATATCAAAAGGATTAGGAAATAAATATAATGATGAAGAAGCATGCACAGAACAACGGAATTGTTAAACAATAACAAATGGCAATTAGTTTGCAAATCTGAAGTAAAAAACAAAAGTTAACATACTACGAAAGCATCATCAGTAGCTGGAGCAGCAGCCATAGCCATGGGATGTTTTTCCTCTTTTGTTGATTCATTTTGAGAATTCATAACTAATTGATCTTTTTTAATGCATGTAGCAATTGTTGCCATATGATTGGATGAGTCTCTTGTATAAGAGCCCATTGATTTCTATGGACATACTATTTACAGGATTTTAGCCAATGTCGGATATTTAAATGTTTTAAACATTGGGTTTTGTTCATTGGTTCAAATCTTAAAATGGGTCCTTAAGTAATTAAGTTCATTTATTCTTAATTACTTAATTTTCCACTGATTGTTTTTATATTTTTTTGATAAAGAGATGTATAATCACTGGACATCACATTTAAGGGGAGGAGTTTTTTGTAATCCTCGATTACTAACACTTGTCATGTTATTGATTGGTACATGTTCGGTTTGTACATGTTTGGTTGGTACTACTTTTATTACACATCCATTAAATTTGAGTTCAGGATGAAGGAATTTACCACTTCAACTTTTTGTCCTCCATGTGCTTGTGATTGTTCCTTGGAGCCTTTTTTCTTCTTGCTATCAGGTATAACTTGTTTTCTATAGTTATGTAGTTTATAGCAATGTTGATATGATCTTGATTTTCTTATACGCAAGATGATATTAAGATAATGATTTATTTTCCGTTGGTAAATCGTAATCTGTTTTTAGTACTTATCATCAGAGTTGTCATTTGTATGAACAAATTTGCTAGATGGATCGATATTATTTACAAGCACTCACTAGTTTTAGACACAATTTTTGATTAATAAACATATTATTTCTGAATCAATAATCAAAACCAAGACTCAGAATCGATTATCTAGCATGTAAGATTTTTTTATCATAACGAACATGTAAGGTGATGAAGAAAATGGATTGATAGATATTAAACAACCACGTCTCACGTGCTAACAGAATCACCTTTCAATAACCGACGGTGTTAACTAAATAACGGTCAAGACGGTCAACCACGGTTCTGGAACCCAAACTATAATTTCAAACTTTATGGGACCCAAATATAGTACTGGTCACAAAGTTTGGACCCAAAATCTAAATATCCCATATATTTATACAACAATTCCTCTGTGAAGAATCCTTATCTGTTAAGATGGAAAAATTATGCTGATAAATAATGTTTTGCCAGTTTACTATATGTCATTGTTTGACAATCATATTTCAATAAATGTACTAAAAAAGTACTAACATATCGATTTATATTCAACCATTATCTTTTTGTTAGGATATCCCAGACGCTTTATCAGAACTATCCATTAGAATCAGTCTCATCCCTTCAAATTCTAAGCCACAATGTTTCTCGTTAATAAAGTTGACTCAGTTTCAACTCAGTTTTCCAGTATATTATTTCAACACCAACTACCACTCTCCAACTAAGCCAATACATCATTTTTCCCGTTTTACCCAAATCACATCTCAAAATTTCATTGTGCAGGTTAAAGGGGGTGCTGGTGGAAGGTGTAAATATCTGGATGGGCAGAATGTCACTTCAACTCGGGTCCGGATGCTTAGGAATAAAGCCCGACAGGATGCAGAAGCATCTGTTACAAGGTTACAGGGGAAGGAAGTAAGTTCAAAAAGATCTGCAGAAAGCAAAACGAGGATCAATAGTGACCAAATGGTGATGATAGTTGAACCGGCAGATGATACATATGTCCATCCAAAACAAAACAACTTTAATCAGCGGTATGAGCCCGATAAACCAAATTTTGATGACTTAGAACCGCAGAACAACAGGTGGAACAAATATTTTGAGGATTTGGAAGAAATGAAAGAGGAAATAAAGACCTTGAAAAAAAACAAGAGGGAGGACGTCTTGAGGAAGTATTAAAAGAGGCCTGTAGAACACCATTGGCACCGCACCTTGCGCTTGCATCCATCTCGCACAAATGCACTCTCCCCGTCTTTGAATATTACGATGGAACAAAGAATCCCGTAACTTATTTAAAATATTATTCACAATATGACCCGCTGGGAGCAAAACGATATTATCATGTGACGATATTTTCCCTCTAGTTTGAAAGGATCTGCATTAACATGGTACGACAATCTACTAGAAGGAACAATACATTCATATACACAATTGACCCGAAAATTCTTGGAGACGTACATGTACAACAAACCCGGAAATACTGGAATGGATAAATTATTTGCCCTTGCGTCTTGGAAAGATGAAACTATCCGAGATTACACAGATCGATGGAAGGCAATTTGTCAAGCAATAGGCAATGTTAGTCTGGAAATCTTTATTAATTGTTACAAATGGGGAATATCAAACCACATGAGCCCGTTTTTCGTAGATATTCATGGAGAGGATCCAAAAGCTGAAGAGGATCTAAGGGTAATTGTCGAGAAATATGCAAGGTTACAAGATATACAAAAACAGAATCCAAGAGAAAATTCTCAACATCAGAGAGTTGCAAACAGAACAAATTTTGTGGAAACGGCAACAAGTTCTGGAAAGCGAGTTGCGGGTGGAAATCCTTATAATGAATCTAAGCGAGGCAGAGCAGATGAAGATAGAAAGATCAACCAGCAATTTGAGGATCGAGTTCTTACTAAGCTCAATACCTCGTATTCAAACCATATTATCCATAACAAATAAATCAATCATACAATAATTTGGCTTTATACTGGGTAAAGCATGAAAAATGTTATCTCTCTAAAAAATCCATATAAATGTCTATGAGTGTATGACTATTGGATCTTTCGTGAGTAAGAGATACCTAACATGACATTAGTTTACTGTATCAGATACAATCCATCTCAGGAGGTACTCATTAGGGACCACATCATAAATGTCTCCTGGCTAGAGAGAAGTTAGTCATGTGATTGTACCCTCAAAGGTAACCCAAGGTACAATATACGCCTTGTGGTTTCTCAATTCACACACTCATAACAAAAACTGATTATGTATATATATTCGTTAATTGTATTGAAGGTATAATAATATGAGACAAAAAAGAAGCTTGCCAATACAATTCAGAAGAATGAAAAAGAACAAAAACTTTAAGAAGAAAAAGACAAGAAAGACGAAGAATAAGATGAGAGATGTGACAAGATTTGCATTAAATATGAAAGGATTGAAACTGATGAAACCGTCGAAAAAATAAATGGAGGAGAGGAACTTTATCGGAGATGTGACTTTCTCGAAACCGCCAAAGCTGTCAGAAAAGTAAACCTAAGCGTGAGAAGAAAATTTATTAGAGCCGTACAAATCGGAAAAGTAATAATTATTTTTCCTTTTTCAAATTTCTACCATATGTAAAATTCAAAAGAAAAAAGGGGCAAATTGTGAGGGTATTAAATCCCTAACACCACGTATTCAAATACTATGGAAAGAATACCAGATTATGATGGAACAAGAAACAGTGAAACAAAAGTTATTAGATAAGTACTGAAACAGACACCTTCGTTGCATGACAGATACGCAAGTTGCGGGAAAGCATGGCACACTGTACGAAATAAAAACCTTCGTTGCATGACAGACATGCAAGTTGCGGGAAAGCATGATACAATGTATAGAACTGACAAACATCGATGCATTATAGACATGTCTCAGTTATACAGGTTGCAGAACAGAAGAAGCTAAAACATGACAGGTCACTTTCAATGGCCACATGTCGGATATGCCAAATTCTGAAAATAATAATGTCACTTTCAATGGCCACATTTCAGACATGCCATAATTCAAATAATATAATAAGAATGCAACATTCATCAAAATCTAAAACAGATAACTTGAATACAAATCCGCAGAAGAGGTGCGGGTCACCAACGGGAAACTAAGGGAAATAAGAAGTACGCATGTCAAGTCTTACGGGAAATACAAATAAGAATGCAGGATAAGTTTCGTTCCAAAGTTTGGATAAAAACTAATAGGTGGAAAGAAAGAAAAGGGGGACCCATGATATTTACTATAAATATCAAGATCCAAGACAGAAAGAGGGGAAGGAAAATTTTGGAGAAGGAAAAGAAGTAGAGGAAAAAGTTTAGGTATGGGAGTTGTGTTAATTAAATATATTCATAGTTCAATCATTCTTTGATGAATTTTATTCGGTGCATACAGCATTTTATCCTTTTGTAACATACAATCATAAAAAAAAAACATTCAAATCTTTTATTACCCGTGGATGTAGACACTCCGTTGTCGAACCATGTTAAAATTTGCTTGTATTAATTTCTTATGTTTAACCTATATCTTTTTATTGCTTTTGGTTTATTGGTTTATCATATGATTCATGTGGTTGTGTTGCCAAGATAGATTTTTGGTAATCACAACGGTACTAGGTTACCGACATCTCACGCTCATTATTTTTCATGGCCTTGCAGGCGTTTACAAAAGCCCCTAATAACTGACCATAGTCGACTCGGTGACGGAAGACAATTACTGAGATCCCAAATCATCAGCATAAAGATCCATATGATGATGATTCACTGATTTACTTGACGCAACAAGCTCAAAGCCCTCTTTACTCTTTACTTTCGTTATTTGTGAAAGTACAAGTAATAGAAACAAATATACATAATAAACTATGATGTTCATTCTATGGAAGGAAGAGAGGAAAACTCTCCCCGATACTTAATAATCTAATCTTCGATAGAACTGATAATCTCCTGAGCGCTTTAGTAAGAACTTCCCAAGCCTTCGACAACACATAGGATACCTCAGTAAAACACGTCTCTACCTTGTTTTATTAATGATGATGGTGCATTAGCATGACGTGCCAATTTAAAAGTTTGTAGTTGTTCAACCGAACCCTAACATGCCTCAGCTTTGCAGTTCTACGCAGCCACACCTAAGTCGGTTTCGGGTTTGACCTTGAGAGGTTCTAAGTGATGAATCTCCTTCTCGAGCTCTCGCCTGGAAAAAACTCTAGGGATTGTCATCACCAATTGGCCGTATTGGGGCACCATCAAAAACTTATAAAGATGCACTATAAGACGAATGGTTAAAACCGCCAAAATTATGGGGACAAAACGAATAAGTATAACGCCAATTGATAAAGGGATTCAAAATTATCATTCACCATAAATGTTTCATTAAAGAGATAAGTATTACACAAAAGGGGGTGATAAACGTCGTCCCTAAGAGCATCTCCAATCATCGATCAAAACGTCGATCAAAGATTAAATTTGATCGATGATCGGTGAAATTCAACCATAGCGGTGCGATTAGATTTAGTTTATAATCGTTGAAAATCACTGTTCAAGATTAAAAGAAGTCGTTGATCGACGATCAAAAGTTATAGTCGAGCGAAACTCTACTCCCTCGCTTGTGAACAGACGACGGACCAGCATCTCGCTTAAAAACACGGGCGAAGAGTTGACATTTCGCCAGCTCAAGCGTTATGCTAAACTTTCGCTCCACCAGACGAGTAACCAGAAGCTCACCTACTCATAAGCGAATAGCAGAGATTTCGCCTAAAATTTCCAAACACGGGCGAGATGCTACCGAGTCGCTTGAAGTTGGGCGGCACTACAAGGAACCGTTTGGACCTGGGTGAGGCTCCAAGGCTCCGCTTAGAGTTGGGCGAGACCCCAAGGCTCCGCTTGGAGTTGGGCGAGACCCCAAGGCCTCGCTCAGGTGTGACCGTTAATTTGTGTGACCGTTTGTTTCCGTTGATATGTTACCGTTGGCAGTTTAACGGCTATATATTTACCCTATATATATGGGATACTAAACCAATGGCATTTTACTAAACTCATACATTGTGTAGTTGAAAATTCTAAAGTTGGTTCTTATTTCATAAGTTTTGAAATCGATTAGTAAAATGGCGCCATCAAAACCACGAGGTCCAAATTTTTCGTCTTTTGAAGATGTTACGATGTGTACGATTCATTTGTCTATTTCTCAAGATTGTAGCATTGGTACTGATCAATGTGAAGAAAAATTATGGTCACGTATACTATGTCGGATGAAAGAAGCTATACCTTCTATGCCAGAACATAGTTGGACCTCCCTTCAGAAACGATTTCAAATTATACGTAAGAATGTGGCGCTTATGTCTGCAAAGGAGGCTGAAGTCCAAAGGGAACATCATACTGGATGGGGCCCCGAAAATAAGGTAACAACTCGTTTAATTATGCTTATTACATTAATCTATATGATTGTATATCCTTTAACAACATTGAATTGAAACACCAGTTCGCAGAAGTACGTAGGCTTTTCAAGGAAGCAACTGGTCGAAGTTTTAAACATGAAGATTGCTACACAGTTATGTTAGATAATATTAAATATTCCAGAAGGTCGACATCTGTTTTCGATTCATCACAAGGAGAGTCTGATTACGACAACGGATCTCAGGACGTACAAGACACACCAGACTTAAGCCTTGATGGTTCCAGCGCCTATGAAGACCTTGGAGATATCCCCAACACATTAATCCGTCCAATGGGGAAAAAAGAGGAGAAACGACAGAAGACAAAAGGGAAAGCAAAATTTGCTGAACAACAGGAAATGATGCAAAATATTTATAGAGAGCAACAAAGCTTCAACGCCAAATGTACCGAACAAAGAGATATGAAGATGGCACAAAGAGAAGCTGAGTTTGCAGCAAAATTAGCTAATGATAAAGCAAAGTTTGAAGCTAAATTAGCTGATTCAAATGCAAAGTTTACGGCAATACAAGCTTGGCAAGAAGCACAAGAGGAATTCCGTATAATGACGATGGATATCTCCCAAATGGATGATGTATCAAGACAGTACATCGAACTGAGGAACGGAGAAATTTTGAGGAAAAGATTAAACCAATCATAACGTCCGGATTATTATTTACCATTGTCATATTGAGTTTTAATTTTGATCAATTTATTTAGAATTTTAAGTATATTTTATAACCAATATATTTTTATGTTTTTAACGACTCCTAATTTAAATTAAAAATTTAATTTAGAATTATTTTTTAAAATTACTTCTAATACTAGCTGGACTCGAAGAACAATTAAAATATAACGCGACTAATAAGTAAAGATAAGATAACTCTCGCTTTAACCACGGGTCCACTAACAACACATTTACCCCCAAAGCCCATATAAAAGTTCACTCTTCCCCAACAGATGACCATATATGTTCGATCAGGTCATTTCTCAAACGAACCCCAGTTTGTTTATCGAATACTGCACGTCTGCGTTGGTCCTTCACCATTCTAGAAAGTTGAGCAGTGTTGTCCCTTGAAATAACAACTGGAGCACCGTGGCTGCGTTGCTCATAGTCATGCGGCCAATCACCGGGAATACGTTCATCCTCCACTATCATATTATGTAGAATAATGACAGTTTTCATTATATACGCTAACACGTCCGGATTCCACATTCGTGCGGGTTGTTTGATGATTGCAAATTGATTTTGTAGTACCCCGAACCCCCGTTCTACATCTTTTCGACAACCTTCCTGCATCGCCGAAAATTTATGTTTCTTTTGGGAGTCTGGATGTTTAATGGTAGTTACAATAGTTGTTGTCTCTGGGTATATTCCATCTCCAAGATAATACCCCATATTGTATTGATTTCCATTGACTGAAAAGTTTACTGTCGGTGCTTTACCGTTGATAAGCTTTTTGAAGATATACGAACGGTTCATAACATTGATATCATTGTTTGAACCCGTCATACCAAAAAATACGTGCCAAAACCAAAGATCATACGACACAACTGCCTCAAGGATAATACTTTCGCTACCCTTGTAGGCGGTATAAGCACCGGATTCCGCCGAAGGGCATTTGTCCCATTTCCAATGCATGCAATCAACACTACCAAGCATCCCTGGAAATCCCCTTTTTTGGTTTTCATCAAGAAGGAGTTCAACATCACGCTGAATTGGTGTCCGCAAATATTCATCCTCGTACAATTGGACTATCACCCTGCAAAATCTACGAGTTACTTCCAAAACCGTAGTTTCCCCAATACGTAAATACTCATCGATTGCATCGGCCGCACATCCGTAAGCTAACATACGAATAGCTGCAGTAATTTTTTGGTGCGGGGTTAATCCTAGAACACCACAAGCATCTCTTTTTTGCACAAAATAACTATTTACCGCCACAATATCAGCCAAAATACGGTTGAATAATTGTCGACGCATTCTGAATCTTCTTCGGAATACATTGGGCGGAAATGTCGGGTTGCTGCAGAAATAGTCTCTCCATAGACCTTTAGCACCTACATCACGTTGTCTTGGTATTTTTATACGTGTATGTGGAGGGTTCATAGTTGACAACATTAAACCAGTAGTAACTGCTAGGTTATTACTGTTCGCTTCAAGTGAACTTTCATCTAATGAGTAGTAACTTGTGTTATCATCATCGTTTAATGAACCAGAAGAAGAAGAAGTATAAGAAACATAGTGAGGAAAACTAGAAGAGGAACCATACTTGTCTATATGATTTACATAGTTTACCATTTTGTTATGTGTTGGAATTTGTAAGGAGCAAGAGATGATGATAAAACTCGGTTTGTATTGATGGAGAAGCAAGTGTGGTTATTTATAATAAAAAAAGGAGAATTTTGAACACAAATATTATTTATCTTAGATATTTTATGTATCTTGACAAGGCAATGACATGAATTGACAATACACCGACCACATTTCAATGCAAAGATTTATTTTCAGAAATATTATTGTCAGAGATATTTTATGTATCTTGACAAGGCAATGTTATTAAATATATTATTGTTCTCTATTTAATCCCAATACCTTCTTTGTTTACTTCATAACTTACCTACACCCATGTCAACATTTCATTCAGCCGAAGACTTGGCTATAACAAAATCCTGGTATTACGAAACCTTACGTGAAGATGTTATAGTCGGAATTGTTGATCCAGAAACTGTATGGGGGAGGATCCACAGACATTTTGGTGAGGAATATGGAAATTCAACCCAAAGATCTATTGTACAGATTTATGATAGATACCAAGTTATTCGAAAGGGAATAGCTGATTATGTATCTATACAACAACGGATCTTTAACGACACCCATTTAGGATTATCGATCCAACAATTTGTAAGTATCCATACCATTACAAAAGTTGTCTCCTCTATCATTAACAACAATTACAAATAACAAATTATTTAACTGTTTCTTCCCTTGTGTAGGAGGAAATTGCTAAAATGCACTACTTTCAGGAAAAGGGGGAAGAATTCATATTTGTAGCAAGCTATGAGTTCATGAAATCCAAAATGTAATCGCAATTAACTCCTAAAATTATCAATTGAAGTTAAAGTTCAACGGTTCTTTATTTTTAGAGTTTCAATTTTTTTAATGCTAATGACCTCATAATATCCCCTGAATCGTCGTTAAATGAACAATAACTTAAGGTACTACAATACTTTTATTAAATCAAAAAAGACATACATGAAAGGGAAAGAAAAATAAACTCCCGATACAGATAAATAAAGTAAGAAATAAACCTATTAGTGAAACCGAAAGGATTGGCTTGTCGGACGAAGTTGACGAAGTTCTGCCCTACTAGGTAGAAAGATCAACACAAAAGGGTTGAATTCATCCATTACCCTTAAGATCTCAAAATGAGGTTTGTACCGGAAATCACTTCGTTTCCATCTTGTCCATTCCTGTAGTGATCGAGCAACAACTTCATCATCAGTTTCATTCCTAAGACGAAATTCATTGACCCGAGCAGTTAAAGAAGAAAATTCTAATACTTCCTTAGTAACTTTCACATATCGACAAAAAAGGCCTGCTCTGTTCCGGTTGTTGAGATTACCGGTTTCATCGTAAAAGTTAGCATGTGTGTGTTCCAACCATTCCATGGTCATACAACCATTGATATCACGTTCCTGACCCCTTGCTGGATAATGTAATACTATGTTTCGACATATGGATAAATCTTCATCTAAAGTAAAAATGGTTGCATTAAGGGTAAAATTTTCGTAACCAGAAATTGAAAAATAAAATGTGGGAATAATGAAATGAGTTGTGTAGCTATTGAATGTTATTTATAGTAGTATAAACCAAAAAAAAAAATAGCCGTTATGCAAGGACAAAAAAACGGTAATAAAACGGTAACATAACGGTAACATAAGGGTAACATAACGGTAATAAAACAGCCATTTAAATTTCGTAATGAGCTGTAAAATTATCATACTACATAAACTGCGTACTAAAAAATAACATTTCCTATAACCGTAAATCAACAATAAAAATAACCGAACACGTTCTTTTAACCGTCATTCGAAATTTTAATTTTTTGTTTAACCGGAGTTTGATCTTGGTGGAATAAATGGCGGGAAAGATGGTCTGACGTTCTGCGTTGGTCGAACTGTTGATGAAGATCCCGGAGGTGTGGTCATAGCATATGAGGCAAATCCAAGAGGTTGTTCTGCACGAAATTGGGTACGCTGTGTGGTCAACAACGTATTTTGATCTTGTAGGAGGCTTATTTGAGCGGTTGTCTGACTCCGAAAATTGTTGAACTCAACTTCTTTGCGAATCAAGTAGTCCATCCGATCCTTAGTTTCAGCTAAGGTAAAATCACGCAACTCTTGCGTAAAATCTGCAAACTCTTGGACTAAATCATAAGCCGCCACCTGGGATGAAAATAATTTAGAATAACCACAGAAGCATAAATGTGTAATCTGTATTCAATTTTTCAAAACTTTGTTAAAAACTTACATATGGTAGTTGTTGGGGGGGAGGAATGGGCACATGATCACAAGGCCGTGGGATGTTGTGTTTCATACGGTCACCTGCATAGCCATACGTTTCAACCTCCCAATCAACTTGCGCGACATATTTGTAGAGGTTGGTAACATGTCTCCAATATTCATAATAAACATCGTACTCCACGACACGTACATATTCACTAGCATTGACGTGAGAAATTGCTGTCATGTCCTCAATCTCGTCTTCGACGAAGTTGGAGATGCAAGCAGGGGGGTTTGCAGGAATACCCCAAGTTGGGTTGTTCTGCCTCCAACAACGATCTCCGAGATACATATTGTGCTTTATCCAAGAAAATGATAGAAAATAAATACCTAGCCATTCACAACAGTACGAGTTAGAAAAAAAAGGAGTATGAGAAAAGGACTAGGAAACATACAGTGCCCAGCCAGGTGAATGTTATTCTTTTTCCAGAAAGTTCTATTGCTTTGCGGCCAATATCTTCTGGTATGTAGTCTGAGCCACTTTCTCCGAAATGGCGATATAATTTGATACCATGCCTTAACTTAAATTTCTCAAGCCATCCTTGTGAAAGTTTATGCTCTGAAGAATCATGTGGATACAAAAGCTTCAGCGCCTCAACCGCCTTCTCTATGATTAGCTCTCCTGTTATATTCACACGCTCTTGATGTTGGAGAAACCATTCATAAACAACTTTCTCCATGTCCGGGTACATGGCTGGTTTGTGACGCTTGGAAGATCCAACTTTGTCAAAGTCAGCTGATAGGAACTCTGATGATCGCTTGAGAGTGTTTGATATTGTTCCTTGACTAACTTTCAAATTGAAAGTTTTGTCAACCCACTGCACCAAATCTTGTTGAGTGCATCCTTGGTGATCTCTCTTATACTCGCATAACAATTTTCTTGTTGATCGGTCATTGTTGATTTTTGAACACCTTTTAGTTTAGGAGCCATAGTTGATGTGCATTTTAAAAAATTTCAATGGACATTTTATAGTGATCAATTTCTAACCATGTTTAATGAACTGCGTTGGTACCATGGACCAACTTTTTGGTACCATGAACTAACTTTTTACTTATTCAAAAACAATGAACTTGACAAATTTAATTAATTTGTGAATGTACATTCATAAAATGTGCTTGGAACTTGTTTTTGTAATTTATTTTTCATCTCTAACTAATATACATTGTAACTAGTACATTGGACTTGGAAATTTAAAGGTAATACGTAAAACCTCTTTAAATTAATAAATTATTAATTTATTAATATAATAATATCTCGCTAAATTAATAAAATATCCCGGTCCCAACATTATTAATTTATAGAGGTTTTACTGTATGTCGTATAAACGCCTCGACTTTGTCTTTCATGAGTAACAGTCGATCGGGTTATTGCCTCAACTCAAAGGGAGAGGCAACTCCCGACACGACAGACACCGCTGAAGTGTACTCATGCAGACAAATATCCCTGTGATGATAAATTGTAATTGTTATGATGAAATCTTAAAATTTCTAAGTGAGATAATGAGAAACAGGGGTGCACATCGATCGGTCGGCTCAGTTTTTTAGCCGAACCGACCATAGGCCGGTTCATAAAATGAAACCGCAACCGAGCCGACCAATATTACTCGATTCGGTTTTAAAATCGGACCGAGTCGGCTCGGTTCAATACCTGTTTTACTCGGTTTTTAACCCGGTCTAAATCGATAAGCAAAAAAAGAATTTCATCAACCCTTTCTCAACTAGATGATATGTCTATTATCAATTCATTACACATCTGTTAATTACAATACAAACTCATTCTAAATATTACACTCAAATTATCAGATGTATATAAACAATGATTTCAATTACACCCTTTTTACCAAAAAAAAATTATACAACTGATTTAGAAAAAAAAATCCAAAAACGACAAATTAATAGAGGATTGTGATCCTGCTCTATACCATAACTTCTTGAAAATTCCTTCTGATGAAACATGTCATTATCAGTTTCATCTTTCGATTCAAACCAATCACAACAACAATAATAAAATAAGGAATAAGAAACTTCCAGCCGAAGCACTACAACTGCAACTAAACAAGGTTTTTTCATGTGTAAATCCCATGATGCTACTAAGACTACTCGCTTAGGTATTAATCACAATTTGTAACAATACTACTTACCACTACCACCGCCGTCAATAATATCAGAACCACCAACTCCACCATCATCATTATATTCACCACCACCAGTCGTTTAGGACTAGTAGTCTTCACTTCAATCAGGAGCAATGACAGTCTTCTTGGTTTAATAATCATCACCAAGTAGCTATTACTGAAAATCCTAACTGTTTTGTTCATAATAATATCATTTATCAAAAACAAAATCCTAACAAATCTAACAAAAACAACAAAATTGAAAATTAATTAACTCATTGTTAATCTAACAAAACTCATACTTTAGATCATCTCAACACCTTGTTCTTCTAAACAGAATTAAGTTCAAATTTCTGAAACATAACCACCAGAACCCCATCAATTCAACAACATCACTCAAACCCCAAACTATATCCGTTAATTAACTTCAATTAGGCATCTGATTCATAAAAAAAAAAAAACTTAATTAGTCATGTACAATTTATATTTTTAACTTACTAAATAGGAAGCAAAAAAAAAAAAAAAAGAAAAAGAAAAAGAAAAAGGTGGTCTGAGCAGAGAGGCGGAGAAGAGAATGAAAAGGAGAAGAAGAGTAGAAGATGACTCTTTTTCTCTTTGGGGTTTATTTTATGTTATGTATATAGGATATATAAACGACTAGGAGTAGATTATACTTAAATCAATGGTTAGGATTTAGTCATGTTTTACTTGGTTCGGCTCGGCCGGTTTTAGACCTCAAACAGTGAAACGATATGATAGATCAACGGTTTTCACTTTAGAAATCGTCATTGACCGTTGGATGGATGGTTCGGCTCGATTCTAGTCCGGTTTTAGCAGTTCCGGACGGTTGTATTGGTCCGGACGGTTTTTGGTGCAACCCTAATAACCGACAAGGGAAATGACCCTTACACATCGCGTGTCAAGAATAAAAAAAAATATACTTAAATGAAATAAAAGTAAAATAAATATTATATTAATTATCGTTGTCCAGGGAAAGGTCATTACATTCCAATCATACACATCAGACGACCCATACTTGAGACGCACAAGTACATGTAAAATCTCTTGAACTTGCCTTACATCCCAATTAAGCCCTTCAAAAATATCGGGTGCTAGCCTCATTTAAAGCCTGATGAACCACATTGGACTCCTTAGCAATTGAATTGTAAGCACGAGCCGCCTCTTCCATAAATTAGCCCATTTCAGAATATCATATCTCACCATCGGCCAATTTTAATTTCGATTGTTAAGTTTCAATAGTTAGTTTTCAAAGTTGTAGATGATGGAATTATACGTCTCGGATTGCACTCATTTTTAGTATGAATGTAAAGCTCTACAAGAAAAACATATCACCCGACACTTAGCTTTAAATTCATTATCGTTTGGATTTTATAAAAAAAATTGTGTCGAAATTATAAAATAGTGTGAAAATAATCATCTCAATCGATATTTCCCCTATATAAAAACGATGGATAATGATAAGGTGATGATATCCATGTTTTGACGTTTAATGCGGAGAAAACGGGTTTATTGCCCAGAATTCCCTAAAGTATGGTTGAAGTGGAAGAGTAAATATCAAGGATGGGTGAAATGGACACCAAAGATCCTAAACAATTATGTCTCTTATCTTTATGTTTGTTCTCTTTTTTATCCTTTCTCTCTCCAATTTAAAAATCAATCACAAAAAAAATCATAACTTCCAAAATATATATCCAATTTTTATAAAACTTATATTTTTTGAAAGTGTTTTAAATTGTCTAAAAAATAAGATCCATTGTTGATAGTTAATTCGCAAGTATTTTTTTTTTTTTGAAAAAAAATAGCTATAATGAAACTGGTTGCACCCTGACTTAAACTAAAATAGAAAAAATTATTTGAAAAATAGCTAGGATGAAACTGGATGCATCCTGGCTCAAACTAAAAAAAAAATATTCAAAAAATAGTTATGATGAAACTGGTTGCATATTGACTTAAAAAAAGACACGAAAAGTTATACTACCACCCTTTCCATATTAAAAAAAAAGATCTAGCACAACCACCACCACTACAAACATTTTTAATCACAACAAAACACCGCATTACTGCCACCGCCACCACCACCACCTCCAATAGTAGCAAAATACAACAAACACCGCCATCACCCTTAACATAAAAATAAATAAATATCTAAATATGAAGGATGAAGACAAATACATCATGAGAACAACATGTTTAATTATCAAATATGCATGATGAAACTAGATACATCTTGAGAAAAAAAAAATGTATGAATATGCATGATAAAACTAGTTTCATCCATGTTTCGACTAAGTAGGAACTAATTTCATCTGAGTTTAATATGTATCTTATGAACTACTAATAATATATTGTACGATTTAAATTATTTGTACATCAAAAAAAAGGAGAACAGAACGTGATTTGACTTAATTAATGTGTAAATAAGTAACCAAAATTGTTATAGCATATCTTTGATAATAAAATCAAGCGAAGGTGAAACGAAATAAAATATAAAGTTAGCATATGTTCATCCACATGAAGGAATAACGTTTTATATAGCATATAAAAGTTAGTTCGTATATAAACTCCTAATATAGGTGTAGTCAGAATAAAACGGTTGAATATTTTTTAATAATTATTAACCTGTAGGTCAGAAATGATTAACCTATATAGTAGTATTATCACACACAATGTTAGCCTATCGTACGAAAATGATCGCAACTCGCATTTTAACTATCATACACTATCATACTTTTTTAATTATTTAATAATTTATTTAGTGCAGTATTTTATGCGGATCCAAATGGATGTATAACAACTGACGTACTAATTTTTCAATGCCAAATAAGGTCAAACTATGGCCTGACAGAGTTTTGATGTGTTCAATGCCTTTTTAAGATATCTACTCTGATCTCGTATCTTGTTAGTATATTTTTAATGATATATAAAAGTTTATGATATTAGCTTTAGTTAAGAAAAAAAAAAAAAAAAAAATTCTTAACCAAACAGTGCCATCTAATTTGACGCAATGTTTGTTGTTGGAGACGGTATAGTCTCACCTTAAATTTAAATAACATCACAATTCAAAATTCTACTGAGATTAGTTCTCTTCTTGCCATACGATAAAGTGGCTAGTGGTAATGAAGCCTTGGTTTCTTCACTACCAAACATATCTTATCGTCTTGTGAATCACAGTTTGATCAAGGAGAACGATGATGTAAGAAATTTGGATTTCCTCATATTCTTCGTCATAATTTCATAGGAAATCCCGAGTTTAGTACAAAAGGAACAAATTCAATAGAAATGCACTTAAATTGATATATCGATCCAATGTGTTTTTGATACTTGAAATTTTAACTAGTCGTACCATTTATGAGTGCAAATTAGTTGTACCATGAAAGTTAACTACAATCACTACAAGAAAAACGGGTTTAAACGTCTAAAATCTTAGCAAGAGCCCGGAAATTTAGTCGCTTAAATAGTTTAAGCGTCTAAAATTGTAACTGCCCGAAATTTTGGTGGCAATAAACATGTGTCCACTATTATTTAGCAACGAAAAAATATACTTAATCGCTAGATCCTTTGTTCAAGTAATTTATAGCAACTAAAATAGTGATCATGTAGCTATTTACTTTGAGGCACCGACTCGTTGCAACAACAAAAAAAATTGGTTGGTCAAACCTCTCTCAGCAACTAAGTTTGAGCCACAACCAAATATGTTTAATTGCTAGATCCGTTTTTCAAGTAATTTATAGCAGCTAAAAGTTAATCATGTAGCTATTCAGTTTGAGGCACCGACTCGTAGCAACAACAAAATAAATTAGTTGCTCAAACCTCTCTCATCAACTAAATTTGAGCCACAACCAAATATGTTTAATTGCTAGATCCTTTGTTCAAGTAATTTATAGCAACTAAAAAAGTGACCATGTAGCTATTTACTTTGAGGCTCCGACTAGGAGCAACAACAAAATAAATTGGTTGCTCAAACCTCTCTCAACAACTAAGTTTGAGCCACAACCAAATATATTTAATTGCTAGATCCGTTTTTCAAGTAATTTATAGCATCTAAAAATTGATAATGTAGCTATTCATTTTGAGGCACCGACTCGTAGCAACAACAAAATAAATTGGTTGCTCAAACTTCTTTAAGCAACTAAATTTGAGCCACGACCAAATATGTTTAATGTTATATCCTTTTTCCAAGTAATCTATATAACATCTAAAAAAGTGGTCATGTAGCTCTTTACTTTGAGCCACATACTCGTAGCAACAGGAAATTAATTGGTTGCTCAAACAGGGGTCATCAACTAAGTTTAAGCCACCACCACCATTTTAAAAAAGAAATCAATTTTTGAAGTAGAAATTTAAGATCTTAATAATAATCCAATAGTGTTAGAAGAGTTGTTTTCATCCTTTGTTGCTATCTGAGTTCAACACCAAAGCTTGCATAGTATTGTTGCTTTGGGTTTCAGGATGATTAAAGAGGAAAAAAACAAAAGAAAATAATATGGAATTAACGTGAATCGAACACACAACCTTCTGATCTAGAGTCAAACACGTTCCCATTGCGCCACAGATCCTATAGTTGACAGTGTACCTCACATAGACGAATTACTATCTATGAATTGTTCAACCTTGTAACTACAACAATTACAAATTTAACATTTACAATCATCCATGAGAATAAAAGAGAAGGATCCATTTACATGGTTAGAATGACATTATATTGAAATTTTAGTACAATTTTTCGTATAAAATCCAAATGCAAATGAATTTTAAGCTAACAATTCGTAGGCAAAAGAATATGTGTGGAATCATCTTCACACAAATCTATACAAGCAAGGGCAATTTTAGACCAACGTTAACAGAAATGTTGTTTGCCGAATATGATTTTGAACTTCTCTTAGAATGTTCTAAAGGGTTGATCATACTCAATCCTTGTTATGCTTTCCTGTAAAAAATGCAGGTTGTAAAGGAGATGCTAGAGTGATTGAGTAGCTAATGAGCATCAAAACAACAGAAGACATGGTGGGTCTATCTTCGATATTATCTTGCACACATAACAATCCAATATGTATACTTCTGATCACTTCATTTATTGAATTTCTTCATGATAAAATTGGATCCATCAGCTCCAAGGGTGTACCTTCTCTTCAATTTTTCCATGCCTGCATTTAGGAAATGTGAAGAGGTTAGTTGCATATTGACAGGGGTGTTTTTTTTTTCTTATTTGAGATGGAGTATTTCATCAATGACAGGTTCCTACTTACCATGCTAGGTGTGGTCAACCACTATCCATAACAACAACACCTAAGCATCCAACATGCATTTGCAACTTCAGGGAGTTCTTTTAGTAGTTGCTGGTTTCCCACTGCCGCCGTTTCTAATCTATGGCTACAAAACACCTAGATCAACCACCAAAACATCAATGACCCCAAATATCACAGATCTTTAGAGCATTATACATTGTTAGCCTACACTTAGTTTATAATTGACGTGAGATGCATTGAAAGCAGATATTGACGAAGTAATGTGCAGCTTAATGAGACTGTTGACCAAATCAAAACAAAGTCTGAGGCTCGGCTATGTGTCTGAATACTGGTCTAGAACCACTGAACATATTTAGAAAAAATAAGCTATGAAGTAAAAATCTTGACGAAGTAATGTGCAGCTTAATGGGACTGTTGACCAAATCAAAACAAAGTCTGAGGCTCGGCTATGTGTCTGAATACTGGTCTAGAACCACTGAACGTATTTAGAAAAATAAGCTATGAAGTAAAAATCAAGATGATAATGAATCCTAAAGTTAAGGAACTAACACAAATAGAACCCGAAGGGTAGTTGCATACCTTGTAGGCTTGAAATGGTTTAAGTACATAAAGCTTGCATCTCCATCTCTTCTTCTTTTGGATACGGAGTAGAAGAAGTTCCGACTTCTGCCGTTGGATGGAAAGGGTGCCATAAGAAAGCTACAATGCAAATCAACTTATTAAAAGATATAATACACTAGTTATTAGCATGAATCAAGTCTAAGTACAAATGGGGCTCTAGGTAATGATGAAGAGGGCCTTTTAGGCAAAGAACTTATCATTTATCATTGAGCTTTTTTCTGCTTCTGTAGACAATTTTCACTCCACAGCTTCCAAGTTTCTTATCTTCGTATAATTTTTCTACAATATCAATTATGTGGTATTAGTAAACATAACAAGAGTGCACATAAGACACAAAACCTGGGGAACTTTAAATTACTGCGAGTTTCTTTTTTCACTCTACATGAAAGAAAAAGGAAAGGAGATGAGATACCTGCATTTCTGCAGTATATATTGCAAGGGGCCAACTATGAACTATCAGCAGTGAAAACATTGTCGAGGTCAGAGAATCAACTTCCATAGAAGCTGGACAGTAAGGATAGGAGGCAGCCTCTAAGTCCCTTTATACCCAACCCCTATATCATAAGTAGGACGATGAAAAATCAGTCATTTGTGGTAGCAAAAAAAAACGGTTTCTCAGGCACTTCCTGCAAACATTAAGAAAAAGTTTATACTAAGTAAATACAAAAGCAAAAGATAAGTGAGAAATAATTGAATAGTCGTGGAATCATTACCTTCTTGCAACGGCTAATGATCGCAGACCACGTTCTGCATACTTGTCAATGACGGAATGAACCTTGTTTCTTACATCCTCTTTGCAGTTGCAAAAATCGATTATCTGTTCAGGTGCTAGTGAAGGTGATTAGGACTTTGGTGCATGTGAATAAGTGATGGTGTAGGGGAGGATTTGGTGGTGGAAGGCCAATAAATACTTTTAAGAAACAAAATATTTATTCATCAAGTTCTCTCTTTTTCAGTAGTAAGATGCCCGAAAAACTTGGACCCTAAAAAGATTATATATATATATATATATATATATATATATATACATTCCTCGCATTGCTGTAGCAACTATGCTAAGCATACATCTTTCAACCCATCCTCTCAACCAGCGTTAATCAATTAAGGAGATGCTAAACGGGTGGGGTAGTAGAGTAAAGAAATCGATATGTTTGATGTCAGACCCTATGTGCCAAATGTTGGTTAATATGATGGGTTAAACTAGTAGAAATATCAAAAATTTCAAACGAATTATCAATCTGTAATGATAAGCTTCCTATTAACCCACAGATTATCAAAAGTCAATCCCATCTTTTTCTACTTATCCTTAAAATTACAGAAACATCTCAAATTATAAAATCTCAATAAAAAGATTCAATATTAACGAGGAAATCAGATTAAACATTGAATGATGAATCATACCTGGATCTGGATGAAAACAACAATAGAACTGCAATAAAATTGACTAGCTGAAAAGGGAGAGTTGAGCAAAAATATGATACAGTGCAGTAAAGTTTTTGTTCTTCACCTCCCTAATAACACAACTACCAATGGCCACTGCACTCAATCTCCAACAGACCTATATTTAGACCCCAAAGTGGATTCCCAAAAGAGTAACCTAGTAGTATTTAGGAAAGTGAATTTCAAGAATAACGAATTCCCACACACCCAAACTACAACCAAGTTCATTTTCGTTTAGTTCCATTTCACTACAAGTTCATAAAACCCAGACTGCATTACCCCCAAATACCTATTACCTCTACACTCAATCTCCAACAACCCTTCCCACCCTTAAAACGAACCAGAAGAAGAAACCCCTGATTTTAAACACTCAATCCCTCAGATAAATTAATCAAATGTCATACATTCTATTCCTAACCAAACAACAAAACTAAGACGAAAGAGTAATCTAAGTTCAAATGGACAAAATAGTACTCAAGTGAAAAAGACTTACAGCAATCGCCACCAGCTCAACAACAGTGTCGTAATCACCATCTCTACGATTAGGATGATCAGATTCAGCAGGAATTCACAAACCCAAATTTAGGATACCAAAACAAAACCCTAACTTCTTCCTGTAAAAAATTAAAATTACTACGATTGGGGGAAACTAAATCAGGAAAAAATTAAAATTAATTTGAAGGTGATATAGCTAAATTATGAGAGAAATTGGGAGGGGGAACCATAGCGGGAAGGGGGAATCAGGGGGAAACAGAGCGGGAAGGTGGAAAGGGGAAGTGAAAAAAAATCTCAATCTGGGAGAGGAAATGTGTTTTTGTTGTCAAATTTTTGAGGGGGAAAGATAGACCGTTTGATCGAAATCTATCGACGATTGATATCTAGTTCTATCTAGTCATACGGATTGTGATCCGTATGACTCATTGGAAAAAATTACATCCTTCCATTTTATAGCATGGTTATATTTGGTTATAAATTATAACACCCTTTTATTTGTCTAAATATTATATATATTTTAATTAGTAAAATATTTGTATATTTTAATATCGAGGAATTTGTATTTACGGAAGGAAAAATAAATTGTGTAACCTATGAAATAATCTAGAAACAAAAAATGAATTCGATAATTATCATTGAATTTCCACTAGACAAAGTTTTGAAGTCTGATGATTGTAGATTATAGATTCCGGTGGAGATTCTTAATTTGGATAAGAGGTCTGTAAGGATAAAATGACGAACATCGGTAGGTTTAGGGTTCCGGGGAAGATTTTTTAGATCGATAAAAAAATGAATAAGTTTGATTGGGATTGAATAAAATTCAATAAATTTAAGTGAAATTGATGAAAATTGATATAATTTGAGTAAGATCGATGAAAATTGATTGGGACCATCCAAAACCTTTTAAGATCCGTATGACACCGAATCTGCACCACCTATTATTAAAACCGTGAGAACCATTCAATGTTTTTTGTTTTTGACACATGGAAAGAATCTAACCATCAGATCCGAGTGGTCCAATTAAATTGGTGTCGAAGGTAATGATCGTCTAGCTCATTACACTATAACTGAGTTAAGGTACACGTGGGGAACACAAAAAAAAAAAATCATGTCCGTCAATCTCTTTGATCAGTTACTTGAGGTAAAGATTAACTTTGATCAGTTACACTTCAAAAAATTTCATATCGACCTTCGATTATACATAAATTTTGATTTTGAATATATAAAAATGAATCAGAAAAATAAAAAATGAATTCGATAATTATCATTGACTTTCCACTAGACAAAGTTTTGAAGTCTGATGACCGTAGATTATAGATTTCGATGGAGATTCTTAATTTGGATAAGAGGTCAGTAAGGATAACATGACGAACAACGGTAGGTTTAGGATTCCGGGGAGGATTTCGTTTTAGTCGAAGAGGTCATTAAGGATAACATGATGAACATTCGGAGTTTTAATGAAGATTCCAACTTAGTAGAAAAGGTCATTAATCTAAATATGACAGGAAGTGGTATTTAAAAAGTTTCAGCAAGGATTTTGACTTATTTTGAAGGTCGTTGATGATAACATAACGAACTCCATAAGTTTGGAGTTCTAATGAAGATATTGACCTATGGTATACATTTTGGTCAATTAGATATAAAATAAAGCATATTTTAAAGTTTATTACTAGATTTGGAGTTTCGGTATAGATATTTCGACTAATCGTAAATGGATTATACTGTCATAAATTAACCCCTAAACTTAGTTTACAAAAGTGTCGGAGATGGTTAAAACCTCTTGTTCGATTTGCATAAAACTTTTTAAAATTATTAGATTTATCAACATTTGGATGCTTATAGGTAGGGTTTAGGATCATGTGTAAAGGCAATGAACCCGGTGTTCAACAAATCTAAGTGAAATTGATGAAAATTGATATAATTTGAGTAAGATCGATCAAAATTGAGTGTATTCAAGTCGGTTCGATAAAAAAATGAGTGAATTTTAGTGAGATTAATAAATCATAGTTTGATATCGTTAGATTTGTTCGATCGATAACAAAATGAATAAGTTTGATTGAGATTGAATAAAATTCAATAAATCTAAGTGAAATCGAGTGAAATTGATGAAAAATTGATATAATTTGAGTAAGATCGATCAAAATTGAGTGTATTCAAGTCGGCTCGATAAAAAATTGAGTGAATTTTAGTGATATTGATGAAATCATAGTTTCGTATCATTAGATTTGTTAATACATTTAGGGTTCCGCTAAAGATTCATACTTAATCGACTAGGTCATTCAGAATAATATGACCAACATACGTGCATTTAGGGTTTTGGTAAAAACTTTTACTCAATCGACTAGGTCATTAAGCATAAAATATGACCAACATACGATACGAAACTACGATACTCAATCTCAATCAAACTTATTCATTTTTTATCTATCTAACAAATCTAACGATACGAAACTATGATTTCATCAATCTCACTAAAATTCAATCAATTTTTTATCGAACCGACTTGAATACACTCAATTTTGATCTATCTTACTCAAATTATATCAATTTTTTTATCAATTTCACTCGATTTCACTTTGATTTATTGGATTTTATTCAATCTCAATCAAACTTATTCATTTTGTTATCGATCTAACAAATCTAACGATATGAAACTATGATTTTATCAATCTCACTAAAATTCACTCAATTTTTATCGAACCGACTTGAATACACTCAATTTTGATCGATCTTACTCAAATTATATCAATTTTTCATCAATTTCACTCGATTTCACTTTGATTTATTGAATTTTATTCAATCTCAATCAAACTTATTCATTTTGTTATCGATCTAACAAATCTAACGATATGAAACTATGATTTTGTCAATCTCACTAAAATTCACTCAATTTTTTATTGAACCGACTTGACTACACTCAATTTTGATCGATCTTACTCAAATTATATCAATTTTTCATCAATTTTCACTCGATTTCACTTTGATTTATTGAATTTTATTCGATCTCAATCAATCTTATTCATTTTGTTATCATGGGACCAGCGGGGGATTCAGAACTCATATCTAAGATGCGGTATAGAATTTCGCAGCTGAGAGACCATGCGGTAAAGTTTAACCATGATAACGTTGAAGTCAAGACAAGATTTAATGATTTAGTTGATAATCTTGATTTGGTCAAATGGAGGTATAATAGATTAGTATCGCGTTATGAAAATTTATCGGAAGAGATGGTTCACAAGAGAGCAGAGTTTAACAATCTTATTGATAATCATGACTTGGTTACCAGAAGTTTGATAGATTAGATTCGCAACATCAGCTTTTGCTTGAAGATATGGTTCGCAAGAAGTAGAGTCTAATGCTGCTTTGTTATGGACTAAATATAGTGTCTCCGAAGCTCAGGCAAGATCTGACAAATTGGAGGAAGAAAACCGCAGGCTATGTGTAGAACGTAAGAGTATTCTTGCGGGATTGTCCCATTCCAGTTCATATCACAATTCACAATTTTCTTCATATATAGCTCAATTGATTAAGGTCAGGGACAACTTTGCTTCAGAAGCTCATGCTAAAGGAAAATCCCTTGCAGATGCTCAAGTTAAAATTCGTGAATTATTTGATTCCGTTCTTCACCATGAGAGTCAGTGTTTGCATAAAAAAGTAACAAAGTGTAATCTAAACTAAAACAACTGCGGGATAACGATGCAGAACTAGTTCAGTGTCATCAAAACCTTCATCAACTTACTGTCAAATATAACAATCTTTTAGGAGAATATGAATTTCTTGAAATCACCAAGGAAGCGATGATTCGTGAATTAACAAAGTTTGAATCCCTCGCAAGAGGTATCATATTTTATGTATATTTTAAAATTTGATATTATTCCCGCAACAATTAATTCGTTGCTTTTGTTTCAGGTTTTGAACTGCAAGAGCAGCAAAGGCTGAAGGAGAACTTGGTGCGACGAATAACAAAACAGAAGGTCTTAATAAAAATTTGGAGCTAGCTTCTTCCCAGATTAATAAAACGCAGCGTCAACTAAAGCTTGCTTCTACAAGGGCAAATCAAACACAAGCTCATTTTGAGCTTTTATCTTCCAAAGCTTTAGAGGTCGAAGATAAATTAAAGCTTGAAATTGCAAAGAATTAAACCATCGTTGGGGACTTAAATGCTGAAAGAGGCAGAATGAACTTTTGGAGAACAAAGGTCCAGGATTGCGAAACTCAAGTAAATAAACTCAAATTGGAAGTTGACAATGGAAAGGCTTATATATTATGGTTAAGAGACGAAGCTAAAGCTAAAATTGCACAAACGGTCAATAACACTCTTGACCGAGTACATGCTGATGGATTTAAAAAAATTGAAAGCCCCTAGATGTTCCAGAGATTCTTCCCTTCAAAGGAATTCTTTCTGCTCCTTAGTTTTCTTTGTAGGGTGTTTTTCCCGCACATTAATTTTTTTTGCTGTTGTCCCGATCTTCTTTATTTCTTGGTTGTAATTGCATTTTCCTTTTTATTTGTGATTCCGTTTCTGCAAAACATATTTTGAATATATATTAATTGTTAGTTCATTGTATGAGTGCAATTTATTTAACTTCTAGGAATTTTCATACCTTGAGTTATTTAACCGCAAGGAGTTTTCGTACCTTGAGTTATATTATGGGTGTAATACACGTCTAATTTCTCTCTGGCCAGGAGGAAATTAGGATGCGGTCCCGAAAGTCCCCTAAAATGGAGAAAGATACAACAATTAATATCACGTTAGGCACCCCTGTTAGTGAAAAATCCAATAGTCATACACTCATAGACATGGACTTTCTTAGAGAGGTTACATTTGTAGCTTTACCTAATATGAAACCAGTTTGTTGCATGATTGTATTGCTGATTGTGAGCATTTCCTGAAGTGGAGAGTACCTACTATGAACGCGAGCTATTGCACAATTGCATTATTGATCAAGGATACTATGGCTTGAGATATTATGCGTTCCAAGGATGTTGTAAAATTTCTCCCTCCATGTTCCACAAATGATATGATCCTTGTCCCGCAATATCTTGTATTATATAAGGTCCTCCCCACGTAGGTGCAAATTTTCCCGCTTCTTTGTCCCTTTGGTATTCCGGGATTTGCCGCAGAACATATTGTCCTTCCATAAAATTCCGCAACTTTACTTTTTTATTGTATTCTCTTGCCAATCTTCTTTGATAGTTTTCCATTTTTTGAAGTGTAACTTCCCTTCTTTCTTCTAAGTCATCCAACTTCTCAAGCATTAGATCTGAATTCAAATTTTTATCCCATGCTTTCTTGTAGTCGGCAAGATGACTTCGGTTGGAATAACTGCTTCAATCCCATAAGTAAGAAGAAATTGTGACTCTCCAGTGGATTCTCTCCTTGTTGTGCGATATGCCCATAACGCATTATGAAGTTGTCCACACCATCGCTTTGATGTCCATCAAGCATTTTCTTTAGATTCATGGCAACTGTCTTATTTGTTGCTTCGGCTGTCCATTGCTTTGCGGATAGAGTGGGTTTGACTTGTTCTTTTGTATATTGAATGCTTCGAAAAGCATATCTATATTTTTCCCTTGTAACTGTTGTCCATTATCAGAAACTATGGCTACCGGAATTCCAAATCTACAGATTATATTCTCAAATAAGAACTTAAATACATCAGTATCCTTGATTCGCGCAGGAGCTTTGGCCTCAACCCATTTAGTAAAATAATCTGTAGCCACAATCAAGTATTTCCTTTTTTTAGTACCTTCCACTAATGGTCCAACAATGTCTATTCCCCATTTTGCAAATGGCCAGGGGCTGAGTACGGAATTAAGTTTTGTTGCGGGAGCTTTTATCCTTTTCGCATAGCGCTGACATTCTTCACATCTTTTTACCATATTTTCCGCATCTTTATGCATAAATGGCCAGTAATATCCTTGCATTTTTCTTTTAAAGCCAGCGATCGTCTTCCGCTATGATTTCCCGCATCTCCAAAATGTATGTCTTTAAAAATTGCAACCCTTCTTCTCGTGATAAACATCGAAGTAAAGGCCCCAAAAAGAATTTTCGGTACAAAATTCTATCCCACAACTGATAATTCACATATTTTGATTGCATCTTCCATGCCTCTTTAATACTTGCGGGTAATATCCCATCCTGCAAATATTGATGTATTGGAATTCTCCAATCTTCTTTGGTTAAATTATCTTCTGTTTTTTGTGGGAAACTTACATTATGTTGTACAATTGTATCTTCAATATCTTCCTCCACTTCTTCTTTTATATTTTCAACGGCACATAACTTAGTTGATAGTTCATAAATACGCCCAGTTTTTACCGCTGATGCATTCTAATCCCTTAGCATTGAAGAGATGAATGCTAACGCGTCAGCATGACGATTCTTATCTCTAGGGAGATGCCGAAAGGTTATATTTGGGACTTGAAAGCGCCAGTTTTTGCACAAGATTTTATATTCTACCAGGTCTTCATCAAGCACTTCATATTTTAACTCAATCTGTCAGATTATTAATTGTGAATCACTTGTGATTCAGACATCGCTTATCGCCAATTCAATGATGAGCCGAAGGGTATGAACCACATCTTCGTACTCTACTATATTATTTGTATGTTCATCGAACTCGAGTCGGAATGAATGTACCATTCAATCCCCAGTAGGAGTCGTAACTACAATTCAAATTCCCGCACCTTCTTTGTTTCTGTCCCCATCAAAAAAATACTTCCCATCTTCGGGAATTTACAAAACTTAAGATATCCTGAGGATCATCCTCCTCGATCCAGGGCAATCCTTGAATTCCAAAATCATCATCCAACGGAAAATACGTAAGGAAATCATCTAGGACTAACGACTTCTGTGCAGTTTGTAACTCAAATAATATGTGGTATTGTCCGAGTTGTGCATTCCATTTTGCTATCCTTCCAACTTTTCCCGCATTCTTCAATACAGATTCCAACGGAGCTTTGCTTGGTACCCGCACATAGTGTGTCAGAAAATACGTGCGTGATTTCTGGGTAGCAAAAACCAGTGCTAAGACTAACTGTTCAATTTTCGTATAATTTATTTCTGCGAGGTTCAGAGTTTTACTAATGTAATATACGGGTTTTTCTACCTTTTCATTTGTTCGTACCAATACCGCACTTACAACATCTTCTGTTGCGGCTATGTACAAGGAAAGCACCTCTTCAGGCTATGGCTTTTGTAATGCGGGAAATGTGGCAAGATAAGCTTTTATACTTAAAAAGGCTAGCTCACAAATCTCGTTCCATTCAAATTTATTCTTCTTTTTCAATACGTCAAAAAAGGGCTTGCATTTGTCCGATGACCTAGCAATAAATCTTCCAAGTGCAGCTAAACAACCATTTAATTTATGTACTTTTTTGACATTCCTCGGAGATGGCATATCAACAATGGCTTGAAGCTTTTCCGGATCAACTTCAATACCTCTTTTGGTGACCAAGTACCCCAAAAAATTTCATGACGTAACCCCGAAAATACACTTATCGGGATTAATTTTCATTTTGAATTTCCGCAAAGCTTCAAATATCTCTTTCAAATCTTGTAAATGATCCTTTGAAAATTTACTTTTTACCAGCATGTCATCTACATAAACTTCAAGTGTGCGACCTATCCATTGTTTAAAAATTGCGTCTACGAGCCGTTGATAAGTTGCTCCTGCATTTCTTAGCCCGAATGGCATTCTAGTATAGCAGTATAACCCGTTTGGGGTAAAGAACACGGTATGTTCTTGATCTTCTTCAGCTAGAGCAATCTGATTGTACCATGATTGTCCGTCCATAAAGGATAAAGCTTCATGACCTTCAACAGTGTCCACCAACTGATCAATGCTGGGAAGCGGATAACTATCCTTTGGACATGCCTTATTTAAATTGGTGAAGTCTATGTAAATTCGCACTCCACCATTCTTTTTTGGTACTATCACCATGTTTGAAATCCAAATTGGATACCGCGCCTCTCTAATGAATCCCGCATCCTTAAGCTTTTTTAACTCTCTTTCAACATGCAATTGTTGTTCAGGCGCAACTTTACGTATGCATTGCCGAAAAGGTGTAGCTTCCGGATGTATATGCAACTCATGCCGTACAATATTTGGATCGATGCCCGGCATGTCATCCATCTTCCATGCAAAAATTTCCACAAAATCTTTAAGTAGAATAACCAAATTATGCTCCCTTTCCGTTTGCATCAACGTTCCAATTTTTATCATCTTGGGAAGTTCTTCTGTTCCTATGTTGATATTTTTGGTTTCTTCGATTGATGTAAAGGTGGGTTTGGAAGCATCTAGTAATGTGGGATCCCCCTTTGATTGCTATGCTGGAAGACTTCCTTCATCAATTTTTGGCATGCTTTCCTTTATTGTAATACCTTCATTTGCTTCATCTATTGCTTCATCAATTTTAGTCTTAATCATATATTAGTTCAAGGCTTCTTCTTTAGCCTTCATCTTGCGTTCTTTTTTCTTATTTTGTTCCTGCTGTTGTCGCTTTTTATTCATGCGGACTTCTGCTAGAATGCAAGATTTTGCTTTATTTTGATCTCCTTTTATCTCCATCTCCCCTTGTGGTGTTGGAAACCGCAAGTATTGGTGATACGTTGAAGTTACTCCTTTCAAATTGATGGACCCAGTGTCTACCAATGATGGTGTTGTACGGAGATGGAGCCTCCACTATGCTGAAATTAGTCAGAATACTTATTGGTCCAGCTGCAACATCAAACAAGATTTCCCTTTTCGGTTTTGAAGCTAATCCATTAAACCTATAAATTGTGTAGCACGAAGGCATTAACTGATCATCTTTTATCCCTATCTTCTGAAAGGTATCATAAAACAGAATATTAAGAGAGCTGCCCCCATCCATAAGAATCTTCCTTATATTCCATCCAGATACTGGCAGTGTAAGTACCAATAGATCATTGTGAATTTCAACTTCTTGATCAACTTCGTCCGCAGAAAAAATTAATGGGGACGCCGTCCATTCTTCCCATGATTCAGTAACTCTTCCCGCAACCTTGAAGACTTCGTGACTTCGAACTCTTTTATGCAATTTCTCATTGATAGATGCACTCAAGGATGACTGATTTGATTCAGAATAAGAGATCATATTGATAGTTTGATTATTTTGTGGGATATTAACAGCTTTCCCCTTATTAAGCCTTAGTGAGGGATCAGGTAATTGAATAAATTCTTTCAACTCCCCTGCGTCGATCAACCTTTGTACTTGCCATATTAGATTCCTGCATCGGTTCGTGGAATGTCCCCGATAGCAATGGTACTCGCAATACTCGTTGGACTTCTGAGTGTGTTCGGGTTGTTGTTCTTTTCACCGTGGCCACTGGAAATCTTGCATGTTCTTTATTACCTTTAAGATTTCTGAATAAGGAGTGTTGAGTTTGGTGAAAACTCGCTCTTCAAATTCTTGGAGAAATTTTCTTCTTCCCTTTATCTTTGGTCGTTTTGATTCAACATTGGGAGTTTTGTCCGTAAATCTCTTCCCGAATCCAGATGACTGCTCTATTGATTTAGTTCTTTTTGCATTTCCTTGTTGCTGAGATATTACTCTCGGATGTTGGCTATGAATGTCCTGCAATCTTGCGCACTTTTCAATGATATCTCTAAGATCTCCTTTATTTTTTAGATTTGTATTATGGATATCAACAAAGAGTTGGCTTTTTCGATCAGCTATACCCCACATATAGTTATTGATGGCGAATTCTGGGATTAAATCCCCGATCGCCTGAATTAGCATCTTGAGACACAGTTTCCATGTGTATGATTCCTTTTGTGATGTTATAATTTCTTCTAAGATCAGCCTTTTGTTGCTGTTGGGAATTCTATGCAAGTATTCTATGAGAGCTCAGATAATAAGTTATGTGTTTCAAAAGGTTTTATCATTCTAAAATAATACAACCTATTCGAAAGAAAGTATTAAATTGATCTTTAACAACTCACACACAAGACAAGTAATTTTCTTATTTATCACAAGTCTCACCAACTCATGTGAAAACAAGTTAGTATCAAACTCAAAAATTGAATTAAAACTTATTTCACAATTCTTTGCAGAAATCAAGAATTTCGTTAAACATATAAATCGAGAACTTGATAACTATATAATGGCCTGGTGAAATTTTTGAACCAAATTTTCAAAATGAACAATTTAAAGAGTATGCTAGGCAGTTTAACCTATATGTAAAGTATGAAATAATAAAATAACATATATAATGATAAATCGATTTACTGAAAGTAAAACCATATATAAAAAAATTTGACAGATCATGACTCCAGAATTTAAAAGATGAAAAAAATTTCAGGTAGAAAAAATTCTTTACTACCTCCCTGTTTCTAGCGACAAATTGTGAATACCAAAAAACTGGCGACTTTGGATCACAACCAAAAGTAAATAAAACAAAGTGAAGTATGATATCTTAACTTAAATCGTTTAACAATACATTTTCAAGATGATAGTTAATCAATACAAGAAATGAAATAACACAAAGATTTAACGTGGTTCAACAGTTAAACTGTCTACGTCCACGGATGAAATAATTGCTTTAATTTTATTTTAATCTCCAATCCATATAGCAGAATAATGGAGAATAAATTTATAATCATTAAAAAAGTGCATTATTCTATCAAATCTTAATCATGTTACTCGAGAATTAATTAGAAAATTACATAAATTTCATACCTATGCTCTTTGATAACACTTCAATGCCTTAGTCCAATTTTTCTATCCCCATTTCTTCCACCCATTTTTCTGTTAATGATCTTAGTATTTATAGCCAATTTGTTGGGTCCCGCCAATAACACTTTCCACCTATTTACCCTTATCCATTCCCGAAACGCAATGTAATCCCGCAAGACTTTGCATATATGTTATCTGTTTCTTCTTCTTTCTCATTTGTCATTCCGCAACTATTCTGCGGTCTTGTATTATTATCCCACAACTATTGTGCGGTCTCATATTTTATTTATCGCTTTTGGATCTGGATAACAACATGTCTGACAAGTAGCTTCTTAAAATTGTATCGTCATGCTTTGGCTCTTTTTGTTCCGCAGCTTGTAAAGTCGATACGTGTCACTCATGGATCAACACTCATCATTATTCTTTAATGAGTCATGCTTTCCCGCACCCTGGTGTCAGTCATGCAGTTAAAGATTTTTGTTTTGAGCAGAGCTCGTATTTTCCCCCCAACATACGTGTCATTCATGCATCAACGATGTCAGACTTTATATCTGTCGACTTTTCATATCTTCTCAGAAAGCTTTGCTTTGGTGTTTCTCGACTCACTGGAACTTGTTACTTCTCCAATAAATTTTGGACACGCGTCATTCGAATTTTATCCCTCACAATTTGTCCTCTTTTTCTTTTTTTCTTGGAATTGACAGTTGGTAAAATTTTGAGAAAAGGAAAAATAATAATTACCCTTTTTATTCCCACGCCTGCAATAACTTCCTTTGGCACGTTACTCCGCTTTTTGCGCTAGCAGTAATTTCCTTTTGCACGTTTTTGTCAATTGGCGTTTTTCGAGGAAATCAAATCTCTGATAAAGTTTACTTCTTTTCAGTTTTCGACGGTTCGTCAGCTTCAGCTTTTTCCTATTTAATATTAATTATTTATCTCATTCTATTCTTTACATCTTTTGTTTTCTTCTTCTTAAAGTCGCCGCATTTTTCATTCCTTAAACTTATCAAAGATTCTTCAACGTCTTGTTATTCTCTTAAAATTCCTGTGATCTAGGATTCATGCGTCGGGATCAAGTTTTTGATCTTTTCAATCAACAAATTTTTCTATCTTTCGCTTTACTGTAAGTAATCTTTTTCCTTATTGTACTTGTTTGTATATCATCTCTGCATCTGATTTCTTTTGGATTATTCATTGAGGATGTTGATGATCACCTGTTTATTATTTGTTGGAATGATGATGATAATAATAATGATGATAATGATGATGATGATGATAATGAAGATAATGACAATGATGATGTTGATACCCCTTTCTTATAATTGATTGTTTTATAAATATTCTTTCTTTTTTCCTGATCAAAAGTTTGCATTTTTGATTTGCTGAATGTTCTATTCTTCTTCTGTTTTATTTTTGATTTTGGCCATAGTGTATTTAATTTTTCATGCTTCTCTGTGCAAGCAAATACTCATCATGGCTGGAAGAACTAACGTCAAAATGACTGGTGATGTTTCTCACCAAGATGATCAATCTTTGATCAGAAGGTCATCCCGATACCCTTCGCCGAGATATCATCCCATTTCTACCATACCCATAAGTACTCTTGTTGACTCTTCTAGGCATGCGCGTGTTCCTGTTGCGGCCAGTAACCCTGCCTCCAAGAGTAAACGGTTTCTCGAAAAGGATAGCTTTAGGTCTGTGGATCTTGAGGACTTCAAAAAGAAATACCATCTTCGCCAATTTAAAGTTTCATTCTACAATCCAAAAGAGGGTGAAGATAAAATTTCAATGGAAATGATAGAAGGGTTTAAATATAGAAACACTAAGTTGCTAATTCCCGCAGGAGCAATAGAAGCAAGTCTTCGTCTTCATTTATATCAACGTGGAAATTCCTATCAGTTTGAGGTTCTCGCTGGCCGCAACCAATCCTATCATAGCTTATTCCGATCTGTGGCTCAATATACCGAAAATTGGTGGCGCATTCTAGATGAGTGCAGCTTACGGAGCCGGGGAAAAACGAATTTCACCTGTTACGTTCCTGATCCTACTGAGCGTAAACATTATACGGTCGAGAATTTTCATGCTACATATGCATACAATGTTTCCGCAAGGAACTACAAGAATTGGAGCGTCAGCGCAAGCCGCAAAGGGGGTGAGGGATTCCTCTTGCTTGTGGAAATCGATATCTCCAAGTTGAAGTACATTCCAGGAACTACACTTCCTTTAAAGGAAAGAGTTCGCGAAGATCATGATTTTAGGTGGTATCGCACACCTCTAGTCATTGATGGTCCTTGGGTTTTCGGGTTCATCTCAGATGCTGAAGTCTGCGGTCTTCTTTCCCGCTTCGAGGATTACTGCCCTTGGCGGTTAAATTTTTCTGATTTTAAATTTCCTCTCGTCACCGTGGTATGTAAAGTTTTCCTCTGTCCTTTTATAGCTTTATGGTTAAAACTTTTTCTCTGAGGGTTAAAGTTTCTTCTTTTTTGGTAGCCACAAGGTGAGCTAGAAGATGAGCCACAGTGTGAACTGCAAAATGAGCTGCAAGCTGTGCCGCAAAGTGACACTAAAGGGAAGCATAAAGTTATAACTTTTGTAGAAAAGGTATTATTTTTCCTTGATGAATTCTGATTGTCCTTATGAATTTCAATTAATGAATTCTTGCGGTTTATTTATAGGGTCGGAAAAAGGTAAAGGGGGTTACCCAGGCTCTCTCTGAAAAGGAAGAAGGTGAAATTCGGGATTCCCCCCTTCGACTCCCAACTTTGAGAGGTAGTGAAAGCTCCTCCGCCGCAAATATTCAAGAGGAGAGGCTTTTCATTCCTCTTCAAATATTCAATTCTGAATCATCGGGTCAAGCCAGCGCTGCAGAAGAAATCCCTATAGTTGGTGTTGTAGAAGAAGTTCCTACAGCTGCAGTTAACCCTTCGCTCGATGCTACGGTTGCTGATCTTTGCTTTTATCATCAATTTTCTCATTTAGTCACTGATTTTCTGCTTGAATCGGTCCCTCATGAGAGGATGTAGCTGGAGGAATGGATCATCCTTCACATGATGATCCTATCAATGAGGGTGGTTCAGCTGAAGAAGTGGATCACTCAATTCAAGGTGATCCTATAAGTGAAGATAGTTCAGCTGCTGTGGGATTGGATGAGTCTTCGAACATTAATGCTGCGGGAAGTGTTTCAGCAGGTACTGTGGTAGTGGCTTCTCTTATTCCCGTTACAAGCACCGTTGTTGCGAAAACATCAAAATCGAACAGAGAAACCCCGCAAGCGAGTAAAGGCCAGGGGATGCTGAAGATTTAAGTTTCTTGGGAGATGAAGAAAAAGCATTTCAGTGGTTCCTGTCAAAGAATCTCTTGTCTGTTCCTAGCAATCCTCTGCCGATGAAATCTGATAGTACATCGGTCTCCTGTTTGCGTCAGGGCATGGGGGCTTTACCATATGTTGTGGTTAGAGATGCTTGGTTTCAAGACCACGATGAGGCTGCGGATCTCATCTTTCCGATGAACCCGCCTTCTTCTCTTGAAGATACATTTACACATGCGTATGGACAAGTATATTCTTTCCCGCAACAAGCTTATATGCAGGTATTTTTCTTGTTTTGATACCTTTTGATTTCTATTTATTTTTTGTTTTATTTATAACTTTAATTTTGCAGCTTGCGCATGGTCACAATGCTGTATTCACCACATACAAATTTTATAAGGCACGGTGCCTGATGATGGAATCACACTTTAAATCAGTGGAGAATAATGCTTCGGGAAAGCAGCGGTAAATTGACATGCTTCGCCAACAATTGCTCGATCTTCAAAATCAAGGTTTAACTTTATATTTTTTATCTCATATCTTAAGATTTTTTACTTGTCTTCTGAATTACTTCATGGGACCAGCGGGGGATTCAGAACTCATATCTAAGATGCAGTATAGAATTTCGCAGCTGAGAGACCATGCAGTAAAGGTTAACAATGATAATGTTGAAGTCAAGACAAGATTTAATTATTTAGTTGATAATCTTGATTTGGTCAAATGGAGGTATAATAGATTAGTATCGCGTTATGAACGTTTATCGAAAGAGATGGTTCACAAGAGAGCAGATTTTAACAATCTTATTGATAATCATGACTTGGTTACACAGAAGTTTGATAGATTAGATTCACAACATCAGCTTTTGCTTGAAGATATGGTTCGCAAGAAGATAGAGTTTAATGCTGCTTTGTTATGGACTAAAGATAGTGTCTCCGAAGCTCAGGCAACATCTGACAAATTGGAGGAAGAAAACTGCAGGCTATGTGTAGAACGTAAGAGTATTCTTGCGAGATTGTCCCATTCCAGTTCATATCACAATTCGCAATTCTCTTCATATATATCTCAACTTATTAAGGACAGGGACAACTTTGCTTCGGAAGCTCATGCTAAAGGAAAATCCCTTGCAGATGCTCAAGCTAAAATTCGTGAATTATTTGATTCCGTTCTTCACCGTGAGAGTGACATTCATAGTTTGCATAGAAAAGTAGCAAAGTGTACAACTAAACTAAATCAACTGCGGGATAACGACGCAGAACTAGTTTAGTGTCATCAAAACCTTCGTCAACTTACTGTCAAATATAACAATCTTTTAAGAGAATATGAATTTCTTGAAATCACCAAGGAAGCGATGAGTCATGAATTAGCAAAGTTTGAATCCCTCGCAAGAGGTATCATATTTTCTGTATATTTTAAAATTTGATATTATTCCCACAACAATTAATTCGTTGCTTTTGTATCATATTTTCTGTATATTTTAAAATTTGATATTATTCCCACAACAATTAATTTGTTGCTTTTGTTTCGGGTTTTGAAGAAAAATTTAAGGATGCAGCCGCAAGAGCAGCAAAGGCTGAAGGAGAACTTGGTGCGGTGAATAACAAAGCGGAAGGTCTTAGTAAACAGTTGGAGCTAGCTTCTTCCCAGATTAATGAAATGCAGTGTCAACTAAAGCTTGCTACTACAAGGGCCAATGAAACACAAGCTCATCTTGGGCTTTTATCTTCTAAAGATTTAGAGGTCGAAGATAGATTAAAGCTTGAAATTGCAAAGAATGAAAGCATCGTTGGGGACTTAAATGCTAAAAGAGAGAGAATAAACTTTTGGAGAACAAAGGTCCAGGATTGCGAAACTCAAGTATATAAACTCAAATTGGAAGTTGACAATGGAAAGGCTTATATATTATGGTTAAGAAACGAAGCTAAAACTAAAATTGCACAAACGGTCAATAACACTCTTGACCGAGTACATGCTGATGGATTTAAAAAAATTTACAAGCGCCTAGATGTTCCAGAGATTATTCCCTTCAAAGGCATTCTTCCTGCTCCTTAGTTTTCTTTATAGGGTGTTTTTCCCGCACATTAATTGTGTTTGCTGTTGTCCCGATCTTCTTTATTTCTGGCTTGTAATTGCATTTTCCTTTTTCTTTGTGATTCCGTTTCTACAAAACTTATTTTAAGTATACATTAATTGTTAGTTCATTGTATGAGTGCAATTTATTTAACTGCCGGGAATTTTCATACCTTGAGTTATTTAACCGCAAAGAATTTTCGTACCTTGATTTATATTATGGGTGTAACACACGTCTAATTTCTCTCTGGACAAGAAGAAATTAGGATGCGGTCCCGAAAGTCCCCTAAAATTGAGAAAGATACAACAATTAATATCACGTTAGGCACCCCTATTAGCGAAAAATCCAATAGTCATACACTCATAGACATGGACTTTCTTAGAGAGGTTACATTTGTAGCTTTACCTAATATGAAACCAATTTGTTGCATGATTGTATTGCTGATTGTGAGCATTTCCTGAAGTGGAGAGTACCTAATATGAATGCGAGCTATTGCACAATTGCATTATTGATCAAGGATAATATGGCTTGAGATATTGTGCGTTCCAAGGATGTTGTAAAATTTCTCCCTCCATGTTCCGAAAATGATATGCTCCTTGTCCCGCAATATATTGTATTATATAAGGTCCTCCCCACGTAGGTGTAAATTTTCCCGCTTCTTTGTCCCTTTGGTATTCCGGGATTTTCTGCAGAACATATTTTCCACAAAATTCCGCAACTTTACTTTTTTATTGTATTCTCTTGCAAATCTTCTTTGATAGTTTTCCATTTTTTGAAATGTAACTTCCCTTCTTTCTCCTAAGTCATCCAACTTCTCAAGCATTAGATCTGAATTCAAAATTTTCTCCCATGCTTCTGTTCTTGTAGTCGGCAAGATGACTTCGGTTGGAATAACTGCTTATGCCCCTTAAGTAAGAAGAAATGGTGACTCTCCAGTGGATTCTCTCCTTGTTGTGCGATATGCCCATAACGTATTATGAAGTTGTTCACACCATCGCTTTGATGTCCATCAAGTGTTTTCTTTAGATTCATGGCAATTGTCTTATTTGTTGCTTCGGCTTGTCCATTGCTTTGCGGATAGAGTGGGGTTGACTTGTTCTTTTGTATATTGAATGCTTCGAAAAGCATATCTATATTTTTCCCTTGTAACTGTTGTCCATCATCAGAGACTATGGCTACCGGAATTCTAATCTACAGATTATATTCTCAAATAAGAACTTAAATATATCAGTATCCTTGATTCGCGCAAGAGCGTTGGCCTCAACCCATTTAGTAAAATAATCTGTAGCCACAATCAAGTATTTCCTTTTTTTAGTACCTTCCACTAATGGTCCAACAATGTCTATTCCCCATTTTGCAAATGGCCAGGGGCTGAGTACGGAATTAAGTTTTGTTACGGGAGCTTTTATTCTTTTCGCATAGCGCTGACATTCTTCACATCTTTTTACCATATTTTCCGCATCTTATGCATAAATACCAGTAATATCCTTGCGTTTTTCTTTTAAAGCCAGCGATCGTCTTCCGCTATGATTTCCCGCATCACCAAAATGTATTTCTTTAAAATTTTCCAACCCTTTCTCTCGTGATAAACATTGATGTAAAGGCCCCAAAAAGAATTTTCGGTACAAAATTCTATCCCGCAACTGATAATTCGCAGATTTTGATTGCATCTTCCATGCCTCTTTAATACTTGCGGGTAATATCCCATCTTGCAAATATTGATGTATTGGAATTCTCCAATCTTCTTTGGTTAAATTATCTTCTGTTATTTGTAGGAAACTTACATTATCTTGTACAGTTGTATCTTTAATATCTTCATCCACTTCTTCTTTTATATTTTCAACGGCACATAACTTAGTTGATGGTTCATAAATACGCCCAGTTTTTACTGCTGATGCATTCTGATCCCTTATCATTGAAGAGATGAATGCTAACGCGTCAGCATGACGATTCTTATCTCTAGGGAGATGCCGAAAGGTTATATTTGGGACCTGAAGCGCCATTTTTTGCACAAGATTTTTATATTCTACCAGGTCTTCATCAAGCACTTGATATTTTAACTCAATCTGTCGGATTATTAATTATGAATCACCTCAATCTGTCGGATTATTAATTATGAATCACTTGTGATTCGGACATCGCTTATCCCCAATTCAATGATGAGCCGAAGGGTATGAACCATAGCTTCGTACTCTACTATATTATCTGTATGTTCATCGAACTCGAGTCAGAATGAATGTACCAAAAATCCCCAGTAGGAGTCGTAACTACAATTCAAATTCCCGCACCTTCTTTGTTTCTGTCCCCATCAAAAAAATACTTCCCATCTTCGGGAATTTACAAAACTTAAGATATCCTGAGGATCATCCTCCTCGATCCCGGGCAATCCTTGAATTCCAAAATCATCATCCAACGGAAAATATGCAAGGAAATCATCTAGGACTAACGACTTCTGTGCAGTTTGTAACTCAAATAATATGTGGTATTGTCCGAGTTGTGCGTTCCATTTTGCTATCCTTCCAACTTTTCCCGCATTCTTCAATACAGATTCCAAAGGAGCTTTGCTTGGTACACGCACATAGTGTGTCAGAAAATACGTGCGTGATTTCTGGGTAGCAAAAACCAGTGCTAAGATTAACTGTTCAATTTTCGTATAATTTCTTTCTGCGAGGTTCAGAGTTTTACTAATGTAATATACGGGTTTTTCTACCTTTTCATTTGTTCGTACCAATACCGCACTTACAACATCTTCTGTTGCGACTATGTATAAGGAAAGCACCTCTTCAGGCTCTGGCTTTTGTAATGCAGGAAATGTGGCAAGATAAGCTTTTATACTTAAAAAGGCTAGCTCACAAATCTCGTTCCATTCAAATTTATTCTTCTTTTTCAATACGTCAAAAAAGGGCTTGCATTTGTCCGATGACCTAGCAATAAATCTTCCAAGTGCGGCTAAACAACCATTTAATTTATGTACTTTTTTGACATTCCTCGGAGATGGCATATCAACAATGGCTTGAATCTTTTCCGGATCAACTTCAATACCTCTTTTGGTGACCAAGTACCCCAAAAAATTTTATGACGTAACCCCGAAAATACACTTATCGGGATTAATTTTCATTCTGAATTTCTGCAAAGCTTCAAATATCTCTTTCAAATCTTGTAAATGATCCTTTGAAAATTTACTTTTTACCAGCATGTCATCTACATAAACTTCAACTGTGCGGCCTATCCATTGTTTAAAAGTTGCATCTACGAGCCGTTGATAAGTTGCTCCTGCATTTCTTAGCCCGAATGGCATTCTAGTATAGCAGTATAACCCATGTGGGGTAAAGAAAGCGGTATGTTCTTGATCTTCTTCAGCTAGAGCTATATGATTGTACCCTGATTGTCCGTCCATAAAGGATAAGGCTTCATGACCTTCAACAGTGTCCACCAACTGATCAATGCTGGGAAGCGGATAACTATCCTTTGGGCATGCCTTATTTTAGTTGATGAAGTCTATGCAAATTTGTACTCCACCATTTTTTTTTGGTACTATCACCATGTTTGAAATCCAAGTTGGATATCGTGCCTCTCTAATGAATCCCGCATCCATAAGATTTTTTAACTCTCTTTCAACTGGCAAATGATGTTCAGGCGCAACTTTACGTATGCGTTGCCGAAAAGGTGTAGCTTCCGGATGTATATGCAACTCATGCCATACAATATTTGGATCTATGCACGGCATGTCCTCCATCTTCCATGCAAAAATTTCCGCAAAAATATTTAAGTAGAATAAGCAAATTATGCTCCCTTTCCGTTTCCATCAATGTTCCAATTTTTATCACCTTGGGAAGTTCTTTTGTTCCTATGTTGATATTTTTGGTTTCTTTGATTGATGTAAAGGTGGGTTTGGGATCTCTTAATAATGTGGGATCCCCCTTTGATTGCTATGCTGGAAGACTTCCTTCATCAATTTTTGGCATGCTTTCCTTTATTGTAATACCTTCATTTGCTTCATCTGTTGCTTTATTTCCCGCAGTCTTAATCATATATTGGTTCAAGGATTCTTCTTTAGCCTTCATCTTGCGCTCTTTTTTCTTATTTTGTTCCTGTTGTTGTCGCTTTTTATTCATACGGACTTCTGCTAGAATGCAAGATTTTGCTTCATTTTGATCTCCTTTTATCTCCATCTCCCCTTGCGGTGTTGGAAACCGCAAGTATTGGTGATACGTTGAAGTTACCCCTTTCAATTGATGGAACCAATGTCTACCAATGATGGAGTTGTACGGAGATGGTGCGTCTACTACGCTGAACTTGGTCAGAATACTTATTGGTTTAGCTGCAACATCAAGCAAGATTTCCCCTTACGGTTTTGAAGCTAATCCATTAAACCCATAAATTGTGTAGCACGAAGGAATTAACTGATCATCTTTTAACCCCATATTCTGAAAGGTATCATAAAACAGAACATTAAGAGAGCTACCCCCATCCATAAGAATATTCATTATATTCCATCCAGATACTGGCACTGTAAGTACCAATGGATCATTGAGCATTTCAACTTCTTGATCAACCTCGTCCGCAGAAAAAGTTAATGGGGACGCCATCCATTCTTTCAACTCCCCTGCGTCGATCAAAATTTGTACTTGCCATATTAGATTCCTGCATCGGTTCGTGGAATGTTCCTGATAGCAATGGTACTCGCAATACTCCTTGGAGTTCTGAGTGTGTTCGGGTTGTTGTTCTTTTGACCGTGGCCACTGGAAATCTTGCTTGTTCTTTATTACCTTTAAGATTTCTGAATAAGGAGTGTTGAGTATGGTGAAAACTCGTTCTTCAAATTCTTGGAGAAATTTTCTTCTTCTTTTATCTTTGGTCGCTTTGATTCAACATTGGGAGTTTTGCCCGCAACTTTCTTCCCGAATCCAGATGACGGATCTATTGAATTGGTTCTTTTTGCATTTCCTTGTTGCTGAGATATTACTCTCGGATGTTGGCTCTGAATGTCCTGCAATCTTGCGCACTTTTTAATGATATCTCTAAGATCTCCTTTATTTTTTGGATTTGTATTATGGATATCAACAAAGAGTTGGCTTTTTCGATCAGCTATACCCCATTTATATCTATTGATGGCGACTTCTGGATTACATCCCCGATCGCCTGACAAATCATCTTCCACCGTTCTTTATAATCTCGAATGGTTTCTTCCGGCCATGAAGTAAGAGAATATAGCTTGTCCATTCCCGAATCTGCGGTCTGTTGTACATGTATGCTTCTAAAAACTTCCGGGTCAACTGTGTGTACGAATGCACCGACCCCTCTTGTAAATTATCATACCATGCCAAATTTATTCCTCTCAAACTTGATGGAAAATTCCGGCACAAAACAACATCATCTTGCACCCAACGAGTCATAATACGATTTTAATATTTCAAGTGGGTTGTTGGATCTTTTGTGCCATCGTAGCATTCAAAAATGGGAACACTACAATCCCGAGGCATTGGAGCGTAAGCCAATTGCGGTGCTAATGGCGTTCGCCTAGCTTCTTTTAACACTTCCTCTATCCGTCCACCCTCTTTGTTTTTCAAATTCCTTATCTCTTCTCGCATTTGTTCGATGGCCTCATAGCATTTTTGCCAACTGTCATTTTGCAATCTTGAATCATCATGATTCAACCTATCTGTACCATGTTGTTGGGATTCAGGTTCCACCAGCATTATTCTTTGATCTTCATTGATCTTCTCTCTTCTCCATGCGGGTTTACTGGAGCTTGCTTCTTGCCCCCGTGTTCTAGCTGTTGATGGTCCTGCACCATGCTGGACTCTTTCCTTAAATATTTGATTTTCTCTGATCAGGAGTGCAATTTTTTCGGTACAAATCTGTTGTTCCTTAAGCATCTCGCTCATTTCTTCCATTAGTTGTTAAAGGTGGTCAATAGTATTTTGAGAAGTTTCTTCAAATGAACAAGTATTTGTATGGTTTTCAGAATTGTTTAGTTGATCACTAATAGACTGTTGTCCTCATGAATCTCCTACCATTTCTCTTTGTTGTGGAGCCCCATTGCATTACTCCCCTGGTTTCCTGAATTAGCATCTTGAGACACAGTTTCCATGTGTATAAATCCTTTTGTGATGTTATAATTTCTTCTAAGATCAGCCTTTTGTTGCTGTTGGGAATTCTATGCCAGTATTCTATGAGAGATCAGATAATAAATTATGCGTTTCAAAAGGTTTTATCATTCTAAAATAATACAACCTATTTGAAAGAAAGTATTAAATTGATCTTTAACAACTCACACACAAGACAAGTAATTTTCTTATTTGTCACAAGTCTCACCAACTCATGTAAAAACAAGTTAGTATCAAACTAAAAAATTCAATTAAAACTTATTTCACCATTCTTTGCAAAAATCAAGAATTTCGTTAAACATATAAATCGAGAACTTGATAACTATAACATAATGGCCTGGTGAAATTTTTTGAACCAAATTTTCAAAATGAACAATTTAAAGAGTATGTTAGGCAGTTTAACCTATATGTAAAGTATGAAATAATGAAATAATGAAATAATGATAAATTGATTTACTGAAAGTAAAACCATATATAAAAATTTTCGACAGATCATGACTACAGAATTTAAAAGATGAAAATTTTATCAGGTAGAATAAATTCTTTACTACCTCCCTGTTTCTAGCGCCAAATTGTGATTACCAAATATCTGGCGACTTTGGATCACAACCAAAAGTAAATAAAACAAATTGAAGTATGATATCTTAACTTAAAACGTTTCACAATACATTTTTAAGATGATAATTAATCAATACAAGAAATGAAATAACACAAAGATTTAACGTGGTTCAACAGTTAAACTGTCTACGTCCACGGATGAAATAATTGCTTTAATTTTATTTTGATCTCCAATCCATATAGCAGAATAATGGAGAATAAATTTATAATCAATACAAAAGTGCATTATTCTATCAAATCTTAATCATGTTACTCGAGAATTAATTAGAAAATTACATAAATTTCATACCTATGCTCTTTGATAACACTTCAATGCCTTAGTCCAATTTTTCTATCCCCATTTCTTCCACCCCTTTTTCTGTTAATGAGCTTAGTATT